>CM070876.1:135458393-135915893 GCA_036365515.1 Torymus aiolomorphi
TTGAGAAAATTAAATCTCTGCCCATTGCGGGTGATAATTATGAACGAGCCTGGACAGCTTTAATCGAATATTACGAAAATCAACGTCGTATTGTTGGCTCTCACATTTCAGAAATCTTCTCAGTCAAACCCATGAAGACAGACTCTTCCTCGGAAATTAAACGTCTTTACAGGGAACTTTACAATCCTGTAGCTAGTCTAACATCCCTTAACGGGGTTCCATAGTCCTACCATTACCGACCGAGCAATGCACACAGTTTCAAGCTGATTAAAAATAAAATACGTCGAATCACAAAAAATCAAGAGAACACTCTTCTGTATTTTTTAACGTTCTATCATCCAGTCAAAGTTTGGAGTTGAAATATCAAGCCGTTTTTTCAAAAACTTTGAACGAAATTAAATTTCGCTTTGTTCAAAGTTTTTGCAAAAATGACTTGATATTTCGACTCCAAACTTTGACTGGATGATAGAACGTTAAAAAACACAGAAGAGTGTTCTCTTGATTTTTTGTGATTCGGTGTATTTTATTTTTATTAGCTTGAAACTGTGTGAATTTCTCGGTCGGTAATGGTACGAGTATGGCACCCCCTTAATAGAGCGGATTCTTTAGGTAGTGATCTGATGGTACATTTCTCGCTTAAGCAGCTTGATTTCAATACTCGTAAAGAATGGGAAAGACATCTTGGTGATAGTGTTGATCCACCCACATTGGAACAACTTCAAGCCTTTCTTCGAAGTCAGACCCTCACTCTAGAGCCCATAGAAGCTGGCACTAGATCGTCTTCAACAAATAATTCAAAAGCTCAATCCACAAATTCAAAACCTCGTAAATCAGAGCATGACAATGCTCAGTCAGTTTATTCGCTTCAAACCTCATCTTCGAACCCAGCAAAAAAGAAATGTTCGATTTGTAACCAACATCATTTTACAAATAGATGTGAACGATTTCTCAATAAAACGATTCCTGAGCGAAAGGAATTGATCAGATCTTCTAATCCTTGTTACAATTGTTTAGGGAAGCACAACGTCAGAAGTTGTACTTCCACGTACCGATGCATCCTTTGTAAATCTAAGCATCACACTTTGGTGCACACTGACAGCAGTCAAGTAATCAGTTCGCCGCAGACTGATCAGGTTGACTCAGTGTCCGGCACCACTAATCCAAACTGTAGCAACGTTGTCGTTTCCAATGACTTTCAACTTGCCTCACAGCCAGTCTCCCTTAATAGTGGAGTAAGTACTAAAAGTACTGGAGTACTTTTGGCTACCGCTAGGGTTAACGCTCTTGGTCCTAACGGAACCAAAATTCAAGTTCGTGCGCTCATCGACCCCGGATCTCAAATCTCACTTGTTACACAAGCTTTGTGTAACTTGCTCTCATTAGATTGTAGAATCAGTCATATGCACATTCAAGGTATAGGCGAAAAGACAGCTGCTGTTTCTTCTAAGGTAGCTTGTCTTTCTATACAACCTCATTTTGTTTCAAATTTATCTCTAAAGGTTGACTCTATAGTTTTGCCAAAACTCTCATCCTATAAGCCTCCCGTCGTAGGTGGTAATTCTAATTTCGAATACTTAAGAGCGCTGCAACTAGCAGACCCCATGTATCCCGAACCTTCACGTATCGATATTCTACTCGGTGCAAGCGCTTATGCGCAAATCATTGGAAATCAAATTGTTAAGGGCCAAAGTCTTCAGCCGATAGCACTTAGTTCCACATTCGGATGGCTCTTGACAGGAAATCTCTCTTCTTCACCTTCAAAAATAGGGCTAGAATCAATATCTCTTCATTGTTTGGACAGCTGCGAGCATGAAGCCAAACTTTTGGAGCTCGTACAAGATTTTTGGAGGGCGGAGGAGATAGTCACTGACAAAAAATCTTATTCGCGTGACGAACAAGCATGCGAGGACTTTTATCGAAAAATAACTCGTCAAGATGAAACAGGGCAACAAAAGTCGAGACCAGTTGACGTCTGCTCATCTCGAGAGCTCTCATTCTGCCGCATTACGTGCACTAAATCGTCTCGAAGCAAACTTCGCTAAGGACGAAAAATTGAAATTAGCCTATACAGTATTCATGAGAGAGTACATTGACCTAGGTCATATGTCACTCGCAAATTTCGATTCGTTGTCTAACAAAAGTCAAGTCTTCTTACCTCACCATGGTGTGTGGAAAGAAACAAGTACTACTACCAAGTTACGTACTGTATTTAATGGCTCAAGTAAAACTAAAGCAGGAGTCTCGGTCAACGACCTCCTACATGTTGGGCCTAATCTTCTTCAGAATCCCGTCGCTTTGATCTGTGCTTGGCGTAGGTACAAGATCGCCCTTTCAGCTGACGTGGAGAAAATGTTCAGACAAATTGGTGTCGAACCAGTTAATCAACCCTATCACTCGATCTTATGGCGTTTCAATAAGGATGAACCTGTTCAAACTTATCGCCTAACTACGGTGACGTATGGATTGGCATGCTCGCCATTTCTAGCCATACGAACTCTCTTGAAATTAGCCGAAGACTATAGCAAAACTTTTCCAATCGCTGTTGAAGCTGTTCGATCAGAGATGTACTCGGATAATGTGCTCACTGGTGCACACTCACTTGATGAAGCATTGAAAAAACAGGATGAGTTAATTCAACTCTTTAAACGAGGTCATCTCAATCTTCGAAAATGGACATCAAATAATACTGAAGTCCTCTCTTATCTACCCTTGAATATGTTAGCTGCGGATTCCATTACATTATTTGCCTCATAAACATCCGTGCCAATTTTGGGTATAGATTGGCAACCTAACACGGACGATTTCCGTTTTCACATTGAGGATACCCCGTTCGAACTACCCTTTACCAAACGTTCAGTTCTCTCAAGAATTGCTCGTATCTTCGATCCTATGGGGTGGTTAGCTCCCGTTGTGATCACTGGAAAAATTATTATGCAGTCTCTATGGATTCTTAAGGTTGGTTGGGATGAGGAGCTCCCTCATGAAATCTCTATTCGTTGGCAAAATTGGTTGAATGATCTTCCCTCCATTTCTGAGAACAAAATCCCTCGTTGGAATGGTGAATCTCGTTCACACTCACCAATGTGAACTAATTGAAGTTCAAGGATTTGCAGATGCTTCCAAGTTTGCATATGGTGCAGTAATCTATCTGCGCTTAATTCAAGGCCAAACTCACTCTTTTATCGAATCTTTCCCAATAAAGGTTGAAAGTGTGCACTTTTGGTCTGATTCAGCGGATGTGCTTTTTTGGCTGGAAGACCACCCTTCAATATGGGGTATTTTCGTGGCTAATAGGTGTTCAGAGATTCACACTCTGCTACCTGATGCATATTGGCATCATGTCAGATCAGCAGATAACCCCGCTGACGTCATATCACGAGGAATTGAGCCCTCAAAATTAGCCTCGCATAATCTTTGGTGGAAAGGTCCCGCTTGGCTTTCTGACAGCGTTGAACCATGGACGAAGGTCTCATGACAAGCTCAACTTTACCGTTAATAGTCTTAATCTGCAACCTAGTTACACTCTAGTCGCTAGTAAAAGCACTCCAAATTCTGTTGAGAGCACTCCAGAAGTTTGGAGTCTTCTTAATAAGTACTCTTCATTAGATAAATTGTTGCGTATGGCTTCGTATTGCTTTCGATTCATTAATCGAGTCAGCTCGAAAGTAGAGCGTACGACGTTGTCAAATTTAGGCGTTAGGCCTCTTTCTGTCTTTCAATCCCTACTATGCCATCACACTCCGACTTCTGAGGAGGTTAGTGCTAGTGAGATTGGAAACACCAAAAATTGTTTGATCCACTTAATTCAGACAGCTTATTTGAAGTCTGAATTTCAACAACTATCTAGAGTAGGAAAACTTTCGTCTAAAAGTAACATTTTATGATCTTGATATGTGTCGGAACTGACCATTATTGTAAAAAATTCTCGAAATTAATTCTAAAATATGTAATACGATAAAAAACTTCGGTAAACAATTTTGAATAAGAGCTTGAAAAATAATTTTTTATATAACCAAATTAATTAATAATATCAAATTCCGTAAGAATATTGGAAAAAATTTTTGTGCCGTAGAGTGCTAAAGTGTGTGAAACTCTGCAAATATGTGCCAAAGTATGTCTAACTATGCGAAACTGTGCAAAAGTGTGCTCAAGCAGGTAGATTTCGGACATTTTACACAGGTTTAGCACAGATTAGCACACTTTTGCATATTCTAGCACACTTTGGCACAGTTTAGCACAAAAAGCTTTTAGCCATTAAAAATAAATTTAGCTTGATTATTTGGCACAGTTTAATACACTTTGACATACTTCGGCACAGTTGAGCACAGTTGTGCACAGTTTGGCACAACGTTAGCACGCCTTAATACAAATTATTTTTAAATTAACAACAATCATTTATTATTAACAATATCAAATCTTTTATTCAACCATTTATAGTCATTAGTCTCAAGAATTATTAATTTTTGAAAATCAATTGAGTTTAGCTATAGTCAAGTGTGTCCATTTATTTCTAATTGAGATTACCTATACTTAAATATTCAAAATTATTGTTAATAATAAATTATTTATATTTTTACTTATACTGTTTTAATAAGTGAACAATATTTTGTGTGCTTAACTGTGCCAAATTGTGTGAATCTGTGCAAAAACTGTGCAAAACTGTGCCACAGTGTGTGTCAAACTGTGTACTACTGTGCCTAATAATAAACCTAATTTTATTTTTAGTAACTGAAAATTCTTTGTGCCAAACTATGTCAAAATGTTCTAAAGTGTGCCAAAGTGTGTTAAACTATGCACAACTGTATCGAAAATCAAATTATATTTATTTTCAACAGCTGAAAATGATTTATGCCAAACTGTGCAAAAGTGTGTCACATTGTTCCAAACTGTGCCAATATGTGATAAATCTGTGTAAAATGTCCGAAACCTACCTTCTTGGGCACAGTTTGGCACAGTTTGGCACAGTTAAGCTTACCTATGCATGATTAGGCACGAAAATTGTTTTCACTAAGGAATCGAAATGATAATTTATGCTAATTTATGCAAATTGTTTTTCATACAGTGTTTTGATTTACATTTTTATTTACAATATTAAAATAATATTACAATTAATATTTTCTGTTTACATTTAAAATTAATTTAATAAAATATAATATTTAATAATTTGTTAATGCGGTTTTTCACCTATAGGCCTTTATGGCCAAAATTACCTAAAAAAAATGATAAAAAATATTATTATAATAAAATAATGAAGATATATTGTAAACATAACTTATCTTGAATATAATGAGCCTAGACAGAGGTCCTTAAACTTATATTATCCTCAGTTACAGCATTTTCAAGAAAAAAGGTTTGTTGTAACGTTTCTGTGAGACCGCATGATGGGTTTTCAGTGCAAATTCACTGAATTACGAGTCCATACATCAACGGCTTTCTCAGCATTTTGAAATTTTACTTTTACTGATTTTCTTTGTTTAACTTGATGCTTTTTCTTCAGAATATTTGCATTTCTCGTGGTCGGAGCCATTTTTCAAAATTTATGTTATAAAAGCAGATAAATAGAAATTTTAAAGATTTCACAATTATGTAAATCATACATTATTTATATGAGTTTACTCAATCTTATATATAATTTGTGATTTGAAACCGTATGGAATATCAGTTTTATTATAAGAAATAAAAAAAGTCCGAACACTAAAAATTTCAGTTCAATTAAAAAAGTTTTTAACATTTAATAATGAATTTTAATCTTTTATGGGACGGAACTGACACGGATGGAACTGACATTTTTAAGTTTAAAAAGCTCGGACGTTGCGTATACTCAATATTACCTACTCTCCGCGTAGGTAGTTCTTATATCCACCAAATACTATAAAAAAATGCATTTTACTTACCATTAAACATAATCTAAACAGCGGATTACAGGGGGACGGAACTGACTAAAATATTTGTACGCTGTGAAATTAGAAAAAGAAGTAGTTCGCGTTCGCGGATTTTCTAATTTTTAACGGCTTTGCCGCTTCCATCATTCGTCCGTGTGCTCGGGCTGGAGGAATCGACCGCTAGATGGCGTTGTGGAGCCAAGTAGCGCTGTTTTCAAAGCAATTAATGCTGTTATCAACATTTTCGTGCAAATCGCAGGACAAAAAGTATCCATCGTGATTTTATAGTAGTTTGTTGAATTTGACCTTGAAAATAATCGAAACATATATTAAAAACCCTGCAATTTACAACATGTATGTGAGAATTAGGCTTCTTCGCTTGATTTTCACGTGGCACAAGGTTTCATATTGAAAATCTTGTTTAGGACAAGGAACGGAATTGACATTTTGACTTTATTTTATTGATTTTTTTTTAACAGACAGTTAAAAAACGCTTTCTGTAGATCTTTCAAGAAAGTCAACGTCATTATATACACATTAGAGCCTGTGAAACATTTATTTTTATTCGCACATCTTTATGTAAGCTCTGGACGTCATCTGGAGTAGTTATGGCAGAATAACCCATATACATGTGTATATGAGAAAAATAGTATATTACATTTCACTTTTATTCGTGACGTACTTAATGTACTTATGTGACAGATTATAGAATGATTATAAATAAATATGAATTAACACTTATAATATTTGTAGTTAAAGATTTTTTTATGGGTACATATGTTACCCCCACCCAACACACACACGCACGTACGCACGCACACACACACGTATTTTCGACCATAATGTATATTAGTTTTATTGCCAATATCTATACAGAAAATTTGGTATGATACAATTACTTATTGTCATGAAAAATTAAAAAAGGAAGAAATACATTACTTTGAATGAGCTGAATGCCAATGTATTGGCAGGGGTTTTTTATATGTGGGCAAAAAACAATCCGTATTCATTTTTCAGAAGTGAAAAAGTATTTTATATTCGTTTTATAGTAGCGACATTGTTATTTCATTTTAAAAAACTATAACAAAGTATTATTTTCCCTAAGGTCCATTTCCTGGTATTCAACCTCCTATGGAGTATGTTAAAGCTTCCATTTCATGTTATACTTACAGACATTTTATTGTTTTCTCATAACATTTTAATTTTTAATTCCTTAAAAAATCCTCTAAGCTCATTTCGAATAAAATGCAATTAAAATAGCTAAGAATGACTCGAAAATTAACTAAAATAACTAAAAATACGATTTAGGCATCTACAATGGATCCGACATATCCTTATATTGAGTATCTACAAGCATTATAAATATTATCTGCTTATATATTTTTTTATTCATTCTATTGAAATATTTGACAATCTTCTTTTTTTATAGTGTTTTCGAAGCAGAGTTGGCTGATACTATACCGGTAATTCACACATCTATAGCCGGTTGCCGAATCATTGGCCGCTTATGCGTTGGTATGTACAACAAGTCACATTTGAATGAAATAGTTTTTACATTATTGTTGTTATTAAAGTTTTCATTTCTTCATTTATTACATCGTAAACTGGAAGTCGTCAGTTAAAATCGCATCCGAAGTCACATACGAAGTGACTGAACAGTCATCCCTCTGAGCGTTGGGAGGGATTTAGGGCAGGATTCCTAAATGCAAATTCCCTGAAAAAACACATAATTGCCTTCCACCAATTCTTGCTTGCTCATTCCTCGTACCATCTTATCGGCGTTGCGGCGTTGGGCCTGACGATGGAGATAATTGCGTTCAGTTTGATGGCTACGCCATCATTAGGCAGGATAGTAATACGCAGGGAGGGGGAGTTCTGCTGTATGTATACAACCCATGCAAAACTAAAGTTTTATGTACATCCTCAACGACACAGAACAAGGTTAAGCCGCACGTTCCAGAATACATTATGTGTAGTGTACAGCGTGAATCGTCGCCTCCCGTGTTCTTAGCAGTCATTTATAGATCTCCGGATGCCGAGTTCATCGACTCCGATCTTATACACATCGAGTAGTCATGGCAGATCTGAATGGAAACATGCTTCTGACAGCATCAGAAGCGACTTACTACAAAGTATGCATCTGCCCGTAATGGATTCGAAGCTAACATGGAAACCACAAGTAGATGCAGTTAGCTGAAAGGTTAATGGAGTCCTTTATGACCTCAGATTGTTTCGATCCTGCACCACCGAAACACTATGCTAATGGCTTGCAAGCGCTCTTGTTCTATCTCACTTAGATTATTGTTCGTTGGTGTATCTTGATGTGTCAAGTAAGCTTCAGACTAGACTGCAGAGGTTACAAAACTCTTGTGCGAGATACATGTGCGGTGCTAGGAGGGATTAGCATATCAGTCCATACAGGAGCAAGCTTGAATGGCTGGACCTACAGGGAAGAAAGGCGTATTTCACAGCGGTGTTGATGTACAAAACTATAAAGCTCGGTCAGCCTACGTACCGGGCGGTTCTTTTTCAAAAATGTCAAGCTAGAGCTGCATGTAGGATCGCCTGTAGGGAGCTCACAGTTTCATCGTCGCGTACAGGTACAGGGTTGAATTCGTTTAGATTGCAAGGCACGCGCTTTTGGAACTCGATCCTCCGAAACATTAAATATCTTCCCTCGATACGTAAATTCAAGACGGCCATCAGAACGCACCTGCTGCATAGGTCAGGCGACTTAGATTTTATTTATACCAAATAAATTACTGACGATAGTCTAAGACTAAAATGATAAGACTGACAATCATCTTTGTGATATTTACTCAGCCTACATTAAATGTAGTAGCATGTATAAAGACCGACGTGATATCTTTTTAGTCTAATATTAAGTGCAATAATGTGATAAATAAAGACGTAGTATTAAGACGTAGGCGTATTCTGCCTAAAATTATGTAAAAACTGTATGACTGAAAATTGTAAAAGTGACTACGTATCGAAGGTATTATATTGTATTTATATTAGTATTTTGTATTGCACAAATAAAAGATCTTCTATTCTATTCTATTCTATACACCGGATACTACGTAGTTGGCTGTATGCTGGTTTTAAGTATAAAACTTAAATTGGGTCTTGATCAACTTCGTTTTTGTAGAGTTCTTGAAAACACTACCCTATACGGTGCGGAAATCCAAAACTTTAATGAGCTGGGATATTTAATAGATAATTTGAAAATCTAGATGGTTTCGATAAACTCTGCTTATTTACGACGTAAAGACTGACAAATCTTACAACAATTTATTTATTTATTTATTATTAACCAGAAGAAACTTACATAGTTTTAAATTTACATGGTAAATTTACAAAAGTAAGTCCTACCGAGGCAAATATCATTGCCTGTGTATAGGTCTGGTGAAAAATACAAGAGATATAAAGAAAAACTTAAAAATTAGCCTTAAAAACTACGAAAAAAAAGAAATAAATTTCCCGCTAAATAAATTGAACATTTGATAAATATTTAACTAAACAAATATAACATTTCTTATATTATTTTGAATAAAATTTTTTAATTTTTTCTTAATTATAGATTTGTTACTAGTCAAAACTTTGAGATCCTTATTCAGACTGTTGAAAATCTAATAGCTTCTATATAGCTGTTTTTGTTACTTTGTCTCTTTTTCATTTTTGGTAATTGTATAATTTTATTTCTAGTATTCGATTTGCTCTCGACATATTTTTTCTTCAGTTTATGATAATGGTAGGTTACCGATTCAAGTTGGAATAATTGCCTTGTGTTTAATAGGATACTGAGTTGTGGGAATTGATCTTATTTATTATTTTTAATATTTTTTTCTGTATATTTTGTATCAATTCAACATTATTATCATGCACCTCCCCACGCTATTATACCGTATTTTATTATGCTGTAAAATAGTGCATAGTACATTATCATTAGCGTTTTCGTTTCCATAATATTTTTGATTTTCGCAAAGATAAATATTAAGTATTTAGTTTTTTTAACAATGTATTTTATATGGGCATCCCATTTCATGTTATAGTCAAAAATTAGTCCTCGATATTTCAGCGTTTCTACTCTTTTTATTGATTGATTGTCTATTTTGATATTTAATGTATTTGATACGCTATCGCAGTAACTACCGAAAGTCATGTAAACCGTTTTATTTATATTTAAGTCTTGGATATTGAAGCTGATGGCTTTGGTACTACCAGTTGGATGTTTATTATTTAAAAAAAGGTTTGGAAATAACGAAACACCATTATTTTAATTCGTCGACGTTTCGGACATTTAATAGTACTATGTCCCTCTTCAGGGTTGTGATAAATAAAAGTTTTATACATTAATTTTTTATACATTAAACCAACTCTATACTATATTTTACAAATAAAATTATACTTTATTACAAATAAAGTTTGTGTATGTGACCTTTTAATACGTGCCAATACATGCGTAAGAAGTGACCGAGTGTGTGGATAGGTGGGGCGCAGCCCACAGAGAGAGTTGGAGAACGAGTAGAGGTGGTAGGTCACATACACAAACTTACACTTTTAGTATATAATGCCGAAAAGTTCTGTGATTTATTATTGATGAGCGGATTGTTTCCCGTGTAACATTTCTGACTTGAAATACAAATTTATTGTAAGTTTCACTTTTATTATAAATTTGATTTGTAAAATATAGTATATAGTTGGTTTAATGTATAAAAAATTAATGTATAAAACTTTTATTTATCAGAATCCTGAAGCGGGACATAGTACTATTAAATGTCCGAAACGTCGACGAATTAAAATAATGGTGTTTTGTTATTTCTAAAACCTTTTTTAAAATAATAAACATCCAACTGGTAGCACCAAGGCCATCATTTTGAATAGTTCAAGATGGCGGATCCAAGATGGCGGAGAAAAAATTAAAATCACATTTATCTAAGCAATAATTTGCACTAAGATGTTATTGTAAGATGGTTGCTGATTTGAAAGGACCCCGCACACAATGTATGTATGGGAAAAAATCATTCGGTCAAATTGAACGAAATTGAAAAAAGATAGATTTCTTCAGGACCTCAAGATCTATTTTTTTCCAAAGTTTCGTTCAATCTGACCGGATGATTTTTTCCCATACATTGTGTGCGGGGTCCTTTTGAATTTCCATATGAAATCACGTGAACATTAAGGAAAAGGGTACGAAGACCCGCGGTATATTCACTTCTCGATCATACTCCGTATTGATTTCGAAAAGAAAACATTGATTTTTTGAAAAAAGTTTTTTTAAAAAACCACGAATTTTTGCTAAAAAAGCAAACATAACCTATCTTAATCAAATTTTTATCAAAAACTAATAGCAGATTCGGATAGATCATAAAATTTTACGTCGATATTGACTGATCTCAAATTATTTGACTGATCTCAAATTAAGGGAGCTAGACACCTTTTTTCTGAAATTAAAAAAGTCATATTTTAATACATAAATGTAAACTAAATATTTCACACTTTTTATCCATAAAAGGAGGTATATTTACCTCATCTTAGACCTTGGTCTGGGCCCTTTATATTGTCCAGAACCATAGTGGTCGATTAGACAAGTTTTTTCTCTGTCCGTAAGTTTTCAAATTTTCCTGGGGATGGATTGACCCCAGATTTGAACTAAAGAACTCCTGAATAGTGTAGTTCTCTGTTGACAGTAGGGATTTCCGATCTTATGAAAAAAAAAAATTTCTACAGTTTTCCAAGAATTTTTTCAATTTTTTAATTTTTTCAAAACTTTTCTGATGTAAAATTTTTTTTTGACATTTAATCCTAAATCCCTGCTATCATCAGGAAACTATACTATTCAGGAGTACTCAGATCAAATTTGGAGTCAATCCATCCGCAGGAAAATTTGAAAGCTTACGCACAGTGAGCCCATGTCATTAATAACAATATTATGAGAAAATCAACTTTAAAGTTTTGATATCTCATAATGTATACAAATGTCTAAAACATGTTTTTGAGTAAACTGTACGCGATCTTACTCAGATTAGCGCCTTCTTTCATGTCCTGCATGACATTTGCATAAAAATAAAAAAATGCATAAGTTATGCAGTTTTTACTAAAAACTGCACTTTTTGGAAAAATGCATTTTTTTCAAAAACCCCATGTTTTTTTTTTTTTTTTTTTATAAAAATTTAGATGAAGATAGGGGGTGTTAATACCTACCAAATCGTATGTGTCGGATATTGTATTTTTGCCCATAGAATGAGAAAAAAATAAAATAAAATACAATAAAATTTTATTAATTCAATATAAACGGATATTTGTATATGAGCAATTCTCTAGAACTTTTAACTTTTACCGTACTGTAACATATCTTATGGTTCTAAGATATTTAGCTATCAAAGTCAAGCAAATATTTATAAAGTCTACTTCCAGTAACATGTGCCAGTACATAGTACTCACTTTTAAACAAGAATAAGCTCTGTCGGAAATCTGAAAAGGCCTAAATTTAGAGGTTTTGCATGCGAACCATAGGAAATTTTTATCCTTTTTACATCAATAAAAAAAATAACTATTTTATAAATGCTTTACTAACTTTCTTAAGCTATTATCCTTTGTTTAGTATTCAAAAATATGTTGTCGGATTGAATGTGCCTACGTTTAAAAAAAAAGTGCATAGCATTATCTCTGCGACACTGTATTTTGGTAAAAATCAGAAATAAACTTTATTTGTCGATTAAAAAAAATAACTATTGTGTTTTTTTAACTTTCTGGAGCGTAAATTACTCGTCTTGGAGAGACGAACAAAAGGCGACTTTTGTTATAAGTGTGCCTCTTATGGAAAGTAAACTATGATCTAGTAAAACACACGGTGTCGATGCGCCCCTCGCCTAAAAAATTATCATTTTTTTGTGGCACACGTAAACAACAGTATATACCTCTAATGTAAGTATGGCTCTTTTTACTACACACAATTTCACAAAAAATTCACTGGGTGTCTAACGAAATTTTGGTTTATTTAAAAAAAAATCAAAAAAGAAAGTGATTGTAAGGCAGTTTTACAGGCATTTGCTCACGCTTACTCGTACATGCATAAGCATACGAAATAAAAAAACTATGTTTAAAAATGAGGAGCTGACCCTTTTTATTGTTATTTGGGGTACCTAAAACAGAAACAAGTGAGTTTTGTGTATGTGCCTCAACATTAAATTTTGAAATTTCTATTTAGGTAAAAGTTAAAAGTTCCAGAGAAATACTCATATATGTAAAGTAATACCCACACACGCGCGCGCGCGTACACACCCACACATGTAGGCAGTATACAGTATAGGCGGTATACAGAATCATATGTGCGTGCTTGTATGAGCTTATTATGTACTTATAAATTTGTACGCTAGATGGCGAACGTTGAGCTTAAGACTTGCCAATAATTGTATGGTTTTAGCTATTTATAACTGTAGTATTTTTTAATACAATACACAGTTTTTTGAAGTTTATTACATATCTCTATTATATTAAAACAACCACTATGTCTGAGTATTTTTCAAAAGATAGAATTAAATGGCCCAATTTCTTTGGGAGACATAAGAAAGCCTACTATCTATCGAATAAAAAACGATTCAAGTATTTGGATGATCTTGTTCATCCATTGAAATGTCGCTATCCTAATTTATTTTTAACACCGTCTACAAGTATATGTAACAATTGTTATAAGTTTGCTTTAAAATTGGTGGATGGCACTGACGATGAATTTGCCGATATCGTAGTCGATGTAGCAATTGAGAATGAAGTTGGCGATATTGAAGTTGATATAGACGAAGATTTTTTACCAAGTACTCCAGAACGCATCGAAGAATTTAATAATGAAATGAGTATATCATTTTTAGGCTCTGTGTCACCACTTAAAAGAAAAAAACTTATACGTGAAAAATCTACTGAAAATTACGTAAACCAAAAGAAAACAAAACGAATTTCAACATTTTCTAGTACCCTCAATGCTAAGTTAAAGACACTCCATGACGTTTCTGTTGAATCAAATGAATCAATCACAGCTTTATGTCATTGTATGGAGTGGGTACATAATATTGGATTAGCCCTACAAAATGTTTACGGTATCAGAAAAAATAAAAATTCTGATTTTGCTGCCTTCATCCTTTACAAAAATTACATGAAATTTTTATCTTTATTTCCAGAAATAACAATTTATATGATCAACAAATCAAGAAATCTTGCTAAAGAAAAAGGAATTTATTCAGAACCAGATGCATATTCAGGTCATCCGATTGATGAAAATATGGAAAAAATTGTTATGGAATATTATATAAATGATGATTTTAATTGTTCAAGACAAAGTCCTAATAAATGTGACGTTGTTACAATTAAAGTTAACAATAAAAAAGAGAAACAGATTAAGCGTTTTCTTACTCGAAGTTTAAAAGAGATGTATAAAGTATTTAAAAATGATAATCCAGAATTGAGAATTGGAAAATCGAAATTTTATAGTTTGCGACCAAAATATGTCTTATTTTTAGCACTTTTTTGCCGCTACTGGTAGACTCAGTATACTATTTGATTTATTCAGGATGCTAATGGCCTAGTTTTTACCAATCTGAGCTGTTGAAGGTTGTTAAATAAAACACCAGTTTTTATTCCTCGACGTTTCGGACATTTATTTCATGTCCCTTTTCAGGAGTATCTTAGTATTACAAAATTAAAAAATTAAAAAAATTTTTTTATATAACAATTATTTTAACTTCAGGCTAAACAATAACAGTAGGAAGTTACATTTATCTAGAGTCATAACTTATTTGCGGGAGAACAATCCGCTCGTCAATAGCGTTATAACGAAAGAGTTCGGCTTTATATAGTGAGACTGCATTAGTATATGTGTATATGTATGTACATTACTCGATCGCTCTGACAATGTAAGTATGAGACAGATGGGGCGTAACATCACTGTATAACGTTATAGCTTATGTGGAGATAAAAATTCGCATTCGTAAATCAGACTTTTGTACTCTTTAGGCAAAATATTAATTTCGAACTGTTTATTCATAAAATTTCTCTGACTGTGTGTGTGAACGGCTTCAGAAAATAATCTTTGTTGTGTGTTATGTTCCGTATCTAGAATTTTAATATTATTAAAATCAATTATGTGGTCATTCTCATTTTTATGTAAAAACAGCGACGACTTGTTATCTCCGATAATATATATCTCTTTTTGTGTTCTTTAATTCTTATGTCTAATCTTCTACACGTCTGTCCCACATAAGATGCATTACAATTAGAACAACTTATTTTATATACAACATTATTATTATTCATCTTTTCATTTTTATCTTTTCCTAACCTGATAATGTTATTCAATTTATTGACCATACTGTAGGTTACATTAGTATCGATTTTCTTGAAAAAACTTTTAACAAAATATTCCATTTCTTTAACAAACGGTAAACATATACGTAATTTATTTTCAACTTTGGAATTTTTTGATGTAGTATTAGTAAACTTTATCGTATTTAACCTTCGTTTTACATAAGTATCGATGAGTTTTTTCGGATAATTATTTTGTAATAGTAATTTTTTAATAAACGAAATATTTTTGTTATAAAAAGATTCATGTGACAATTTAACAGCACGGTCTACTAAGCAGTAAATAATTGCAATTTTATTGCTCAACGGATGGTGCGAGTGAAAATTTAAATACCTTCCCGAAAAGGTCGGTTTTCTATACCAATTTGTAACAATGTGTCTGTTATTATCGACGATAAATTGTACATCTAAAAAGCTTATGTTATTCTCTTGCGGTCGTTCAACTGTAAACTGTAAGTTATCGTCATAAGAGTTAAAGACATTTAACGTTTCATCTATACAATCTTTATGTATACACAATATAATATCGTCAATATATCGAAAATAGAATATCGGTTTTGATTTCAATTTATTTATACATTCAATTTCCAAATCTTCCATAACAATATCTGATAGAATCGGGCTTATGGGATTACCCATCGCAGAACCAAAAATTTGTCTATAAAATTTTCCATTAAATCGGAAAAAATTATTATTAAGAATGAATTTAATAACCTTTAGAAATTCAGTACAGTTCATATTAATTTTATTATATAATTGTTGCTATCTCTTTTCTATTCCTATAGAGACCAAATATTCTGGGACATTCGTAAAAAGACTGACGACGTCTAAACTAATAACAACATGTTCTGGAGGTATTCGGATATTCTCTATTATTTGTTTTAATTTTAAGCTATTATCTATATGCGAACAAAAATAAATTACGTATATGTTTACCGTTTGTTAAAGAAATGGAATATTTTGTTAAAAGTTTTTTCAGGAAAATCAATACTATGTAACGGGATGGCTAGTGGGTGAAAATCCCAACAAGCCACAGGCCAGCGATGCCCTAGAACACGATGCCGCGGGTGTCAGACTAAAATGATTTGCCCGGGGATCTGCTCCTGGAATCCAGAAAACAACGCGAAGATCGCACACGAACTTCGCTTTCCAACTAATTGGATCGCTGAGTGAAAAGCGCGCGCTCGAAGAGTAAAGCGCGTGGCCGCTACGCTACGACCGGCGGAGTCGTTTTCCCGCGGAGGCGGCGGTATCCGGGAGAAGGACAGGTTGTAATGAACAACGCGACGAGTAACTAGATATCACAGTATATGAAAATCAATAACACTTACATGCACAACGCACGTGCTTATTAAAACAAACTGTTAGTTCGTGCGCGACGGTTAATATTCAAACGCGCGAACAATACGGCACGCGGCGAAGCTGCTAATCTCGCGCGCGGTGTTAAAGTACGGCGGGCTGATACACACCCGCACGTACACGGCACAGAAAGCTTGCACGGGGCGATTTCCGTGCGAGCCTTTGCAATAAACCCGCGAGAGGAGAGTATAAAACTTACGTTAGGAAGGAGCAGCCGGTGCACTCGGCTCTCTCTCGCTCTCTGTCGCTCGCACAGCAGTTGCGCTCTCTTTCTCTCTCTCTTGCTCGCTGTATTGGGTCGGCAGGCAGGCTGGCTGCCTGCTCCTCGCTCGCAGCCTCGTGCGGCTCACGCGGCTCGGGATCGCTCTCTCTCTGTCTCTCTTTCCCCAGTCTACACTATCTCGGCGCCTCCACTACACTCGCGGTAACTCTAAAAACACGATAGGAAGGCGCGGACGAGGTAACTTACGAGAGACACGGAGGAGATGCTTTCGGCGCGATGGCAGACACGAAGATGGCTGCCGTGACTCGCATAAAGACGTAGCAGCTTCGCGGGTACGCGACGGGCATATTACGCGTCGCGAGACCGTTCTAATCCGGTCAGAATGCTCGCGCGCTCGCGCCCCCAGTGAGCATGCCTGCTCGGCGCGGGTAATTCGAATCTCGAATTACCTAACTCGCGCACGCGTTACAACTAATGTAACCTACAGTGTGGTCAATAAATTGAATAATATTATCAGGTTAGGAAAAGATAAAAATGAAAAGATGAATAATAATAATGTTGTATATAAAATAAGTTGTTCTTATTGTAATGCATCTTACGTATGTGGGACAGACGTGTAGAAGATTAGACATAAGAATTAAAGAACACAAAAAGAGATATATTGACGGAGATAATAAGTCGTCGCTGTTTTTACATAAAAATGAGAATGACCACATAATTGATTTTAATAATATTAAAATTCTAGATACGGAACATAACACATAAAAAAGATTATTTTCTGAAGCCGTTCACATACACAGTCAGAGAAATTTTATGAATAAACAGTTCGAAATTAATATTTTGCCTAAAGAGTACAAAAGTCTGATTTACGAATGCGAATTTTTATCTCCACATAAGCTATAACGTTATACAGTGATGTTACGCCCCACCTGTCTCATACTTACATTGTCAGAGCGGTGCAGTAATGTACATACATATACTCACATACTAATGAAGTCTCACTATATAAAGCCGAACTCTTTCGTTATAACGCTATTGACGAGCGGATTGTTCTCCGGCAAATAAGTTTTGACTCTAGATAAATGTAACTTCCTACTGTTATTGTTTAGCTTGAAGTTAAAATAATTGTTATATAAAAAAATTTTTTTAATTTTTTAATTTTGTAATACTAAGATACTCCTGAAAAGGGACATGAAATAAATGTCCGAAACGTCGAGGAATAAAAACTGGTGTTTTATTTAACAACCTTCAACAGCTCAGATTGGTAAAAACTAGGCCATTAGCATCCTGAATAAATCAAAATATGTCTTACTTAGCCCCGTCAAAGAAGTTTGTCTCTGTATCTATTGCGCAAATTATGATTTATTTCTTACGAGCTTAATTAATTTTAGAGGGAGTAACGTCACAAAGTTGGATGAAAGTCGGTCACAAATAATAAATGCAACAATGTGTTCTGAGCCATCTGATTTATGTTATTTACAAGAATGTAAAATATGTCCAGGAATTAAGGGAATTACGTTTCATGTTTTAAAACTGCAAGATGAAGAATAAAATTTTATTGTATTTTATTTTATTTTTTTTCTCATTCTATGGGCAAAAATACAATATCCTACGCACACAATTTGGTAGGTATTAACACCCCCTATCTTCATCTAAATTTTCATAAAAAAAACATGGGGTTTTTTTCCAAAAAGTGCATTTTTTTAGTAAAAACTGCATAACTTATGCATTTTTTATTTTTATGCAAATGTCATGCAGGACATGAAAGGAGGCGCTAATCTGAGTAAGATCGCGTATAGTTTACTCAAAAACTTAAAAAACTCGTAAATTGGCAGCTGTTTGAAAATGACCTTGAAAAATAAAATTTGAAAGTTAGGATTTTGTAAAAAATTTTTGTTATTGCCAACCGGATGTCATTTTAGTGCAATCCAAAAATGAAAAATACGTGTCGAATCATTTTTTGAAAAGAACAGCAATACTTTGATTCTAAAATGATCGGTGTGTTAGGCATACTCTGGCTGTTTGATTTGAAATGGATTCGGCCTAATATACATTATTGCGAGTTGGCGCATTTCGGTTGCTTCGCATACATACCGAGTTTCTCGTGTAATCTTTCGAAGTTGCCTTTTGGTAGTGGCTTGGTGAATATGTCGGCCAGCTACTCTTCGCTTGGTACATACACGGATTCAATATCACGGCTCTCATATCTCTCACGAATGAAATGGATATTGGATATCGATGTGTTTGGTGCGCTTGTGAAACTCTGGGTTCTTTATTAAGCACAACGCGCTCTGGTTATCAGTAAAAAGATTCGTAGCACCAACACATTGGTATCCAATATCCTCAAGAAGCTTTCGCAGCCATACGACCTCTCGTGAGGCTAGACTCGCTGCCATATATTCGGCTTCCGTCGTACTCAACGCAACAGAGCGCTGCCTCTGCGTTGACCATGTTAGCGAGGCGCCTAACAACAGAAAAACGCAACCTGAAGTAGATCGCCTTGTCTCGACATCTCCTGCAAAGTCCGCGTCACAATAGCATTTTAAGTCCGGAAAGCTCCCGCTGTTTCCATTCATCAGTCCTAAATTTACAGTGCTTCTTAAGTATCGTAGAATGCGCTTAGCCACCTTCCAATGACTCATTGACATTACAAAGGTGGCGGCTTACATTTATGGGATGTCTAAGCGAGCCTATCACTTCGCAAAACGGCATACTTCCATCCTGTGCACTCTCACTCTCATTTTTTTTATCAAACAGGCCCGGGCAAGCCGGGATGCAAACAGAATTGGACTCAGTCATATTATACTTGACTAGGATGCGACGAGCATACAAGCTCTGACTTAGAAAAATGGAGTGCTTGGCTCTGTCCCTTTCTATTTGCACACCAACAATCGTACCCGGGTCTAGAACTGTTATTTCGAACCTAGATTCTAGCACGTTAATAACAAAGTTTAGTACGTCGCTTGTTTTCGCTATAACAAGTCCATCGTCTACGAATAAAACTAAAAACACTTTTTCATTATTTACAATACCAATAAATATGGAGGCGTCAGACGCGCAGGTCTTGAATCCGTACTACGACAAAAATGAACCGAACACTTGATTCCAACATCTGGACGCCTGTTTTAAACCGTATAATGCTCCATTTAACTTACACACTAGTCTTGCACTCTCGTCAGGTACCTGCAGGCCATCCGGGATAGACATGTAGATTTCTTCGCTGAGGTCGGCATACAGGAAAGCGGTCTTTACATCGAACTGCGCCATCTCGAGATCCTCATACGCCACCATCGCTAGCAGCACTCTCAAAGTGTCATAGCGGACGACTGGAGAAAACGTCTCCTAGTAGTCTACACCGTGTTGTTGGCGGAAACCTCTAGCGCACAGTCGCGCCTTGTACCTGTTGATCTGGCCAGACTTGGTGGGCTGAACCTTGAACACACATTTGGAGTCGATGACGTTTCTATCTGGTGGTCTGGGCATAATAGTCCATGTCCCATTCCGGTCGTGGACCTGCAGCTCCTCGTTGATCGCAGCTTCCCATTTGCTTGACTGTGGACGAGAAATTGCATCCGCGTATGTGTCGGGTTCATACAACCCTGCGAAATTCGCCTGACATCTGGCAAAGAGACGGAGAGCACTTTTGTCTTGCAGGCGTGAATCTGTGGGTCGCTGCACATCTGGTTCTTCCTTTTACGGGTCCTTTTGAACTGCATCCTGGAATTCCTCCTCATCCGGTTCCGATGGTGGACCAGCAGTTTGTATAGGTTCTGGTGGTAGTGCATCGACTGACACCTCTGGTTCGTGTGGCGTTTTCTCCTTCTCTGGACTCATGATTGGGAATGTTGCTCCTTGATCATCAGGTGGCTCTTGGATATTACGATGGTTGTTTTCATTAAAAGCAACATGGTGTGACACCTTTATTCTTCTTGATGCTGGCTCATATAGCCTGTAATTTCCAGTCACCTTCGTACCCCACCAGGATGACCTTTATGGCTTTATCGTCCAGCTTCTGGCGGTTAAGTGGTGGGATGTGCACGTACCCCTCTGTGCCAAATATTTTCAAATGTGAAATAACAGGTTTCCTACCTATCCATGCCTCATATGGAGTAGTGTCGAGGTTCTTGTAGTTTGGAGTGTGATTTAGAAGATAGACAGCTGTTCCAACAGCTTTGCCCCACAGAAATTTCGGTTGCTTGCTAGAGTTGAGCACGGCCCTCACGCTCTCCATGATTGTGCGGTTGTCCCTCTCTGCCTTTCCATTCTGCTGGGGAGTATATGGTGCAGTGGTCTCGTGCCTGATTCCTCGCTCAACCATGTACCTTCTCATTTTGTCGTTGCAAAACTCTAATCCGTTGTCGGTGCGTATTATCTTCATCGTCCTGCCAAACTGGTTGTGAATTAACCTCTCAAATTCCTTGAATTTTTCAAATACGTCAGACTTGTGCTGTATGGTGTAGACGACTCTGTATCATGATACGTCATCCTTGAAATGCAAGAAATACCTTGCTCCGCCAAGTGAATTGATCTGAAGGGGACCACAAACGTCACTGTGAAAAAACTCTCCCACTTGGCTGACCCTTTCACGTGTGCTTGGCTTATGGAATGGTTGTTGGTGTAATTTTGACAGGCGGCAGCTTTTGCAGAAGAAGTTGATGTCACCATTCAGCCGGGCTCCTTCTATAAGCTTCTTCTTCAAGATGCTCTGTAGTGTCGACTGGTTGACGTGGCCCAATCTCTCGTGCCATGTCCTTGCATCACCAACAGCTAGATTTGCTTTATAGCCCTCTTTTACCTTTATGAGCATGCGGCACACGCTGTTATCTTGTTTGACTACCTCGACGACCACTTTTCCTTGCAGCGAGTATTTAACACGATCAGCTGTAAATAGTACATCCATACCCTTGTTGGTGCATGCGCCAACGGAGAAGAGATTCTTTCTCATATCTGGTATGAACAGCACACTCTACATCTGTTCAAAAATCCAGTGTCCATCCACTAGGCGTTCGATGCGAATCGCGCCGACTCGTTTGACTTCGCAAACACCGTTGTCGCCGAGGACTACAAACTCGCCGGCGCACGGTGAGCACTCTGAAAACGATTCGCGTCTATAACTCATGTGGCGTGAGGCGCCACTGTCCGATAGCCATACGTCGGCAAGGTCGCTCTACATTGTTACCCTCTCCTCCGTGCAGAGGATGACGCTGGCATCGGCAACTTGTTGCTCGCGGGAAGTAGCTGTGAGCGCTACTGTGTACGGGCTTCCATCTCTTTTGCCTTGCTCACCTGCCGGTTTGTTTTGGTTCTGCTGACCTTCGCGCTGGCCTTGTTGTCGTTTGCGTCGGCAGTATTGAGCGTAATGTCCAGGCCTATTACACTCGAAACACACAACATTGCTCCGTTGTCCTCCTTGTGTCCTCTGGCCCTGTTTCGCAAACTTCGAGCCTTTACCTTTCTGCCCATTATCCGTAACTGCTAACGCGATTATCTCGGTGTCTTTTTCAATCATACGTTTCTCCTCCTTGAGAAGTCGCTCTTGGAGCAGATCCAGTTTCTGTGACTTAATGTCCATAAGGCTCCACGCCGAGACGAATGCGTCGTATTTTGATGGCAGGCCGTACGTAATTTTTTCGATGACGAACAGGTCTGAGAAGACTTCTCCAACATCGTTCAGAACTCGCGCTTTACTTTTGATTCGACCTATGAACTGCATCATTGACTCACCAGCTTCCATGCGATGCATCACGTGAAAACGCTGGAGCAATGCGAGCTTGTTCGTTTCCGATTTCTCCTCATGTACATCGGCCAGGTATGCCCAAATGTCCTCCACCGAGTCACATGACAAAATGTCTCGTATTTGACTCTCGACCACTGACGTCGACAATACGAGGGTCATTTGATAAGTACCTAGCCTACAAATGAAAACACCAAAATTTTACAAAAAATAAAATTTATTTTTCAATGTAGTCTCCTTTTAGTTGAATACACTTGGTCCAGCGGTGTTCCAATTTTTTTAACCCCGTTGAAAAAAATGTTTTCTCTTGGTTTGCAAAATAGGCCTCCGTGGCGGCGATTATTTCGTTATTGGAGTGGAATCTCTTCCCGGTGAGCGAATTTTTTAGGTTCGGAAACAAAAAAAGTCGCACGGAGCCAAATCTGGAGAATACGGTGGATGGGGCAGCAGTTCGTAGCGTAATTCGACCAATTTAGCCGTGGCGAGTGCAGAAGTGTGAGCCGGTGCATTATCGTGGTGGAAAAGCACTTTCTTTTTAGACAAATGGGGCCGTTTTTCTTCTAACACGGCGTCAAATCGACTCAATAGTTCGGCGTAGTACTGTCCTGTGACCGTTTTGCCCTTCTCCAGATAGTCAATAAAAATCACACCTTGAGAATCCCAGAAAACAGTGGCTATCACCTTTCCGGCCGACGGGACCGTCTTCGCCTTCTTCGGAGCAGGTTCACCGGGTAAGGTCCACTGTTTTGACTGCTCCTTGGTCTCTGGAGTGTAGTAGTGAATCCATGTTTCGTCGACGGTCACGTAACGACGCAAAAACTCTTTTGGATTGCAATTAAACAGCTCCAAACACTGCTCTGAACTGGTCACACGGATGCGCTTGTTGTCTGCAGTCAGCAAACGCGGCACCCACCTTGCTGACAGCTTCCTCATGCCTAAAATCTCATGTAGGATATGCCACACGCGTTCTTCTGAGATGCCTACTATCGCAGCTATTTCGTGCACCTTTAATCGGCGGTCTGACAAAACGATATCGTGTATTTTTGTCACGTTCTCCTCCGTAGTGGCTGTTTTCGGAGCACCTGCGCGTGGATCATCAAAAACCGACGTACGACCACGTTGAAACTCGTTATACCAAAATTTAACGGTCGCCATCGAAGGAGAAGCATCCCCATACACTGCATCCAAGCGTTCTTTAATTTCACTGCGCGATTTCCCTTCCAAAAACAAGAATCGAATCACCGACCGATATTGTTCTTTCTCCATTTTTTCAAAAATCAACGGACACATTTGCTTTCACACGCTCTCAAAAATAAACTACAACTCCGATCCGGCTGAAATTTCGTCTGTAACCGTTTACAGGAAGATACTGCACTGTAGTGTATTTCTGGTGCGATAGTGGCACCATCTGGCGGTGAGGCTAGGTACTTGTCAAATGACCTTTGTGTGTAGACGGCCTTCGCATCATCCGAAGTCCATTTTACTCTATCGGCGGATGTGAGGTCTGCAGGTTTTGCTCGCGTCCCATTGACGACATAAAAAAGGCGATTCGCGGTTTGCACAGCCTTTACCTGATACTTCCAGGACTGATAGTTGAGCTCCGCCATCTTCGTGGCACAGGCGACAACACTGAGCCAAAGAAACTTCCACTACCGCGTGGTTGCTCCAAAAAAAAAAACTTTCACGCACACTACTGGAGTAATTCCAGTCTTACCGCACTCTCGGACTGCCTGGGCCCATAACCTGTTGAAAGGTTAAATAAAACGTAGTCCAAATGTACTAAAAGAGTTTACTTTATTGAAGAATACTATGCTCCAGGAAGGAGTAGCGTTAGCGTGTACAGTGGTGCGAAAGTTCCGGTGATAAAACGCGGTGTGTGTGCATGTGACTGGTCTGGTCGATGAACCGACGCTTTCTACACGGCGTAGCACAGTGTGCGCGAAGGAACGCGGAGATAGACATCCGGTGTCTCGTGTAACGACGCTTCGCGAACATTCTAATTAGGCGCGCAATTTGAATACGATCAATCATAAAACCAACAAGAAACTTGATAAATTTACTTTAATAAATAAAAGTAAAAAAGAAATTTGAAAAATATAATACGCATATATATGTATGTATTATATAGTAATAAGAATAACAATTATAGTTGCTTTATTTACACCAGTAGGTTAGTTATAAGTTTATTATTAATTATGCAGTTTTTGGCTTTTCGCCTTTCCATGCAAAAAATATGTATATTTATTTAATATATCATGCACTACAGAATGTACAAATACAAAACCATATAATATCTTATATAAATATACTTACATAATTTAAAATGCACCTGCTGCATACGAATCATCATATTCGGTTGTTCCTTTCTTTTTCTCCCAGACTAAGCAAGGTTTACAGAAGCTATTTTTAATAATAACATCCAAAACCTTGCCAGATCTGTAGCCAATAATACTGGTGACACCTTGTAAGGAAGAAAAGCCTCTCTTCCTCCAAGAAACAGTAAGTCCAGTATTCGGTGGTGTTAACTTGACTTCTTCTTTTACTGATATATCCACGAACTCTTGAGCCGCTTCTGCCCAAATATTTCCAAGATGCTCATTGATTTTGTCATAAGCAGAATGAGCCACTGGTGGTGATAAGTCCATGATTCCACAGAAAGTTGATAGTCCAGTGTGACCGTGGCCAACTGCACAATTACAGTGAAAAATCGATAAAAAGTATATTCAGTATTTTATCTTTGAAAAAAAAAAATAGATATCGTTCTCGGGTAAAAATATTCTATAGATATTTTTCTATAAAACAAGCGAAAAAATCGATTCTTTTTTTGAAAAAAAAGGTGTCTAGCCCCCTTAACAGGTCGTTAATATAGAGAATAAAAAGTATCGGTCCTAGTATAGTACCTTGCGAGACACCTGTTATCATCTCTTTGTATTCACTTTTAACATCATCGATTTTGACTTTTTACCGCTGTCAGTAAGGTAACTCTTCATTAATTTTAGTGCTTTGCCTCTACACCCGTACGTTTCAAGTTTATCTATTAATATTTTATGGTTTACTGTATCAAAAGCTTTGGCTAAGTCTAAGAAAGTTACAGTTGTTGGTCTATTAGTGTCTATGTTTTTATAAATAATTTTTAACATATAATTCAGTGCGTCAGTAGTTCCTCTGTTCTTAACGAAACCGAATTGTTTTTCTGATATTATATCATATTTCCTAAAAAAGTCGTATAGTCTATTACAAATTACTTTTTCGAAGACTTTGGCAATGTTTGATATTAAAAAAATAGGTTCGGCGAGAAATAGAATGCGAAAGAGTAGACGCACCGCCTTTCCTGCGCGCGGAACTGCGCGGTACAGCGCGGACTGCGCCTGGCTCGTTGCCTATATAATAACCTTTTATAATCTTAAATTCTTTACCTGTTCTTCTGGACTCTTAATAATTCATGGAGTAATATTTTATTAATTATTTTGTAAAAACATAAAATTTCAAAATTAGCAGCAATATAGTAACACTTGTACTAACATTTTTTTTTATTGTAGGTACTTTTTTTTTTACGTGTTATATCTCGACAAGCATATTTTTAAGATTCTTTTTTACCCTTTAGATCGAAAGCTGTGCTTTTTTTATGTAGGAAAGGATATTTTCCAAAAAGTGTCCAAGATGTTTTTTGCTAGAAATAGAATGCAAAAGAGTATTCGCAAGGCGGTGCAAAGGCGTTTCCAACGCGCGGTACCGCTCGGTTTGCCGCGCGGCACGGAATCATTTATTTTTTATTCGATAGGCGGCTTTCACACTTTCCAAACTTTATGTAAATCGTCACGTCGAAAGTATATAATTACCATAACTTTTTAAATCCTTTAAATAAAAATGATCACCTTGCATCTAAAAATTTGTCTGACTTTCCAACTCTTTTAAGAAATGCATATTCTTTAGTACTTGAAAATGTTAAAATATGCTTAACCTGTCGACGCCAAATTTATAAACAGAAATCAAGTTTATTTCCATCTGAAACGGTGATTCATGCGTAAGGATTGCTCTCTTTGAGAATAGCTAAGCGGACAGGATTCGAAAGGGAGAGCAATTGAAATAAATCAACAAAGCCAAATAATTTAAGTATAAAAGAAAAGTAACAAATTTATTATCGCTTAAATCTAATTCACAATCGGTTCGGTTTTGGCGTAGATCTGAAACAAACAATGATAATACACGAGCGTTAATCCTGTTACTAGAGTACGCGAGTTTGGGGACGCGTGATCACGGTTCTTCACAAGTAGGCGAGTGCACTCCCACTACTTGTGAACAACACCCGGGTAACGAGTGCGCTCATATACCCGGGGAATCATCTCAGCGCTACTTCTGGTGCAGAGTAACGAGTGCGCTCATATACTCCGCTCCGTCGGCAGGGCTCCAGGCTTTAGCGATTACGGCACTGGGCTGAGAGACCCTTTTCCACGGCGCACGAGGCGGTATTTATACCCGCTTCGCCGTGTGCTGTAGAAGCAGCGCGGTGGGGCGCGTTATAGCTTGCGCGTCGTATGCGGCGCGTGGTCGCGGCGCTCGGTGGAGAGGGAAGCCGACTACTCAGTCGCCTGCTCTCTCTCCTCGCTGTACGAGCTCCGGTACTTGTATACATGCGTGTGTACATGTATGTACACATTCGTACGCTCGCTCTCCCATGCCGTTGACAGGTTCGGCTGCTTTCTCTTTCTAGCGCACGCATGCTAGAGAGAAAGCTTCTTATGATCGCGATTTCGTATCGATGCGTCTATTGATCAGGTGCATCGTTACATTTCCCCCCGCTAAGGAGAGTGAAGCCCGCCGGCTTTACTCTTTGCACATGTATACCCGGAAATATAATTTACTCCCTAGACAAAAAACAAAAATAATAAATAAAAAAAAATATTTACACGGCGGGGTTTTCCCAGGTGCCTAACGTTGCCGTTTGTTTTATCTAGTCGCAGGTGCCAGCGCCATCCGTTATGTGTTACGCGGTATTGTGCCACCCCGATAGGCACCTCTACCTCTGGTCCGTTCGGTATTTTTATTACCCGGTGTGGTAGCCACGTTGTGGAGCGGTTGAATGGTTTGTATGCGTGTCTCCACCCCGTGGCTGGGTTTGGTAGTGGTCTGGTGCTTCGTTCTGCTGGCTGCTTCTCCCGACCGTATAAAAAAAAATCTCTCCGCCTTGGTCGAAGGTTTTTTCGGAGCTGCCCGAGGATGAAGCAACACCGCCCGCTGTTGCAGCCCAGGAAAAATCCGGCTTTCCCGCAAGGGCAGCGTTCGCCTTCCGGTATTCTTCCCAGGTACTTGTAGTTGCGGCGCGCGACGGTGTTGACTCCTCTATCGGAGAGTATGGCCGGGGTATGCTCCTCCATGCTGTGAGTGCCGCCTCCACTTCTTGTCTCTCGAGAATGAGTCGAGGTGTTGGTACATATTCCTGAGCTGGCTGGTGTTGTGTGCCCTCGGGAATATATGGCACGTCCCCTGCCTCGATTTCTTGCATGTTTGTTATTTGCTGGTTGATTTTGAACTGAGCTAATGGGCAAGAATTGTCGTTATTTTTCGCTTATCGTTATGTTTACTTTTAAGGTTAATAACCTGTACAATTTATGCTTACTATTCTACTTTCGCTGTTTCGAGTACAATGCTTGACGCTTGGGCTGCCATCGTTAACTAGCTGCCCTTACAAATTTTCGTTCGCTTTTATACCGGATTGACGAAGGGTTTGAGGTCTTTTACGTGAATATTCCGTACTAACTTCCCCTCTCGTCTCGCAGATCGAATATTACTGGATTTATACATTTTTTACCGTATATGGCCCGACGAATTTATCTAGTAACTTTGCGTTAATTGCTTTGGCCTTATTGGACAGAGTGATTTGTTTTTTCAGAACTAAGTCTCCTACCCTCGGTTGCCAGTCGCGTCTTCTAAGATTATAATGTTTTTGCTGCCGGTTAAAGCTTCTTGCGGTGTTTGTTTTTGCTACTTCAATCGCGTCTTTTAATTCTTCTATCCTATTTTTTAATGTTTTCGCCGAACCTACTCTTACTTCTTGATGCAAGCTCCCCGGAGCTATCATTTCGCGGCCATAATTTAAATACGCTGGTGTATAATTCGTTGTTTCGCTCTGCGCGGAGTTAAACGCGAATGCTATTTCGTTTAGATGCAAATCCCATGTTTTTTGGTTTCTACTGGTGTATTGCCCGATCATGGTTTTAACGGTACGATTTGCACGTTCGACGGGGTTGCATTGCGGTGTATACGGTGGTGTCTTTCGATGATGGATCCCGGCGTCTTTTAATAGATTTTCAAAGTCTCGACTAATAAATGGTTTGCTGTTGTCGCTTAGAATAGTTTTCGGGCAACCAAAACGGAGAATGATCTGTTCTTTTACTGTTTTAGCAATCGCGGCTCCGGTGGCTTTACGTAATGCTTTTAATTCTATCCACTTCGTGAGTCGATCCTGCATTACTAGTAACGTCGAATGTCCGGTGTTAGACCGAGGAAGTGGACCTACCAGGTCGATCGAGACCATTTCCCATGGTTGGTCGACGTAGGTGGCATGCATTGTACCGGCTGGTGCTTGTTGCTGCGCTTTGTGACGTTGGCAGTTTCCACACGCTCGAACGTATTTTGTCGCGTCTTTAAACATTCCCGGCCAATAATAATAACGCGCCAGTCTATGTACTGTTTTTGCGATGCCCAAATGCCCGGCGGTAAGATCATTGTGATTTTCTTTTAACACGCGTTCCTGTTCTGATTTTGCGATGCATATTTTCCATTCGTCTGCCGGATCGTTCTCCTTAAAATCAAGTGAATGAAGAATATGACGGTATAGTCTTCCGTCTCTTATGCAATATTCTGGGTATTCGTCCGGTCTTGTCTGTACGGCGGTGATTTTGTGTGCATACCAATCATTTTCTTTCGCGTCAATTGCGCCTACGTCTAACGGTTGTCGTGAAAGTATATCTGCCACGGTATTTTCACTGCCTTTACGATAACGCACCACGAAATCCCACTGACTTAATTCCATTGCCCAACGAGCTAATCTACCCGATGGGTTTTCTATTTTATTAAGCCATTTTAGCGATTGGTGGTCTGTTATTACGGTAAACTGATATCCTTCCAAATAATGGCGCATTTTCCAAATACCCCACTTCACAGCTAAACACTACAGCTCTGTTACGGAATAATTTTTTCTGCTTTATTCAGTGATCGGCTGGCGTATGCAATAACATACTCCTTTGTGCCGTCGCTTTGTGAAAGCATTGCTCCTAGTCCTTGCAGACTCGCATCCGTCTGTAGAATAAATGGTTTGGTCCAATCCGGACAAGCTAATACGGGAGTTTCCGTTAGTCTACGTTTTAATTCTTCGAAAGCTTTTTGTTGTGCGTCGTCCCAATACCATTTAATTTTCTTTTGGAGTAATTTATTCAACGGTGAAGCTATTTGTGACACGTTTTTGATGAACCTGCGATACCACGATAAAAGACCCATGAATCTCTTTAGTTCTTTTGTGTTAACCGGTGGCGGTAAACTAGTAATGGCTGCCACTTTTTCCGGGTCGGTGTGCAAGCCCTCCCGGTCTACTACGTGCCCTAGATATGTCAACCTGTTCCGTGCAAAATGGCATTTTGCGGGATTCGGCTTAAGTCGCGCTTCCTGAAGTCGTTTAAACACTTCAGTCAATTTCTCTATGTGTTTCTCGAACGTATCTGTTACTATGATGATGTCATCCAGATATGCAAAGGCGTTCGGCGCCATTTCGGGTGTAATTACTTGGTCTAGCAGACGTTGAAACGTTGCCGGGGCCGTGTGAAGTCCGAAAGGCATGACGTTAAACTCGAACAATCCTTTTCCCGGTACTGTGAACGCGGTTATCGCTCGACTTTCTGGGGTTAAGGCTACTTGCCAATAGCCGTTCTTTAGATCTATCGAGGATAAATATTTCGCCCCTCTGAGTTTATCTAAAATTGCATTGATATGTGGGAGCGGATAGGCGTCTTTCTCCGAAATTTGATTTATCTTTTGGAAATCAATACAAAATCTGTGTTTTCCGTTTTTCTTTTTCGTAATTACTACTGGGGAGCTCCACGGGCTTTCCGACGGTTGAATTACCCCTTCCTCTAGCATTTTCTCGACTTCCTTGTTAATTATTTCCTGCATAGCCGGATTCCTGGGTCGGTATCTCTGTTTAATGGGTGTTTGTTCGATAACCCTAATTTTGTGTTGAATCAATGGCGTAGTCCCTTGAATGTTTTCGAACTCGGCCATTTTTTGTTCTATGAATTCCTCTAATTGTTCCTCCTCCGTTACCGTTAATTGAGCTAAACCTACTGGTTTTCCGACGGAACATAACCCCTCGGTGCCGTCTGTTCTCCCGGTTTTGATCTGATTTCCATTTAACATTAGTTGTATTTCTAGTTTAACAAGTATGTCCATTCCGAGTAAAAAATCGGTTGTTAATCCTTCCATAACTAAAAACCGGTGTCGTAAGTTTTTGCCTTGTACTCTGCACTCTCCAGATATACTGCTCTCAAGAGTGGCAGAGGTACCATCGGCCATCCGTGCTGCTTTTTGTTCCGCCTGATTTACCCACCCTTGCGAAAGGCATTTATTCGCCGCGCGCGGTTTATATATGATCCTATTGATCCGGGATCTATTAGGCCTCGAAATTTCTCTCGACCGGCGTTGACTCGAACGAAATAGCGGCTGTCGATATCGGAGTTCTTGTTTGCGTGGGCCGGTCCTGTCCCGGGGTGGGTCCGACCCTTTTTCGTTTCCCGGCGCATCTATATTCTCGTGGCATCGGCAATCGCGTGTTAGTATACCGTCTGTCCCACAATACGAACAAAATTTCCTTTGTGAATTCCGACAGTTCATTCTCCTATGTCCGCGTTGTTTGCATTTCCAGCAGCACGTGTTCCGGTCGTACGTGGTCGTTATTTCCATAATATTCCCAGCGTTAATTCTTAATCTCTCTCCATTTCGTTCTTTACCGGTTTGTACTAATACTTCTTCAATTTCCTCTACGCGTTGGATTAGTTCGTTGACGTTGTTGAATTCCGACCGTCGAATGTGCAATCGTAATTCGGCGCGCATATTATAGTATATATTATCGAGGTGTGTTTCGCGGTTTATGCCCCCTCGACGGCGCATTAACGTACTCAGTGCCGTGGCGTAGCTTCTAAATATCTCGCCGATTTTTGTCTTCGCTCGCTTATTTGTCGATCAAGATTTCGTCGTTCTCCCGGCGGTATATAGAAGCTCCGCAACGATTCTTTGAGTTCAGCGTAACTATTTATACGCTCTAAATTTCTGTACCAAAGTTGAGCTTCCCACCGTAATAATTCGGGGAATCCTATAAGCAGATTTGCATCGGTGAAGCCGTATGCTTTACGTAATTCCTCAACTCTTTCTAAAAAACCGTAAACGTCTCGTCCGTCGAAGTGGCAGTTCCATTTTCGCATTTGATCGAGGGTTTTCGCGGTCGCGTTCTCTACCGTTAGATAATTTATCTGGTCTGTGTTTGCATCTTGGTTCGATATTACAAATTGTGTTTGCATGCCCTGAGGTGTTGATGCGTTATTTGTTTGTTCTTCCATATCGCGGGTCTTATCTAATTCCTCATTGTATTCCTCCGCGTCTTCTGGTTGATTTTTAAAGTGTCCCGGACTTATTTTTGCTATCGCTACTAGTCGCTGTCGTAGTTCCGTTACATTTCCCGTATTATCGATTTGTAATTTCGCTAGTTCGTCTCTGAGTTGCTCTTTTCGAAGCTTGTACACCCATCCGACTTTCCCCATGATTACTAGTATTGCTCGATTCCGAAAAAAAAAAAATTTTATTTTGCTTTGTATAATTTATTTCAATATGAGATGTTATTTGAAAAGGTTATTTTGTTCCTTCGCGTGAAAAACTAGTCCCTGTTCGGGCGCCATGAAACGGTGATTCATGCGTAAGGATTGCTCTCTTTGAGAATAGCTAAGCGGACAGGATTCGAAAGGGAGAGCAATTGAAATAAATCAACAAAGCCAAATAATTTAAGTATAAAAGAAAAGTAACAAATTTATTATCGCTTAAATCTAATTCACAATCGGTTCGGTTTTGGCGTAGATCTGAAACAAACAATGATAATACACGAGCGTTAATCCTGTTACTAGAGTACGCGAGTTTGGGGACGCGTGATCACGGTTCTTCACAAGTAGGCGAGTGCACTCCCACTACTTGTGAACAACACCCGGGTAACGAGTGCGCTCATATACCCGGGGAATCATCTCAGCGCTACTTCTGGTGCAGAGTAACGAGTGCGCTCATATACTCCGCTCCGTCGGCAGGGCTCCAGGCTTTAGCGATTACGGCACTGGGCTGAGAGACCCTTTTCCACGGCGCACGAGGCGGTATTTATACCCGCTTCGCCGTGTGCTGTAGAAGCAGCGCGGTGGGGCGCGTTATAGCTTGCGCGTCGTATGCGGCGCGTGGTCGCGGCGCTCGGTGGAGAGGAAGCCGACTACTCAGTCGCCTGCTCTCTCTCCTCGCTGTACGAGCTCCGGTACTTGTATACATGCGTGTGTACATGTATGTACACATTCGTACGCTCGCTCTCCCATGCCGTTGACAGGTTCGGCTGCTTTCTCTTTCTAGCGCACGCATGCTAGGAGAGAGAAAGCTTCTTATGATCGCGATTTCGTATCGATGCGTCTATTGATCAGGTGCATCGTTACACATCTAATGCTAAAAAAGCTAGAACAGTGTGTGATGATGAATATCACAAAACTGGTGTTACAGTTCTCGAACAAATAAAGAAAAAAAATTTCTGAGTCAACAAAAAGGAAAAGAGAATTCTGCTATTAACTCTCGCGCCGGCGTTTTGGTCTCATAGGGACTTCATGCGAGAATTCGGTTGCAGTGAACGGGAAGCTCGCGAAGCGAAAGATTTTGTAGCGAATACTGGAGTATTTTAAGTACTTGCTAAGAAACGTAGCAAACTACTTTCAGCTGATACTGTAAATTCTGTAAAAACTTTTTATAAGAGAGATGATATAAGCCGAATCATGCCAAGTTTAAAAGATGATGTATCTATTAAACATAGCAATGGCAAAAGAGAACATTTTCAAAAAAGATTACTGCTTGATAATTTAAATGAGCTATATAATTAATATAAAAAAGAAAATGAAAACGTTAATATTGGTTTTACTAAATTTACAGAATTCAGGCCACTACATTGTGTTTTAGCTGTGAGTAGCGGTACACATAATGTATGCGTGCGTGTGCATCACGAAAATGTTAACTATATAAAACTACCACGATTGCATCCAAGTAATTGTCTGTAATGATGCACACGATAGATGCTATTTGGGTGACTTTTTGGATTGCCTCAATATGTCTATTACGAAAACATTTGCTTGAATGTTTTGATGAAAATGATATTTTTCAAATCGAGTATCAACCATAGTTTCAAACTCATCGGTGTACAATAGCTTCCAAAAGTGTAAATGTGCACGAATTTATCGACATACTGGGGGAAAAATTAATAAAATTAAAAACTGACGATTTTTTCGCTAAGAAACAATAACTTTTTATAAATAACTTAAAAAGCAATCTTCAAGAAGGAGAATTTCTTGTGTGTCGCGATTTTGCAGAAAATTATGCTCTCATTATACAAAATTCTACACATTCCTTCCACTGGAAGAACAACTAGACAACAGTTTTTACAGTTGTAGTGTACTATAAACAGAATGTTGAACTCAAACATGTAAGCATTGCTGTGATTTCTGACAATTTAAATCATGATACCGTAGCCGTTTACGAAAGTAGTTATTGCAACACTATGGCGAGACCCCAAACAATGACTCATCGGCGCCAGACGAGGTCAATGCTTGTCGGGGCCTCGTCATAGTGCTGCGTTAGCAAAAGTTTGTGCATATACGCGGCGCACACACACAGGCGTGTGTGTGTGTTTGTATGTGCGTGCGTGCGTGCGTGCGTGCGCACGTGCGTGCGTGCGTGTGTGTGCGTGCGTGCGTGCGTTTGTGTGTGTATGTGTGTGTGTGTATGTGTGTGTGTGTATTTGTGCATATGTGTGACGTACATGTGTTGTGTGTGCGCGGTGTGTGTATGTGCGCACGTGTGTGACGTGTACCACTTAATATAACTAAAAATATAAATAATAAAATTAAATTTTAATTTTTAATTGAGAAGCATAAAGCAGAATATAATTTTTATACGTTTGATTATAATTTTATTAACGTAAATAAAAACTCAATCTCTTCGAAAATATAATAACTCGTGTACAAGAGGACCAAGGAAAGGTAAAGGAAAAATAAAAGCATGGTAAGTACAATTAAACTTTCTATTTATTCTCAGATAATTTAACATCTAATACATCAACAATTCTTGGCATATGCAACGATAGAAACTGATACAATACATCGGTAACATCGGACTTAGATAGAGACGCTAATTTCTCCTCTTTACACTGGTTTTCTACGTTAGTGGTTATATCGTTTATTACATTATTGTCAACTAAATTTACAATATCTTTAACAATATTAGGTGTATAAAGTTGTATTTGTGCTTCGTGCATGAGGCTACTTTTATTTGTGAGGAATTCCATAATCTCGCAGGTAACACGTCTGACACTACTCGCAATAGAACTTAAATATTTGAGACGCGTGTCGATACACTTTACAATAAATTCTTGAAGACAGTCAAAAGTTACTTTTTTAATTATTAAGCTATGACGAAATCGTTTGATTCGACCAACGCCGGGCCTTCTGTCTTCTTCAATCTCGATTGCTTTATCCTGATGACTTGTGGTGAATTTCAAGGTCCAACCATTGCCGTAAATTTTCTGGTCCTTTAAGCCATTATCTAGTCCACAAAAATATTTATCAATATCATCGAAACTAGTTTTAAATTCATCCCAATCGTCGCATGAAGACGCAACACCTTCAAAATCATTTGACACTAGTCGAACCACAGGTTTGTAGCACTCACCATCGAACTTTTCGACAATCTCGTCGTATTCCAAACTGACAATTATCTTGTTGGTAAACGATTTATTCAAAGCGTATAACGTATAAAAGAATTGATGTGAGGGATGCGCAGCTCGTGGTATGTCTGACATGACGATTCGCGTACCTCTATGAGCAGAAAGCGACTGATGCGAAAGGCTCTGGAGCGATCGTTTAAATACAACTTTTCAACTGACGAGGGAGATTAAAAAGTGCAAGCATTTAAGAAGTAAAGCGTGTGCCGATCAAGACTAAACAATTACACATCTGTAGATAAAGCGGTTAAATTACAACTACTATTTTATAAAACTCGATGGCACGTGTTGTATCGTCTTACATTAAAACATTTTTTGCGCGATAATAAAAGTGCTGACAAACTATATTATAACAAAGACATTTTAGAGCCGCAGTTTTGTAAACATCTGACAAAGCATCCGCCGTTATAAGTGAAACTTCCGTCAGCATTTTTATACCGTACATAGCGTTTAACTACGTTATCATTTTTCTCCAAGGTCGAAGAAAAATTATCGAGAAACTTCTTGAAACCTAAACCATGACTCATATAATATAAAAACATAATACAATATTGACCACATACATCTGACTCGTCATTTTGAAGCTGAATTGCGTTCCAACGAAATGTTTTACAATTCTTTCGCAAGCGGTTTATGTGATCGGATATAATAGGCGGTAATCCAAAACTATCAAAGTATAGACCGTTAGAAGATCTATCGACGTAGAACGCAACCCAATGCATACCAGGCTTGGTATGGTCGTCAGTGTTAACGATGAACGCCGTCAGTTTGGTCCACACCCGCGGGATTTGATCGACTGGGAATACACCTACAGTATGTATCTGGATTGGTGAAAGGATCTTCAATATTTGAAGGCTGTCCATTGTGAAGATCGATTAAATTTTTATTTAGATAACCAAGGTGTGAAGATAAGTAGTCTTTCAAACGATAAGCGCTATTTAACGCACATCGATATTTATGACCCGAAAATTTTAAAGCGATATGCATACAATATACATTAGATGATAACTTATCAAACGGAGGACAATCTACGTCATACTCCAAATTGATGATTTCGTTTGCTATAATTTTATGAAGCATCAACCATTTCTCGCTGCCTCTCACGTAAATTTTTCGAGCACTTTTTGATGAATCTTGCAGAGTTTTATGAAACACTTTTAAATGAACTTCACGTTCCAAGTAATTAATGCCGTGACAATGCTGAGTTAACCAATTATTTTGTCTTCTAATTTCAGCGCTCAAATCATCTACACAAACCGTCGGAGCCGCTAACCAATGATCATGAAAATCACCATTAAGAGCAACAACAGAGATTTCCTTTGGTGCATTATTATTGTCAGTATCTTTGAGACACTGAATATCTATAACTAAATCCATCGTTTTTATGTAGCTTGCAATGACGATCACGACTCGAAACGTACTGGCTATCAAGAAACAAATCTTCCACGTATATGTAGTGCAACAGCGCCATCTGCACTTCATTATTCTAACCACTAAAGTCTACAATAGCTTGACGCGATGCATCTACTTCCAAAATGTTATCGTACTCAGCATAGACAATACAATTTATAGTATTGGCTAATGCTTCAGCGAATCGTACATCTAATCTGACGCTACCGTGCTTAATCAAATTCCAATGAGTAAATTCGTTAGCTGATAGATCGGGAGTTAAATCAAACGCAAGAAGACAATAGCTATTAGGATATGATTCACGCGAGATTTGGTTACCCTCGTTAAGAAAATGTACCTCTATTCCAGAAAATAACGTATGATAAGCATCAATGTATAATTTCCTAACTCCGAAATTAGGTTGTAGTGGTTTAGAAGGTATTTGTACGACGTCAACGTATAAGCATAGAAAATTTATATTAAAATGTTCAAAGTTAAACGGATTTAGAGCTCGATCGCCATTGAAAGCCTTATTATCAACAAACCCGATTATAATTCATTTTGGCAGTTAACCTAATATTATATTATCCAAAGTTTCACCGTGAATACGTATTATTGTTACAGCATTATTATTTGTTATACGTATGCATTGTTACAGCTTTAACCTCAACCCTCGTGAGAGGATATTTCGCAGTTGTCTTTGAAAGTGATTGGGCGTGTGCTAGTAATATACCCGGACTAATTTTGACTCGCCTAACTAAAAGATTGGCTTCGTCGATATGTACAGAGTAACAGCCCGTAGGATCCATGAGACAAAAACTATCGGGAGACCTTACTAATCGGACTCTTACCTTAACATCGTTTATTAATAATTTTTCTTGATTGAACACGTCGCAGTGAAGATGGCCAATCATGTCAACTGATTTTGTTGCCGACAGTAATTTGCGACGTTGCATAAGGCGTGCATTTGCATCTTGACCGTCGTCCATTTTTCCAGCAGTATCGTTGTACCACAGCAAACTCGTCAAATGCGAATTTTTTGCAGCAGGTCCATAATTTAATAAAGTTTCAAGGTACGCTCTGTAAGCGTACACATTTGTACGCGGTGATACAGGTTTTTGATTAAAAAATACATCCACTTGATTAAATAAAGAATGCATAAAATTATTGACAGGACCGACTTTGGGTACCTGGACTGTAGCGGCTTGTGGTACGTCAACCGTAGTTTGTAGACTTTCACGCAGACTAAGCATCGTGTGAGCAAGATCGATATATTCTTTACCATTGCCCGGTAACACAAATTCTATAAGTGAGTCGTCAGTTAAAGACGATATTGGTTTATATTGTATCCAGTGTGAATTTTCTATCGTTGTTTGAGTAGGAGGAATTTCAAACAGAAACAACTCCGACTTGAGACACTCGCACGAATGGGTGTGTAAAAATGCCATCTTATCTAACCAAAAATATCTCTCGTGGTTCTTTTCTTCTCTTGTTTCGTTTGTTTTCTCTTAGCCTTGCCTTTTTTCGAACTATTAGACTTGCGTTTTCTTGTTTTCCTTTTTCTAAAACCGCTTTTCCTCTTTTTACCTCTGTGATTTGTATCAGAGCCAGCACTTATTCGCAACTGAAGTGGTAAGCCGTAGCGTGGTAATTTATATCCAGACCCCTCCATTAGCTTATCTAATTTCTCCTCTGCTTTTCGTTTGAAAACTTAGATTCTTTAAAGCGTTTGCGAATCGACTCCTTTGACCCCCCATCAAGCACCTCCCCACCGCTATATCCACCGCCAACTTGCATATTGAAGTATTCTTGGTAACGCTCCATCACTGTATTAAAAATCAGTTCTAGTCAAGTTTCTTGAAATGAAGTGTCACCGTCAAAGTACCGTAGTCGAATTGGTTCGCACAGCCACTTTGGTCCCTTATATCGATTTCGATTGTCTGAAATGAGTTGAATAATAAAGGTGTGTACATAGGTGGGGAGAAACTATTGATTCTCGTACTACCATACGTGTCATTGTCGTCCATATTTAATAATTCTGCTGGCAATAATCGCGATTGAACGTCACCTATTACGTAAGGTTCACAAATATCGCTATAAATCGAAGTATGGTCGGAAGCCCATTAGAGAGATGAGCAGGCGTATCATTTACTACTGATTCTTCATCTCTTATAAAAATACTATTCGTGCTTTCGAATCCCAAAATTTTTCGCTACTTCTTGGATAAAAAAAGTTGGTGACTGAATTCAGAGCAAGTTATCTTTGTACAAACTCTATAGACTGTCACGTAACCACCGGGATCGACACCGAATTCCAAATGGCCCTCTATACAGTTTAAATTATTTAGCTCGCTTATTATAATGTTTATATCTCTGTAAATTCTTGGACGAACCAGCGACACTGTAGTACTAACAGTTTTTGCCGTTGTCTCTAGAGTCGAGTGTGGAATGAGATTAAGCGAAACTGTCCTATCCGGTTGCTCGGAAGACACGTGTTGAAACGTCAACGGAATTTGAACCTCCGTAAGCGCGACTGACCACGAACCTTGAAGACGTATCTGCTGAGGGAGTTGCGTGATGAAACGTGTCGTGGTATTTTCCGCAAAATAATTCATGCTGCTGTTGCTCGGCAACACAATATAAAACTGATCTTTCATTTTAAAAATTTTTTATATATTTGTCAATTTATTCGCTCTAACCCAGGAATTGAACTTATCGCTGTATCCTTTCCACTTTACAAAATATTCTTTAGACGAACCTTTGCCTCTAGTTTTCAAAATTTCATCAATTTCAAAAACGTCTGTAGTTAAATTTTTACGAACTCTGCACAATTCTTCGGCGTAGAAAAAACCGTCAATTTCCTCACCTGCCAAGTCTTCTTAATAATAAACTGCAGGCGGACGCGTCGTTGAGATTCGTGTAATTTTAAAAATCTCTAGTGTCCAGCCACTCTCATATCCTTTAGCGAAAACGTTCTTTGCACGACTGACGCGCACCAAGTCACCGACGCAGTATTTAAGAGTTTTAAAAACACGATTACCATATCGAACTTGTAAATTTTCACGAGCTTTGGCTGCATTGTACAGTGTTACGACTGCTGGTACCATTTTTGTGGCCAAATGTTTGGCATGATTGTACGCCTCTACGATATTCTGCAAAACATCAACATACCTTCGAGTATTTTTGTGAGTAAAATATCGCCATATTCTTTCTTTTATAGTTCTTACGCTTTTACGTCTGGACTGCGTACCACTCTAAACGCTATATCGTGCTTTGAGAGATCTCTCTGTAACGCCCCGCCGATAAATTCTTTACCTTTATCAGTTTGAAGACATATTGGTTTCCGTCCGTTACTTCTCGACAAAATACGCAGAAAAGCATCAGCGACATTTCTCGAAGTTTTGTCCTCGACAGGTTCAGCCCATGCGTATTTGCTGAGAACATCGATAACGGTTAAAACGTAGCTGTAGCCATCATTGTAAGATTTTATAGATCTCATGTCCATCAAATCAGCTTCCCACACGTCGTCGAAATTGCGCACGTTATAATTACGTCTAGGAAAACAATGTCGAACAGGTCTATGCAAGTTATAAGCGTCTTGACTCTCAAGCCATTTAATAACACTTTGACGATTGTATTTTTTACGCGTAGCTCGCAAAAGTTTATCAGCACCAGTGTACGCCGAAGGCCGATGTGCTTCGTAATAAAGTTTTTCAAACGTTTTATTCATTGTTCGAGATTATTATTTTGTCTATTTTCTTCTTATCCTTTGGTTTTTGTTTCTTCGTCTTCTTATCCTTTTTTATTTGTCCACGCTTTGGTTTTTTATCTTTCTTGTCTCGTTTCCTGATAACATTCTTGATACGCGAAAAAAATTTTTCAAAAGTTATCTTGCTGACCATGCAGCAAGCTGTCATCATCGCGACTGTTCTTTCGTCAGACGGCGTTTCCACGGCGAGCATGCGAGAGAAGGCATATCGCGCTAAAACTCGGTCGGCTTGACGACGGTCACTGTTCGAGTCAGCATAAGCTAGATCATGCTGTCGGCAGGCCTCATCTAACGGATTGATTCCAACGTCGCCACGTTCGATACGCTCTGCTAGCTTAGTTCCGGGTCCGCAAAATTTGTAATGCGGTACATGCATTTCAAACGGTAATAAATCAACGAGTGCATCTAGAACGCTGTTTTTCTCTTGTTCTTCTTCTTGAGAATTTATTAGCGCAGCCCGAATGTCTTGCTCATTCCGCGCCATGACAGTATTTCAGAGTGTGGTGGTGAGACCTTCTTTTTTTCAGCTGACTTCTTTTTTCTTCTTTTTTCAGGTTGCGTTGGATCTGATTCATCAGCGGCGCTGTCGCCGCTACTCCGAACTCTCAAAATAGGAACGGAAGGTGGTGTAGTAAAAGCACTGTTTTCTAAATGCTCACTGGTTGGTGAGGATATGGTAACGTCGTTCCAAACACGTTTGTTACCTATAAACTCTCGGGGTACAGTTGTTTGGCGAAGAGCGACAGCGAACTGAAGATGACAAGGCGGAGCGCTCTTTTTTCTATCTCTCATTGCGTCATTCACCAAGTCGACAATGTTGGCTCCGGGCACAATCGTGCCATCTATCGTTACAGCTCCGTTGGCATCCCAAACTACTTTACCACCAGCTCGCAAGCATCGCAGGAGCTGTTTGGCTTTCGTTTTGTACTTTTTCGGGACGGTATAGATAATGTTTGCGTCAATGAGCTCATCGGTTTCCTCCTCCACCTCCTCCTCCTCCTTCTCCTCCTCCTCCTCCTCCTCCTCCTCCTCCTCCTCCTCCTCCTCCTCCTCCTCCTTCTCTTGCTGCTCATTATCGTCCACCGTATTAGATTCGCTGTCACTGTCATTCTTTTGTTCTTTTTTATACTTATCTCCTCCTTCGGTTCCTTTAAAGTGAAGATATCGCTGTAAAACTTGACGGTAGAGAGTCCACTTTTCACGATCGCCTTTGCATGTTGGTGAGTTTAATATTTCGCTCATTTCAGCATCGAGTCTACTCGTCACCGATCCCGGTGTTTGCACAGATTTTATCTTATCTTTTCCAAGCGTGGTTTGCAAACGTTCAAGGCTCTCTTGCGGTAGGAAAATTATCTTTCTCGCGTGTTCCATCTTTATTTATTCACGAGATTAGCAAGAAGCGTGCCAATCAGAGGTGCTAGCGGAGCAGGCAAAAAACCACCACGTTGCATTATAATGTTTCTTCTTCGTTGTAAAGTGATATCCGGTGATGCTAGCTTTCGCAGAACTTTTGCATGCTTACGCAGCCGACCTTTGTCACCTTTACTTAACGGAACGTTACCTATCAATACGTTTAAAACGCACTCGCAAATACAACGAACCAATTTTGCATTAGCTTTCTGTAAAACTGCTTTCCGCTGTTCTTTGTTAAAATGGTACAATGCCGCCAAGACGGTAGCATCTTTTCGACCAAAAGGATAACGCGTTTTTGTAGTCATTACAACGCCACGATTGGAACTTGATTTTGACTGTTTGTCAGTTGTTTTCGCGGTACGTAAACGTACTGGTACTCATCATCGGGGAAAATACACGTTTGAAATCGACAGTTATCCAATGTGGTTTGCTTCAGATCCAACAAGAGGTAGCCAAAAGCTTGCGATGTTGCGTCCCGGTAGGCTTCTTCTAAAAATCGAGGATTTTCAGGATGTACTTGCCTGGCAAGATGACGTATCTGGGCACGATCTCGCAAATTCCTAAAGATTACAATGTACTGAGCGTTCAAAGATATGTCGCGCTGGCCTTTGCCTTGATGGAAGATGTTTTGAGTGATAAAAATCACGCTCAAGTGGTTGTGATGACTGCCTTTCGTAAAGAGATTCACTATGGCTCCTCCAGAGGACGATTCGCGCATGAGGTCGTCGATGATGATCAACTTAGGTTTCGGATCGTTAAGCCAATCGGTGTTTTGCGGTAGACCTTTGCGAAATTCAACGTCTTTACCCAGATCTCTGTATCCCGATTGCCATTCACCGTAATAAAGAATAATACACTCGAAGCGAGTGTCGTTCAAACGGTCAATGTATTTCAGAAATTTAACAAATACTGTTTTACCGCAACCGGTGGGGCCACTCAACGTACACGTCCACTGATGTTTCCAGCGCGTGTCCATAATTCATACTGACTGGGCAGTCTGAAACACTTCTCCCGAAGAGCTCCTAACCGCGCCCCGGGGCCCCCCGCGCGGCCGCTCACGAGTCCGCGAGCCTTGTGGTGGGGCTAACTCCGCGGCAAAGCAGCGCTTTCGCCGGCGCAGCGGTGGCCAATGAGCTCTTAGCCGCTGCCCCTCCCGCAGCCGCTAAATCAGCTTATTGGGGCGTACCAGCAGCCAATGAGGTCTCTTCTGGTACGCCACCGTCGTTTGGGGACACACACCAGCAACCAATGAGCTCTCTTCTGGTGCGCCGCGCCGCTTAGAGGCGCACCAGCAGCCAATGAGCTCTCTTCTTGTGCGCCGCCACCGCTAATCACGACGATGGAGACACAGCGGTAGCCAATGAGCTGTTTTGATACTGTAGCGCCACCGATCACGAGTGCGCTCCTTGCGTTGCTACACCAACGTCACTAGGTTTCGTCAGTAGTAGGCGGACCGCGAATGTAGCAGTATGGATAACTTTTACTTAACGCGACGAATCTTCTCTTTCCGTACACGGTTTTACACGTCTTTGTTCCATTTTGCGTTATTACCTCGTGGAATGCTGTTCGTCGAATAGCAAAATTAGATAGCAATATCTCACTACCCGGTGAAGTGATAATCTCGCGAAGAGTGTCAAAATTTATTTGTAGACTATTGGAGTAATTTAGCTTTATGCCTTTTACTTTACACACGTACTCTTCATTTCCGTCCGGTTTCTTAAATTTGTACGCGTAAAATTTTGGACAACCGGATAAAAAAGTGGTTATGTACGTACCGTTTCCGTTACTAGCCAATTCGTCCGTGAGTTCACCTAGAGCTACACCTGTTGGTAAATCGCGCTCGGCACTAGCCTCTCTGCTAACATAAAAAACAGAATCCGTATCGTAGTAGAGAGCTCGGGGCCCCAAAGCGTGCAAGTACTTGAATAGCTCCAGTCGGGCCTGTGCTATTGTAAAGGCGGCAATCACAACACTTGTCGTTGGAGATGAGCAGAGCTTCGTTTTTGTAACACCAGTTGGCGTAGAGTGTTTCGTCATTGACTGGTATAATTCCGTTAACGTCTATTTCTGGGCTGGTAAGTAACTCTGTCAATCTTTCTGGTTTAGTAATGACTTCTGTCTGTGTCATGTTTTCACGTTGACCAAATTTACCCCATAAAGAGTTTAGGCATAGTTTTGCGACTGATCTTAGACCAGCGTTGTACTGTATCGCGTCTTTATTTAAACTAATACCTTCATTGACGTCCAATTCTTTTACGTATTCGTCTTTATCTTGGTTGTTCAGACAACCACGTGGAAAACCAGACGCCAAAGTTTTTTGCGCGAAAAACTCATTGATATATTCGGCAAATATTCCACCTTTGCCTTCTTTTTGATTATATTGCGTCATCTCGTATTGCCTGATCTCGTAAACGCGTTGAATTGTATACCCCAGTTTGACAGCCTCTTTAACTTCCTCAGACACCCACGTTCCCCGTAAAATTCGATCATTTGGGTCTTGATGCGGGCCATCTTCTTGGATCATTTGTTCACTACACGTGCGACATAAGAGAAATATTAGTTTACCATGCATTCTTACCGGTAATAAGGGGTGGTACAGGTTTTGCGGTGGAAGCACGTCACACATTAGTAAACCGTTCACTCGAGAGATGTCTTTGTATGTTCCTAAGAACTGACGACAATCTTCTTCGCCGACGTATATGTTGGGATGACCAACGGGAAATTTACCTCGTTTTCAGATATACGGGTACAACGAGCATACATCGACGTACTTTATTTTTTCTTCACCTTTGCAATCGAACATTTTAACGGTGTTACCTGTTCGTCCACCGAAAAAAGCATCTTGCGCATCCAAAGGTTTTCGTTTCACGTTATCGACGTTTTCTTGAACAAAGCGCTGAAGCTGATCATCTTGGGAGAGTTCAGTGTTAAATTCGCATTCCCATTTCTCAATTAATTTATAATTGTTTGACCTTATCTTATCGCTAATAGCTACTGTTCTTTCATATCTAGCGTCCATTGAATCACCACTCGTCAAAATTGTATCTCTATTAATCCTGAAACAGCGAGGGCATCCGTGCCAAAAACAACCGTGAAATTGAAGTACTATGCCTCTGTGATTTTCGTCGGGTCGCGGTTGACTGTAGCCATCTACAATCAGACCTTCGGGTAGCCTTCTCTCTCTCGAATGTCCTGCATGTTCGATGAAGCGACAAAGTATACGCTTTTCCATCCAGCACAGCCAATACACCGCTTTTTGAGACTGATTGTCGCACCATCTATAACCGCGAGGTGGAACGATAGCTATTTGATTTTTTTTAAGAATTTTTTGCGAAACACGCGCATACAAGTCGCAGCTATAGTGGTGCATTCGGCAAATGGATCCACGCCAAATTTCGTAAAAGTTTTTCGAAAGGCTAAACAAGTTAATCTTAAAATTGTCACATCCTGTTTACAGTACCTCACAATTTCGTTTTGAAAGTTGAACACACAACCGTTTGTTGATTGCTCATTATACCACTCCAAAAAACGTTCTCTTTCCTTGATGCTCATACTGCCTGGTGAGTACACTTCCAAAGGAGGGAGTGGTCCTTCGTACAATTGGTTTTCAGGTGTGTTAAACAAATGTGGAAAAACACCTTTTTCGATTTCATGTAATCCGTAGGCTTTTGGTAAACTACTTAATGGCATGTGAAAATAATTTAGACTGTCTATAAATTTTACATTCGCAATCTCCGTTAAGATAATCTTCGACTCATTCATTATGACGGTTGGATCCATGTGTATACCTCTGTATTGTTCGACAATGTATTTGAATATAAACTGCGCGTCAAAACCTTGCGCATTGTGAGCGATGCAAACTATTTTTTTAAATTGTTGTCTTGGAGCTAAAGCAAGATCAATCAACTGCTTCACTGGTTCATCTTTAAACGCGTATTCACGAACTCCACAATGATCGCATCTAATAGAAACGTCATTGATGTCAAGACAATGAGTACACGTTTGCTGCACAACGCACAAATTTGGAACATGGATTTTTCTTTCTTCGTCACCTAACACAGGCATCGCCTGTTGAGTCTCAAAATCGTAGAATGAGAATAAAACATCTCTCACTGTTTTGTTCAATTTAATAGGTTGAATGTAACACAGATGTCCAAGTGGTAATCTTAATTTGCATGTGTCACAATATGATACACCACACTCATGTTTTACACTTCGGCGATTTGTTTCGAGAACAATTTTAAAACACTTTTGACATAATTTTATTTTATCACACACACTATTATTCTTGTTATACGAGCCTTTCTTTAAATGATTTTGAAAACAATCTTCACTGAGAAAGGTCCTACAGCACAAGGTACACTTTCTAATATTTCCGAATGCAGTGCACGGTGGTGACATCAAACATTTAGAACACTTATTTGTGCATCGATGGTCTTCGAGATGCCAGTAACTTTTATTACACGGTATGCAGTAACCACGGGTTCCGCTAGCACCAACCAAATTCAGAATAGGTTGATAGTGATTGGAATGTTCGTAGTACATAATTCGTAAAGTGTTGGTAATACATCTTTGTATGTCCATAACAAAACGTGTGCCATCGTAGAGAGGCGGATATCCGTGGGCAAAATTTCTAAAAGAGTACACCACTAGAGCTGTAGAGCGTGTGGCAAAAAAGATTTGAAAACGATGAATTTCTTCGAGACCGCAACCTCTTGTTGGAATCTGAACATTTGCTAAGTTTAAAAGCTCCTCGGCTGCTCCCTTTTGAACGGATCCATTGCCTCGACGAATAAGGTTCCAATATTCGTGCAATCTTCCCGTTCGTATTTGGCCTCTGATGACATAAGCATAGGCGGTGGCCAAGCTTCGTGGCAAACAAAGATTGTCGTCATTTTTAATAGATAAGATGGACTTTTTCTTGACATTTTCATGAGTTAGCTGTGTCCGACCACGTCCTGCTACACCTCTCACAACTGCACAGCTAACTGACAATTTATCGCTAATATTAAAATTATTTGCACTTTGAATTGCACTTGATAACAGATCCCAAAGGTCTTCTACATTGAACTCTTTAATCGGTCTAAACGAATGCCATAAAGGTCCATGATTAAATCTTTCACTATTTATCGTTACTCCTATAAAGTCGGTAGCCTCCCCGCGACTACAAAGTTGTCTATGTAAATCCTTTAAGCAAGCTTCGAGCCACATATAAATGTTAGCATTTGCCGGTGGGTCAGTTAGTCTTCCTCGTATCTCTCGTCCTTGATAACGAAAACGGTGATAGCGCCGTGTTGTTTCGCTTTCTACGATAAAGCATGGTCTTGATCCTTCACCATGCTGTAAATAATTAGCTGTGAAATAATTATTTTCATTTTTTATTTTTATTTTTATTTTTATTTTGAAAATTATTAAAAATATTATACATCCTTACTTTCGTCATTTCTTTCTTCAGCTGTATCAGTTCTGCTAGTACTGCTACTGCTGCTGGTACTGCTACTGGTACTGCTACTGCTACTGCTAGAGTCCGAATCATATCCTTCCTCGACACGTTGCGTCATCGTTGAAAGCGATGAATCAACTTCTGTAACTAAAGTATTGAAATGTATCAAAATTTATACATTGTAAAATATTATTATTTTATTTTAATACTTTCAATACTTACGATTACGTGTTTCCTCGTTTTCGTGATGTACAGCGTAGGTTACTGATTGTAAAGCTGAAATATTGAATCGTGCCTTAATAATATGAAAATTATTATAACAGATTCAATACTTACGATTTGCTATATCTTCATTATGACGATATACATCGGCTGTTGAAGAACCAGGTTGTGGATCATCAGCTGCCGAAGGTCCTGGCTGTGCATCGTCTTGATATTGACACCGCATGATGAATTCGTCACCTTCCGTATCGTCGAGCATTTGATTGACTGCTGTGGACAAAATCAATTTAATTTATTGAAGATAAAGAAAAATATTGATAATAAAAATGTGATACTTACAATGGCGTCGCATTGTACACCCGGCTAGAGAAGCGGTGTGCTCGTTACGTTGCTTTACGGCCTTCAAAACGATTGAAAGAATATCTCTATTATGAAATAAGCCGATACCGTACATGTAATTGATTGTAGATATCCGACAATGCAGTAAAAGGAAATGCAATTTTTTACATAACACATCTAAAGATAATCTTTCAAAATCACTGGACCACACAGGTCCACACATTGTACGAATGTGTGGTTCGCGATTTCTTGCGATGCGTAAAGCAAGTCGCAAAATTTTCACAAGGTGACTAACACTAGCTCTAACCATTTTTACTGGGTGATCTCTTGTTGTCAACTAGCCAAAGCGTACTGACGAGTCAAGCCAGTATTCTCCTTAAATATACTGGCGCTACATATACTAATTTAACGAAAAAATATACAGTTACACTTTGATGCGCCTCTCATACGTCACATTTCTCTCGAGTCAGCAAACACGTGTCTTCTAGCAATAAACAGTCCTTTAAGAGATTTTGCTGGTTTCACTAGCGTAGCGAAATTCTTTTCACGGTAATGTAATCTACATCTTGCCAAAATAATATGTCGTCTTAATTATCCGGTAACCGCATACTCTCTATGTAACGTAATAAAGATGTTTTTAATGATTACGGTAAAGACAAAACTAAAGAAGCGCTGATGTTTTGTTTTATCTGACTCAGCTGTTAGCATTTCACGTGCGTGACTTTTTCTCACTTTTTTTCTTATTTTATAATCGCACATATTATTTGTAACATTAAACAGGCTGTGTCATAAAGAAATTTAATATATATCTTAACTTCTTAGACTAACGAAAATATGGGTGTTCCATTATACTGCAACTCGCTGAGCCATCGGTACGTGACATTAGCAAAACACGTTGGGTGTATTACGAGATAAGTTACCACCAATGTAAAATAATATGCAACTCTACGGCGTTGCATTTTTTTCTTCGTGATAATTTCTCTTAATCAACATTCACATTTATTATTTTCATGAAACATTTTAAAATTTATAATGATAAAATTCTAAATTTTTTAATTTTTAGTTTCGCAGAAATCATTCATTTTTCATCATTAATCGAATCTAAATTACGAAGTATAAATACATTTTAAATTTCAAGTCAATAACTTAAAAACAGAGAAGATAGTTATTTTCCTTTTTTTTTTTTACAAAAATTACGATTAATTGAAAATTCGGGATACTGAAATAAATAAAAGTTTGAAGAAGAAAACGGCATTTAAATTGCTTGAATTGTGTGCGATAAACCGTCTTACACAGTGTCGCACTACCTTATCTTCTTCGTCGCGATAAAATTACAAAATCCAAAATTTCTCAATTTTGGTTTTTGGGGTAATTATTTATTCTTAACGTATTTGTCGTGTTTAAATACGTCTATGTTCAAAAAATGAGTCTGATTAGAATAATTTATATTGGGCGAAATGCTATCCACAAAACGTCATACTGGTCGGCTCTATTACGCTATAGCCTAAACAAGCAGATTCCGCACGAAGCTGCGAAAAGTATAATGCATCGGTCATTGGGCCGTACACCTCCAAGTAACCTTCGTGTATTTTTCCTGTAAAAAGACTGATTCAGGAGTTTAAGACAAGCGCTAGTTGCATTGTACATCCTCGCGATTAGTTTCCCCGTCAGTGTCCCCATGACTCTCCTGCTATAATGAGGGTCGTGGCTAAATCTTGTGCGGGTGAGAATAATACCTCACTCATTAATCGCGCGTGTGAGTATATCGGTAAATTTCGTGGATTTAAAAAAATACGAAAGATTCGACGATGGTGCGGTAATTTTAAATAAAGTGATTAGCGATTTAGAAGAGAAATTGAAGTTAAATAATTTACGTGGTGCGCTAAAAGAAAGACGTGAAACGCAGAAAAAATACGTAAAAACGTTAAAAAGGGCTCGCGAACATTTGAATAAATTACGGTTTTTAGACGATAAAATTGAGACATTGCGCCGCCGATCATTACGTTTAAGGAAATATTAAAACTATAAATAATGAGGTGAAGTGTGTGTGTGTATAGTTAATTTTAAAATGTTACCAGATAGTGGAGCTCTGGAGTTGAATGTAGCCGAGGAAGCTGCGGAGGGTGCTACGGAGGGTGCGGAAGCAAACATTCCATTAGAAAATGCTTCGCAACCTATTGACCCGGCCTTCGAAAGACTTATGAGAATTAGAAGAGTGCGTCACTTTCCGATCTCGTTCGCGGCAAATATGGTATTTCCGCTTATATAGTTGGGCTGTGATGCCCCTTGAAACAGCACTGGACATGTATAGTGTGACAAGGCGGGATTTTATATGGAGAACAGCAGACTCCAGTTATATAAAAGTGGGTGCTAATATGAGAGAACCACAGTTTGTGATAATATATTACGCCGACAGGATTTGGACAATGATCTACAAGAATACCATACGTGAAGAGGACCGTCTTCGGCGAATGCGTTTCATATACTAGGTAAGTTTAAATAAATATTAAATTACAAATCTCTCTCTGTCACATGTAAATTTGCCATGATACAGAGAGGATACACACAAAAGTTATAAAATGTCTCTCTCTCTCTCTCTCTCTCTCTCTCTCACTATTACACACACATAAAAGTTTTGATGCGCCAGTGTAGCCATAACTACTGTTGTCGTGTCAAAGCGAACCGGTCTTGAAGACATAACTTATCTTGGGACACCGTAGCGCTGCGCACACACACGCACACACACACACATACACACACATATACACATATACACATACACACACATACACACACACATACACATACACACGCATACACACACATACACATACACACGCATACACACACATACACATACACACACATACACACGTTTTGATGCGCTAAAGTGAAGCCATAACTGCCCCCTCTCTGTCTCTCTCTCTCTCTCTCTCTCTCTCTCTCTCTCTCTCTCTGAATGTTCTCTGATGCGTCAAGCGCTATGGGTCGTGTCATGTGTGTGTGTGTGTGTGTTTGGGTGTGTGTTTGTGTATGTGCGTGTGTTTGTGTGTGTATGCGCGTGCATGTCTGTACGTGTATCCATACGTGCGAGCGGGGTGTCTGTGTGTATGCGTGCGTGCGGGCGGGTGTCTGTATATGCGTGTGTGTGGGCGGGTGTCTGTGTGTGTGTGTGTGTGTGTGTGTATGTGCGGGGTGTACGTGCGCGTGTGCGTGCGTGCGTGTGCTCTCTCCAGACTATGATTGTGTGTGCGTGCACACACACGTATACGTCGCCCTCGCTATGCGTCGTCGGGCTTCTTGACCTTGACCCCAGCTGGCGCCTGCTGTCAAGGTCAGGTTTGTTGGGACGGCCCATAGCGAGGGGTATACTACTGAGGCCGAACTATAGTTTTGAGTACACTGAAAAAAAAAGTCTATTTCTGCTCGGGATTCAAGCGAAATCTGCTTTGCTAGCCCAAGCAAGCGGCATAAAGCAACTTCTGCTCATCGACCCCAGTGTTGGGCAAACGATTGTGCAAAAGTGCCACAAGCTATCGAACGATGGAAGCGCGCCGTGGCAAACAGCGGCGAAGCCACGAAACTCGCTGCCACTGCAGCCGCCGCGGCGGCCGCGGCGTCTGGCCACTGGGGCAAGTTGAGTTGCAGGTTAAGTTCGATTATTCCAATTTAAAGAAATTGCAGTGAAAGAGTAAAGTTATGTTGATATTAGGAACAATATGCAGAAACACGTCTTGAAACGATGGAGAAAATATCAGATAAGTATAACCTATGCTATTATTTAAATTATTTTGTGTATTTGGACAATCATTCAAATACTCAAAATATTCTTTGATAAATCTGAATTATTTTTCGAATAGATAGTTTTTGCATTTTTTTTATTTCAGAGAAGACGGTACATTCAGAATGCGAATATGCATTGACAAAAGACGTATACATTGAAGATTACTCATTCGGACAATGAGACATCAGACATGAAGAGGACAATAAGAATATGCATTAAGTTTACAGTTCTCAACCTTCAGATTATTAAATAATTATAAAATAGTTTTGCGGCTAGTGAAGAAGAAAATATCAAAAGCAAGAAGAACTAGACCTAGTGAAAAAAAGCAATCACTAAGTGGAGTTACGATCCCAGCTGCATTTTTTATTTCAGGAGACGGTACATTCAGAATGCACATTGGATAAAGAACTATAAACTGAAGATTATTCATGAAGACAACCAGATATAAAGAGGACAATACGGATGTGCATTAAGTTTTCAGATCTCAACCATCAGATTATTAAATAATTATTGAATAGTTTTGTGGCTAGTGCAGATAAAAATATGATAAACAAGAAGAACAACATGTAAAAAAGAACAGTTACATAGTGCAGTTGCGATGACTACTGCATTTTTTGTTTTAGAAGACGGTATATTAAGAATGCAAATTGACCAAAGAAGTATAAAGATTATTCATTCAGACAATCAGACATGAAGAGGACAATAAGGATGTGCATTAAGTTTACGGCTTTTCACACCATCAGATTATTAAATAATTATAAAATAGTTTTATGGCTAGTGCAAAAGAAAATATTAGAAACAAGAAAAACATGATGTAAAAAAAAACAATCCCCAAGTGCCATTGCAATGTCTACTAATTACAGTGAAAAGTAATTTCATACTCTGTGCTGTGTTACAGTAGACTCGTCTACAACTTCTGGCTATGGGATCAAGCTTTAATATGTAAGAACTATTCCCTTAAAATTTTCTTGAAAATAGGTGAACGTAAATCACATGTACAATATGTACTGTGTGCACTTCATATTATGGTTTGGTACAAATACCAATATTGTTATATAGTGACTGATTAGAGTTTTATAATATGTTAATATTTGATGTATTATATGATATAAAGTAACTTTTTAGGAAACTTAATTTTAAATTACAAAAACAGCATTGAAAATGTGGAGCAAACATAATACAATGTTGTGCAAATAGATGATGGATTTCTCGCCAAGTATTTCTAAAGTGAGTTTAAAAAATACATTGAATAAAATCTATCGATCATAATTGTACAAACAATAAGAGATGAACTCTAAAACAAAATACCAAAAGGAGAAATCATTTAAATAAAAAAATATGCTTATTTGGTTACTTTTTATTTATTCAAGTCGCAACTGGCCACATAGTTGATTTAAACTTATTACTGATAAAAGACATTCGTTTGCAACTACTGGCTTGAGTTACAAGAGTATTCTACATTTTGTCGAAGAAGTAGGACTATAAATCAGTTTAATTGAGATTGAAATTATAAATTTTATTATCACTAGCACTAATACTAATACCAAAGTGAGATCATCAATATATGTATGGTTGTGAGTCTCGCATTGCAGTTTGGCATAAATACCATTATTGTTTTAGCGACTAAGTTATGGTCATTGATAAATTAAAAGTATTTGCAACAAACAAAATAAAATATCTCATTTATGTTGAATTGCAAAACAAGCGTAAGTGTACATGTAGTAAATATAATACCATAATGTCTAAGCCGATAATGAATTTCTTGCATTGTATTTCTGAAGTACGTTTAAAACATGGAATTTCATAAAATGTAATAAATGTTGTATGTCATTTCATAAATGTTGTTCTAATTTTCTCTCACACCTTTTTCCAAGCATATATTTACAAACAATGACAGACTAAAAACATAAAATACCAGAAAAAGTTAATTTAATTGTCATTAAAAATATTAGATCCGTGAAACTTGTTGAAGTGTATTTACTTTGAATGTTGCTCTTAAACTCTTTGAATTAAAAAATATACTTATATTCAATCAATTTTTATTTATTCAAGTCCAACTTGCTTAGTTAGTTGTTCAAACAATATTTCCACGAAATGCTACTAATAGAAAAAATCATAATTAGATAATTCCTATACCGAAAAAGGCGGGGGAGGAATATTCACATATTAAACTGAAAACGCGCAGACGGGCATCCTATCCAATCAAGAAGCAAATTGGGTATTTTTAAACGTAAGTAGGCAGGAAAACCGAGTTCGACGCCATGAACTGGAATCGCGCAGACGGGCTATTATTAATAATAAGTATTGATATTCCTCTCCATATTAACAAGTAGTGAAATGATAACACAGCAACTGTGGGAGGACAACCCAAGGCTTAAATAAAAACTCCTTTAGTTAATTTTTTTCCACAATTACCGGCAACGTTTCGTCCCTGGTATGGGACCTCTTCAGGCCTTTATTAAAAAAAATATAATAAAAAAAAAAAACATATAATTGTATAGCAATGTTTTCACAATAAATATGGATGTTATAAACTTTGTTATTATATAAAAGTAAAAAAATTACTGGTCATACCATAATACTTAAATAACTAATATCACATCAGAGACGAATACGTCTCTCTCGTCGTACGCGTTTCCAGTCTATGGCAGTCATATAATAGATGTAAATATGTAACAGAGTCAACGCAGGCGGAGATACTCGAAGGTACCCGAACTTACTTATTCACGTATACATAGAAAGCCATAATAGAACACCTTAACACAAACAAAAAGAAATTTGAAACAGAGAATAGTTATACTTAGGCATCTGATTTATTTAAATATCTATTTAATTTATTATATTGCTTGCTAATAGTGTTAAAGTCTTCTTGTTTATTAATGTTATTATTATTGATATTAATAAAAATATTTTCTGCAACTAATCTTTTAAAATTATTTGGTTTTTTATCTAAAATTTTAACATTATCATAATCAAAACTATGTGAAAAATTATTTACATGAGTCGGAATTGGTAATATTTTGTCTAACGGGGTTTTTTTGTGCTCATATATTCTCTTTTTTAAACATCTCTTTGTTTGGGCAACATAAGTGGCATTACAATCCTTACACGCAATATGTCAAACAAATTAAATAGCATTATTAAGTTAGGTAAAGATAAGCTGGAAAAATGGTGTGAGACCAATGTGGTATACGAGATTGCGTGTAAGGATTGTAATGCCACTTATGTTGGCCAAACAAAGAGATGTTTAAAAAAGAGAATATATGAGCACAAAAAAACCCCGTTAGACAAAATATTACCAATTCCGACTCATGTAAATAATTTTTCACATAGTTTTGATTATGATAATGTTAAAATTTTAGATAAAGAACCATATAATTTTGAAAGATTAGTTGCAGAAAATATTTTTATTAATATCAATAATAATAACATTAATAAACAAGAAGACTGTAACACTATTAGTAAGCAATGTAATAAATTAAATAGATATTTAAATAAATCAGATGCCTAAGTATAACTATTCTCTGTTTCAAATTTCTCTTTGTTTGTGTTCAGGTGTTCTATTATGGCTTTCTATGTATACGTGAATAAGTAAGTTCGGGTACCTTCGAGTATCTCCGCCTGCGTTGACTCTGTTACATACTTACATCTATTATATGACTGCCATAGACTGGAAACGCGTACGACGAGAGAGACGTATTCGTCTCTGATGTGATATTAGTTATTTAAGTATAATGGTATGACCAGTAATTTTTTTACTTTTATATAATAACAAAGTTTATAACATCCATATTTATTGTGAAAACATTACTATACAATTATATGACTTTTTTATTATATTTTTTTAATAAAGACCTGAAGAGGTCCCATACCAGGGACGAAACGTTGCCGGTAATTGTGGAAAAAAATTAACTAAAGGAGTTTTTATTTAAGCCTTGGGTTGTCCTCCCACAGTTGCTGTGTTATCATTTCACTACTTGTTAATATGGAGAGGAATATCAATACTTATAATTACGGCCTACAAAGGAAGAATGGCCAGACTCAAACTAGGATGAGTTTTTATAGTTTTATTTTTACAAAATATGGAGGGCATTACTACAATATTTTGAAAAAATGGTCGGATTTTAGATGTCAGTTGGCGAAGTCTAATGCCAGATTATCTTTCTTAATAAAATGTAAGAAGGCAAGTGTAATACCTATACATATTTCAAGAAGTTTTCAACGTGTATTTATTTTCAAGAGCAATTTCTGTCAACAAAAGTTCGATCACTTCAGAGTAACAAATTGTCTAAGAATTTTGAAATTAGAAATAAATGATAGTTTTGTACATGTTGAATTTTTAAAAAAAGACTTAATGCGATAGCTCACGTGTTACGTACTTTACACTTTGATGTTAACCATCTGGATAAGTTTCTTGAATTTACAGAGATAAAATGCTCAAATATGTACTTACAACTATCGAATTCACTAGGAAAAAAATTTAATAATTTAATTAATAATAATAGATCTAAAAATTGTGATATTAATAATAACATAAAATGGGTAATTAATCTTTCAAATACTGAAATTCCTCTGGAAGTGATTGATGTTGTCTCGATGGGTCCTAATTTGAATAAAAACATTAAGCTTAATAAAAAAGATGTTATCACAACGATAAAAAACTTTGAAAGTAGTATTTATATGTTAGAGACAGAAGCCAAATGTTTACTTAGAGATACACTTATCAAAAATATTGAGTCTGCTTGCAATAATAATTTAAGATGTAATAGTTTTGATAAGGAATTTAACCAAAAAGTAACTATAACCAAAGAATTTTGTTCTAAGAATCCATCTATATTTTTTACTAGAGCGGATAAAGGCAATATAACTGTGTGTCTTAATTATGATGATTACTATGAAAAAATGTCTAATCTACTTAGTGATAAAAATACTTATAAAATTGTAAAAAGGAACCCTCTTACATTAATGCAAAAAAACGTATATAATATTTTAACATATCTTAATGATAGTGATTGCTTAGAATTCAAATATGATAGGTTTAAATTAACACAAACTAATACGGTTCTTCCTAGAGCTTATGGATTACCTAAGATTCACAAAAAAGATGTACCTTTAAGACCAATTATCTCAACTGTAAATAGTCCCACTCATTTTTTAGCTAACATCATTGAAAAAACCCTTAGACTTTGTTTTAATAAACCTGCTTCACATATTAACAATAGTTTTGCTTTAAAAGAAAAAGTGACGAATATATATATTCCCCATGGATATATTTTAGTTTCTCTAGATGTCATTTCTTTGTTTACTAACATACCGGTAGAATTAGTTTTGTGTAGTTTAGATAAACGGTTTCATAAGATTCAATATCATTCAAAAATTCCGTTTGATAACATAATATACATAGTTAAATTTCTTTTTGACAATACTTACTTTCTGTTTAACAATATAATTTATAAACAAATCTTTGGTACACCCATGGGCTCTCCGATTTCACCGTTATTTGCAGATATTGTTATGGAAAACTTAGAAATCACAGTTCTCAGTGAATTAAAAAATAATCATAATATCTCACCATTGTTCTATTTTAGATATGTTGACGATACAATTTTGTGTGTGAAAGAAGACGAGCTGGATCTAATTTTAAACAAATTTAATAGTTACAATAAATATTTACAATTTACACACGAGTTACATAACAATAACATGATTCCATTTCTTGATGTCACTTTAACAATAATTAATAATAGTATTATTACTAATTGGTATCAAAAACCCACAAATACTAATAGAGTTTTAAATTTTAATTCAAACCACACAATTCAATTAAAACGCAATATCATTTACAATCTAGTAGATAGAGCTCTTCTTCTTTCGCATCAACAATTTCATAATGAAAATTTAATTATGGTTAAAAAAATACTCGCCGAAAATAGCTACCCTGATAATTTTATTGATAGTTGTATTCGGTATCGCGTAAGATATCACACTTATCGCAATTCAAAACTTAATAATAATATGTCTACAATAAAAAATGTTATATCGATTCCGTTTCATGATAAATTATTTTTTACATGTAAGTCTTCCTTTAAAAAGTATGGGTTTAGTATAGTTCCTTGTATGTCAAACAAATTAAATAGCATTATTAAGTTAGGTAAAGATAAGCTGGAAAAATGGTGTGAGACCAATGTGGTATACGAGATTGCGTGTAAGGATTGTAATGCCACTTATGTTGGCCAAACAAAGAGATGTTTAAAAAAGAGAATATATGAGCACAAAAAAATCCCGTTAGACAAAATATTACCAATTCCGACTCATGTAAATAATTTTTCACATAGTTTTGATTATGATAATGTTAAAATTTTAGATAAAGAACCAAATAATTTTAAAAGATTAGTTGCAGAAAATATTTTTATTAATATCAATAATAATAACATTAATAAACAAGAAGACTTTAACACTATTAGTAAGCAATATAATAAATTAAATAGATATTTAAATAAATCAGGTGCCTAAGTATAACTATTCTCTGTTTCAAATTTCTCTTTGTTTGTGTTAAGGTGTTCTATTATGGCTTTCTATGTATACGTGAATAAGTAAGTTCGGGTACCTTCGAGTATCTCCGCCTGCGTTGACGCTGTTACATACTTACATCTATTATATGACTGCCATAGACTGGAAACGCGTACGACGAGAGAGACGTATTCGTCTCTGATGTGATATTAGTTATTTAAGTATTATGGTATGACCAGTAATTTTTTTTACTTTTATATAATAACAAAGTTTATAACATCCATATTTATTGTGAAAACATTACTATACAATTATATGTCTTTTTTATTATATTTTTTTTAATAAAGGCCTGAAGAGGTCCCATACCAGGGACGTAACGTTGTCGGTAATTGTGGAAAAAAATTAACTAAAGGAGTTTTTATTTAAGCCTTGGGTTGTCCTCCCACAGTTGCTGTGTTATCATTTCACTACTTATTATTAATAATATTAATAATTTAATAATACTTAAAGCAAAACAGGCGGTGGATGCCAGTTCCGTACCTGAAAGTGGAGGCACGCAGTTTGACGCAGAAAATTGGAGGCGCGCAATCGGGCGAATAATAAGATTATCAGTCAAATATAACTAGTTCTTAGCCAAAAAATAAGGACGTAATGACGAACTACCTATAAAACTCATGAGTAAATAATATTTAAACGTACGTTGGTAGGGGTAACGAGTTTGATGCAGAAAGTGGAGCATCCCATCGGGATATTAATGCTAAAATTAATAATTAAATAATTACTAAACCAAAATATGCTGGAGAAGGAATTTTCACATTGTAAACTGAAAACGCGTAGATGGGCAACCTATGCAATTGAGGATGAAGATAATTATAAATCTAAGTAGGCAGTGGCAGCCAATTCAACGAAATGAAGTGCAGCAGCGTAGACGAGCCACGGATAATAAAATTAATAATTTGAGAATTTTTAAACCAAACCAGGCGGGGGATGCGAGTTCTCCTATTATTATAGGCTGCCTAATAAATTAATGCGCGAAATAATTTTTAAATCTACGTAGGTAGAGGAAATGAGTTTTACGCAGAAAGTGGAGCAGCGCAGATGGGCTAATAAAATAGTACATTACGATACATGTGACCTAGGTAGCACCTTTGTTACACTGCGTGAGTTAGGGCCCGAGCGTAGCGAAGGTCCTAATTACGCCGTGCCAGAGTGATACTTAGGTCACAAGTATCGTATAGAATTTTATAGCACTGCCCACCTAAGCCCGCTATCACGCCTATCTGTGTCCTCAGTTGTCCTTTGTTGCACCGTGAGGTTGCAACAAAGAAGAAATTCCTTCCCCAGCCTATTTTGTTTTGGTAATTATTTAATTATCAATTTTTTATTAGCCCGTCTGCGCTGCTCCACTTTCTGCGAAAAACTCGTTCCCTCTACCTACGTACATTTGAAAATTATTTCGTGCATTAATTTCATAGGCAGCCTGTCTGCGTGCCTTCACTTTCAAGCACCGAACTCACATTCCCCGCCTGGTTTGGTTTAAGAATTCTCAAATTATTAATTTTATTATCCGTAGCTCGTCAACGCTGCTCCACTTCATTTCGTCGAAGTGGCTGCCACACCCACGTAGATTGAAAACTATCTTGCTCCTCAATTGCATAGGTTACCCGTCTGTGCGTTTGCATTAAAAAATGTATGGAAATTCCATCCTCCGCCTTTTTTGGTTTAGAAATTATTTAATTATTAATTTTCTTTACTAGTCCGTCTACGCTGCTCCATTTTTTGCATCAAACTCGATCGCTCCCCAACCTTCCCCAACCAATTGCTTCCTGCATTAATATTTGGGTAGCCTGTCTGCGTGCCTTCACTTACAAGATACGAAACCCGCACCCGCCTAGTTTGATTTCAGAATTGTTTAATTATTAATTCTATTATTCATAGCACGTCTGGGCTGCTCCATTTCAATGCGTCGGAGTGACTGCTACTGTAAACTTAGATTTTAAACTCTCTTGTTTCTCAGCTTTGCATAGATTGCATAGATTGCTTATCTACGCGTTTTCGGTTTACAATGTAGAAATCCCTTCCCCAGCCTATTTTGATTTAATAATTATTTCATTATCAATTTTTTATTAGCCCGTCTGCTCTGCTCCACTTTCGGTGTCACACTTGCTTCCTCTACGTACATACGTTAAAAAATTTGTTCTTATTAATTTTTTAGGTTTAGCCTGTCCGCGTGTCTTTCTTTCAAGCACGGAACCTGCAACTCCTGCCTAGTTTGGTTTAACAATTTTTTAATTATTAATTTTATCATTGATAGCCCGTGTGCGCTGCTCCACTTTCTGCGTCGAACTCGCTCCCCTACCTATATACGTTAAGAAATGGCTTCCTGCATTAATTTTATACGTGGCTCATCTACGCGTTTTCAGTTTACAATGTGAAAATTCCTTCCCCAGCCTATTTTGGTTTAGTAATTATTCAGGGATGCTACTCTCTTTTTTTTATTTAAGAGGAATAGAGGAAAATTATAACAAAAATGGGGAAGGTTTTCAAGATTTTCATGAAAAAGGGGAAACTGAATCAGTCAATTAGGCGTTTAATAGAAAATTGTAGGCGGGGGATGCGAGTTCCTCTCGTATACGGGAGGGTGTCAGACGTGTATACATGGCAAAATAATTATTCACATAATTCTTAACCCAAAGTAAGCGGGGGATGCGAGTTCCACATGTATACGGGAGCGCGACAGACGTGTATACATGGCAAAATAATTATTCAAATAATTCTTAACCCCAAGTCGGCGGGGGATGCATCCGTATTCGTGTGGAATTCGCACCTTCCGCCTACATATGGTTAAGAATTATGCGAATAATTATTTTGCCTTGTATGCACATCTGACACGCTTCCGCATATGCGTGGAACCCCCCCCCCCCCCCCCTCCCCTCCGCCGCTCCCGCCTACTTGCGGTTAGGAATTATTTAAATAATTATTTTGTCTTGTATGCACGACTGACGCCTTCCCGTATACGCGTGGAACTCGCATCCCCCGCCACCTCGGGGTTAACAATTATCTAAATAATTATTTTGCCATGTATACACGACTGATGCCCTCCATATACGCGTGGAACTCGCATCCCCCTCCTACTTGGTGTTAGGAATTATTTAAATAATTATTTTGCCTTGTATGCACGACTGACGCGCTCCCGTATACGCGTGGAACTCGCATCCCCCGCCTACAATTTTCTTTTCTATTAAACGTCTAATTGACTGATTCAGTTTCCCCTCTTTCATGAAAATCTTCCCCCTTTTTTTGTTATAATTTTCCTCTATTCCTCTTAAATAATAAAAAAGAGAGTAGCATTCCTGTATAGTTACTAAAGCAAATTAGGCTGGGGAAGGAATTTCTACATTGTAAACCGAAAACGCGTAGATAAACAACCTGTGGAATTGAGAAACAAGAAAGTTTAAAATCTAAGTTTACAGTAGCAGCTACTCCGACGCATTGAAGTGAAACAGCGGAGACGAGCTATGAACAATAGAATTAATAATTCTGTGGCTTCCCGGAAAAACCACGTAAGGCACGAGTTTTTCAAAATCGGTTTTATGCATTTTTTCTTATCTTTAAACAGTCCTCTATCATCTAGCCGTTACAGAAATTACGAAAGTGCTCTCGTTGTCTTGAATCAGCACAAGGAAAAACCACATATCTCCATTTTTTAAGAATAATTCCCGGAAAAACCACGTAACTCCACTTTTTTTTAGAATAATTCCCGGAAAAACCACGTAACTCCACTTTTTTTTTTTGTAGACTAATTCTCGGAAAACCCATGTAACTCCACTTTTTTTTTTAGAAAAATTCCCGAAAAAACCACGTAACTCTACTTTTTTTAGAATAACTCCCGGAAACCCCACGTAACTCCAGTAATATTTTTTTTTTATTTCCGGAATAACCACGTAAGTGCAATTCGATTTCTAAAACATGAACTCTATTTTCTCTGGTTACTATGGCAAAAAATATGTTATTTACATTAGTATTCATAGACACAGTGTTACATTTAATCTCATTTGTCTTGATTTATAACATCGATACGAAGCCTGCGAAACTAAAACTCGATTTACTCGAAATAATGAAAAGTGGAGATAAGTGGTTTTTCCTGGAAACCACAGAATTAAACAATTCTGAAACCAAACTAGGCGGGTGCGGGTTTTGTATCTTGCAAGTGAAGGCACGCAGACACTCTACTTAAAAATTAATGCCGGAAGCATTTTCTAAACGTGTACGTGTAGGTTGAGGAGCGATCGAGTTTGATGCAAGAAATGGAGCAGCGCAGACGGACTAACGAAAAAATTAATAATTAAATATTCCTAAACCAAAAAAGGCGGAGGATGGAAATTCCACACATTTTTAAGTGCAAACGCGTAGACGGGTAACCTATGCAATTGAGGAGCAAGATAGTTTTAAATCTAAGTAGGTAGTGCGGCTGCCAATTCGACGAAATGAAGTGCAGCAGTGTAGATGAGCCACGGATAATAAAATTAATAATTTGAGAGTTCTTAAACCAAACCAGGCGGGGGATGCGAGTTCCGTGCTTGAAAGTGAAGGCACGCAGGGAAGCTGCCTATTGAATTAATGTGCGATATAATTTTTAAATGTAGGTAGAGGAAGCGAGTTGAACGCAGAGAGTGGAAGCAGCGCAGACGGGCCAATAAAAAAATGAATAATTAAATAATTCCTAACCCAAAAAAGGCAAAGGAAGGAGTTTCCATACATTTTTAAATCCAAACGCGCAGATGGGCAATCTACCCAATTATGGAGCCAGTGATTTTTGAATCAGACAAGACAGGAGAAGTGAGTTCAAAACAGTAAAGCGGAACCCCGCCGACTTACTATTAATATTAAAATGAATAAATAAATAATTTCTAAACAAAAAAAGGCGCAGGATGGAAATTCCACATTGTAAACTGAAAACTCGCAGCCGAACAACTTATCCAATTGAGACGCAAGTAGTTTTAAATCAAAGTAGGCAACGGCAGCGAGTTTGACGCAGCGCAAACCGGCTGATAAAAAAATCTCCTATTATATTAAAAAGATAACGGTCTGTGGCCTTTGGTCGTCCATCCCCTGCCAATAATAATAATTAAATCATTACTAAATCAAAATAGGCTGGAGAATTTCTTCTTTGTTGCAACCTCACGGTGCAACAAAAGACAACTGAGGATACAGATAGGCGTGATAGCGGGCTTAGGTAGGCAGTGCTATAAAATTCTATACGATACTTGTGACCTAAGTATCACTCTGGCACGACGTAATTAGGACCTTCGCTACGCTGGGGCCCTAACTCACGCAGTGTAACAAAGTGCACATGTATCGTAATGTATTATTTTATTAGCCCGTCTGCGCTGCTCCACTTTCTGCGTAAAACTCATTTCCTCTACCTACGTAGATTTAAAAATTATTTCGCGCATTAATTTAATAGTCAGCCTGTCTGCGTGCTTTCATTTTGAAGCATGGAACTCGCATCCCCCGCCTGGTTTGGTTTAAAAAATCTCAAATTATTAATTTTATTATTCATAGCTCATTTAAGACGTTGCTCCACTTCATTGCGTTGAATTGGCTGCCACTGCCTACTTAGATTTATAGTTATCTTCCTCCTCAATTGCATAGTTTGCCCATCTACGCGTTTTTAGTTTACAATGTGAAAATTCCTTCTTCAGCATATTTTGGTTTAGTAATTATTTAATTATTAAATTTTTTACTAGCCCGGTTGCGCTGCTGCACTTTCTGCGTCAAACTTGTTTCCTCTACCTACATATACGTTTAAAAATTATTTCGCGCATTAATGTTATAGGTAGCCTGTCTGCGTGCCTTCGCTTATAAGCACGGAAATCGCTTCCCCCTCCTATTTGAGCTTAGGAATTATTGAATTATTCATTTTTATTACCCCGTCTGCGCTGCTCCATTAATTTCTGCGTCAAACTCGATTCCTCTATACGTACATATATGTTTAATAATTATTTGCTTATTCATTTTATAGGTAGCCGATCTGCGTGCTTTTACGTTTAAGCACGGAACTATGGCATCCCAGCCTTCTTTGATTTAAAATTTATTTAATTATTAATTTCATTATTCATAGCTTATTTGCGCTGCTCCACTGTACTACGTCGAACTGGCTGCCACTACCTACCTAGATTTAAAACTACTTGCCTCTCAATTAGATGGGTTGTCCATCTACGTGTTTCCAGTTTACAATGTGGAAGTTTCTTTCCCAGCCTATTTTGGTTTAGTAATTATTTAATTATTAATTTTAGCATTAATATCCCGATGGGATGCTCCACTTTCTGCATCAAACTCGTTATACCCCTACCGACTTACGTTTAAATATTATTTACCCATGAATTTTATAGGTAGTTTGTCATTGCGTCCTTACTTTTGTGTGTAAATCTCGGTGCTCCACCCTTTTTGGCTAAGAACTAGTTATATCTCCAATTTTCTGCGTCAAACTGTGTGCCTCCACTTTCAGATACGGAACTGGCATCCGCCGCCTGTTTTGCTTTAAGTATTATTAAATTATTAATATTATTAATAATAGCCCGTCTGCGCGGTTCGAGTTTACGGCGTCGAACTCGGTTTTCCTGCCTACTTACGTTTAAAAATACCCAATTTGCTTCTTCATTGGATAGGTTGCCCGTCTGCGCGTTTTCAGTTTAATATGTGAATATTCCTCCCCCGTCTTTTTCGGTATAGGAATTATATCTAATTATGATTTTTTCTATTAGTAGCCCGTTTGCGCTGCTCCACTTTCTGCCTCAAACTCGCTTCCCCTATTTACAACTTACGTTTCAAAATTACTTGCTTAATTATTATTATTTAATGAATTATTTAATTAATAATTTTATTAATAATAAATTAATTTTACAGTTCCTATTTGGGTTTTAGAAATAATTCGATTACTAACTTTATATAGGTAGCCTGTTTGCACACCATAACTATCGTGCGTTGAATTTGCTTCCCCTCCAGCTATTGTGGTTTAAAAGTTATTCGATTCAGTATTAATATTATTCGATAATTGGTATCAGCCTGCGGGCGCACCTCCATTTTATGCGCAAACTCGCCTCTCATGCCTACTTAGGTTTAGGAATTTTTTGAATATTAAATTTATTGTCAGCCTGCCTAGGCGTCTTCCCTCTTGTGCGTATAACTTGCTTTTCCTGCCTAAGTATAGAAGCGTGTTTTTAATTTTCTATGAACACTCTCAATAAAATAAATTATTTCTTCTAGTTATGTTAAAGAGAAATATTTGCAATTTTAGTTATGAATATATAAATACCGATTAAAACTAATAACATTTTTCTTCTATGTTAAAAGTGTAAAGCATTTCTTTTTATATTGAAATAATATAAGTGTTCCTACCGAGGGTCTAAATTTGACGAAGTGTTTCTAGGTGGTACATTTACCTTACTTAGATTTAGAAATTATTTGATGGATAACTTTACCTGCAACCTGTCACCTGCTCCCATTACTATCCTGCGTAGAACTTACATATAAATAATTTTTTTCAGTTTTTATGCTGGTAAAAAAATGATGTAAAAAGATGTTAACTTTGACCCATAGCCGAAAGATTTTGTTTTAAAAAGATGAAACACTGTGTATAATTAGGAAGAATTATGAACTGTTAAAAAATGTTATAAAATGTATGATTTTGGACGATATAAAAATAAAAAATTTTTATTGCTAATTCTATACATAATTAATTACAAATAAATATAATGATTTGAGAAATTATTATCGAAATAATTTCTATTAATTGTAGAGTATTTCGTGGAAATATTGTTTGAACAACTAACTAAGCAAGTTGGACTTGAATAAATAAAAATTGATTGAATATAAGTATATTTTTTAATTCAAAGAGTTTAAGAGCAACATTCAAAGTAAATACACTTCAACAAGTTTCACGGATCTAATATTTTTAATGACAATTAAATTAACTTTTTCTGGTATTTTATGTTTTTAGTCTGTCATTGTTTGTAAATATATGCTTGGAAAAAGGTGTGAGAGAAAATTAGAACAACATTTATGAAATGACATACAACATTTATTACATTTTATGAAATTCCATGTTTTAAACGTACTTCAGAAATACAATGCAAGAAATTCATTATCGGCTTAGACATTATGGTATTATATTTACTACATGTACACTTACGCTTGTTTTGCAATTCAACATAAATGAGATATTTTATTTTGTTTGTTGCAAATACTTTTAATTTATCAATGACCATAACTTAGTCGCTAAAACAATAATGGTATTTATGCCAAACTGCAATGCGAGACTCACAACCATACATATATTGATGATCTCACTTTGGTATTAGTATTAGTGCTAGTGATAATAAAATTTATAATTTCAATCTCAATTAAACTGATTTATAGTCCTACTTCTTCGACAAAATGTAGAATACTCTTGTAACTCAAGCCAGTAGTTGCAAACGAATGTCTTTTATCAGTAATAAGTTTAAATTAAATTAAAAAAAGTAACCAAATAAGCATATTTTTTTATTTAAATGATTTCTCCTTTTGGTATTTTGTTTTAAAGTTCATCTCTTATTGTTTGTATAATTATGATCGATAGATTTTATTCAATGTATTTTTTAAACTCACTTTAGAAATACTTGGCGAGAAATCCATCATCTATTTGCACAACATTGTATTATGTTTGCTCCACATTTTCAATACTGTTTTTGTAATTTAAAATTAAGTTTCCTAAAAAGTTACTTTATATCATATAATACATCAAATATTAACATATTATAAAACTCTAATCAGTCACTATATAACAATATTGGTATTTGTACCAAACCATAATATGAAGTGCACACAGTACATATTGTACATGTGATTTACGTTCACCTATTTTAAAGAAAATTTTAAGGGAATAGTTCTTACATATTAAAGCTTGATCCCATAGCCAGAAGTTGTAGACGAGTTTACTGTAACACAGCACAGAGTATGAAATTACTTTTCACTGTAATTAGTAGACATTGCAATGGCACTTGGGGATTGTTTTTTTTTACATCATGTTTTTCTTGTTTCTAATATTTTCTTTTGCACTAGCCATAAAACTATTTTATAATTATTTAATAATCTGATGGTGTGAAAAGCCGTAAACTTAATGCACATCCTTATTGTCCTCTTCATGTCTGATTGTCTGAATGAATAATCTTTATACTTCTTTGGTCAATTTGCATTCTTAATATACCGTCTTCTAAAACAAAAAATGCAGTAGTCATCGCAACTGCACTATGTAACTGTTCTTTTTTACATGTTGTTCTTCTTGTTTATCATATTTTTATCTGCACTAGCCACAAAACTATTCAATAATTATTTAATAATCTGATGGTTGAGATCTGAAAACTTAATGCACATCCGTATTGTCCTCTTTATGTCTGGTTGTCTTCATGAATAATCTTCAGTTTATAGTTCTTTATCCAATGTGAATTCTGAATGTACCATCTCCTGAAATAAAAAATGCAGCTGAGATCGCAACTGCACTTGGTGATTGTTTTTTTTACTAGGTCTAGTTCTTCTTGCTTCTAATATTTTCTTCTTCACTAGCCGCAAAACTATTTTATAATTATTTAATAATCTGAAGGTTCAGAACAGTAAACTTAATGCACATTCTTATTGCCCTCTTCATGTCTGATGTCTGATTGTCCGAATGAGTAATCTTCAATTTATAAGTCTTTTGTCAAAGCATATTCGCATTCTGAATATACCGTCTTCTCTGAAATAAAAAAAAATGCACAAAGTATCTATTCGAAAAATAATTCAGATTTATCGAAGAATATTTTGAGTATTTGAATGATTATCCAAATACACAAAATAATTTAAATAATAGCATAGGTTACTTATCTGATATTTTCTCCATCGTTTCAAGACGTGTTTCTGCATATTGTTCATAATATCAACATCACTTTACTCGTTCACTGCAATTTCTTTAAATTGGAGTAATCGAACTTAACCTGCAACTCAACTAGCCCCAGCGGCCAGACGACGCGGCCGCCGCGGTGGCTGCTGTGGCAGCGAGTTTCGTGGCTTCGCCGCTGTTTGCCACGGCGCGCTTCCGTCGTTCGATAGCTCGTGGCACTTTTGCATAATCGTTTGCCCAACACTGATCGACCCATGTTGTTTTTACTTGGCAGTAAAATGAGATATTTGCTTCGTAGAGGGCGGTAGAATTAACCTGAGAAACAGTCAAAAATAATGGATGTATGTAGCTCACGTCTAGGGGTCGAACGTATCCATATAGCGTCGTCTAGGTGTGCGAGATCGTCGATGATGGAGTCAAGGAAGTGCGTTCCGTACGTTTTTGCGTCTAGGTGTCGGAACGTATACAATGCGTGGTCCAGGTGTTCAAGGTGGCCAATGATGGAGTCTAGCTGGCGCGCTCCGTAGGTTTTTGTATCCAGTTGGTGGAACATGTCCAAGGCGTGGTCTAGGTGTTCGAGGTCACCGATAATGGAGCCTAGATGGTGCGCTCCGTTGTTTTTCGCGTCTACGTGTCAGAACGCATACAATGCGTGGTCCAGGTGTTCGTGGTCGCCGATGATGGAGTCTAGGAAGTGCGCTCCGTAGATTTCTGAGTCTAGGTGTCGAAATGTAGCCAATACTTTGTCTAGGTATTCGGGGTCGCCGGTGATGGAGTGTAGGTGTGCGCTCCGTAGATTTTTGAGTCTAGGTGCCGAAACGTACTGAATACGTTGTCTAGGTATTCGAGGTCACCGATGATGGAGTCTAGGAAGTGTGCTCCGTAGGTTTTAGCGTCAAAGTATCAAAACGTACATGTCCCGACACCTAGACTCAAAAACCTACGGAGCGCACTTCCTAGACTCGATCATCGGCGACCACGAACACGTAGATCATGCATTGGATACATTCCGACACGTAGACGCGAAAAACTGCCGTGCTGTCAGGTAATATATGCTTTAGTACCGCCTGGTCGGTAACGTTTTAAGAGTTAAGTAGATCGCACTCGAGACACAGACTTAAATTGCTTTTATGTCAAGCAAAAATTGCTTTGGAGGTGTAAAGCAAAATTCACGAATCGCGCGGAAGGTTGATTCGATTGTAATGAATACCTCAGACCGATGAAAATTCATGTAATAGCTGATGGTTACCATTTAAGTGGTTTTTATTTTCCGACTACAAATAAATTTTCTGCAGTTGATCTTACTGTATATAAATATACGAATTAATAAAGAAAAATTTGATTTATTCTTAAAATTATATTTATATTGATACAAAACTTATTTTATTCATACATGTAGATATTTCAATCAAATATGACATATTTATTGTAATTCTATGCTTTTTTATTAGAAATTAGAATTTGGTAATTATTAACAAATGTGTTATTGTGCCGAACGACTACGTTTGGTTTGTTCAAGTATGATTTGGAAACTTACTAAATATTCATTTGCTTGTATTTCAATTCATATTTGGTAGTAGTTACCAAATTTATTTGGCGTAACCAAATTCTTCTCTCAGTGTGCACAATTATTCGGCGTAGAAAAAACCGTCAATTTCCTCACCTGCCAAGTCTTCTAAATAATATACTGCAGGCGGACGCGTCGTTGAGATTCGTGTAATTTTGAAAATCTCTAGTGTCCAGCCACTCTCATATCCTTTAGCGAAAACGTTCTTTGCACGACTGACGCGCACCAAATTACCGACGCAGTATTTAAGGGTTTTAAAAACACGATTGCTATATCGACGTAGTAAATTTTCACGAGCTCTGGCTGCATTGTGCGCAGTGCTATGACTGCTGGCACCATTTTCGTGGCCGAATGTTTCGTATGATTGTACGCCTCTACGATATTCTGCAAAACATCAACATACCTTCGAGTATTTTTATGAATAAAATACCGACATGTTCTTTCTTTTATAGTTCTTATGAATCTTTCCACAATGGCAGCTTTTACATCTGGACTGCGTACCACTCTAAACGCTATACCATGCTTTGAGAGATCCCTCTGCAGCGCCCCGCCGATAAATTCTTTACCTTTATCAGTTTGAAGACATACTGGTTCCCGTCCGTTACTTCTCGAGAAAATACGCACAAAGGCATCAGCGACGTTTCTCGAAGTTTTGTCCTTGACAGGTTCAGCCCATGCGTATTTGCTGAGAACATCGATAACAGTTAAAACGTAGCTGTAGCCATCGTTGTAAGATTTTATAGATCTCCTATCCATCAAATCAGCTTCCCACATGTCGTCGAAATTGCACACATTATAATTACGTCTAGGAAAGCGATGTCGCACAGGTCTATGCAAATTATAAGCGTCTTGACTCTCAAGCCATTCAATAACACTTTAACGATCGTACTTTTTACGCGTAGCTCACAAAATTTTATCAGCACCAGTGTATGCCGAAGGTCGATGTGCTTCGAAATAAAGTTTTTCAAACGTTTTATTCATTGTCCGAGATTATTATTTTGTCTATTTTCTTCTTATCCTTTGATTTCTGCTCCTTCTTCTTCTTATCCTTTTTTATTTGGCTACGCTTTGGTTTTTTATCTTTCTTGTGTCGTTTCCTGATAATATTCTTGATACGTGAAAAAACTTTTTCAAAAGTTATCTTGCTAAGTATGCAGCAAGCTGTCATCATCGCTACTGTTCTTTCGTCAGACGGCGTTTCCTCGGCGAGCATGCGAGAGAAGGCATATCGCGCTAAAACTTGGTCGGCTTGACGATGGTCACTGTTCGAGTCAGCATAAGCTAGATCATGCTATCGGCAGGCCTCATCCAACGGATTGATTCCAACGTTGCCATGTTCGATACGCTCTACTAGCTTAGTTCCAGGTCCACAAAATTTGTATTGCGGTACATGCATTTCAAACGGTAATAAATCAACGAGTGCATCTAGAACGCTGTTTTTCTCCTGTTCTTCTTCTTGAGAATTTATTAGCGCAGCCCGAATGTCTTGCTCATTCCGCGCCATGACAGTATTTCAGAGTGTGGTGGTGAGACCTTCTTTTTCTTAAGCCGACTTCTTTTTTCTTGTTTTCTCGGATTGCGTTGAATCTGTTTCATCAGCGGCACTGTCGCCGCTACTCTGAACTTTCAAAATAGGAACGGAAGGCGGTGTAGTATAAGCACTGTTTTCTAAATGCTCACTGGTCGACGAGAGACTGGTAACGTCGTTCCAAACACGCTTATTACCTATAAACTCTCGGGGCACAGTTGTTTGGCAAAGTGCAACAGCGAACTGAAGATGACCAGGTGGAGCACTCCTTTTTCTATCTCTCATTGCGTCGTTCACAAAGTCGACAATGTTGGCTCCGGGCACAATCGTGCCATCTATCGTTACAGCCCCGTTGGCATCTCAAACTACTTTACCACCAGCTCTCAAGCATCTCACGAGCTGTTTGACTTTCGTTTTGTACTCTTTTCGGGAAGGTATAGATAATGTTTGCGTCAATGAGCTCATCGGTTCCTCCTCCTCCTCCTCCTCCTCCTCCTCCTCCTCCTCCTCCTCCTCCTCCTCCTCCTCCTCCTCCTCCTCCTCCTCCTCCTCCTCCTCCTCCTCCTCCTCCTCCTCCTCCTCCTCCTCCTCCTCCTCCTCCTCCTCATTATCGTCCACCGTATTAGATTCGCTGACACTGTCATTCTTTTGTTCTTTTTTTTTATACTTATCTCCTCCATCGGTTTCTTTAAAGTGAAAATATCGCTGTAAAACTTGACGATCGAGAGTCCACTTTTTACGCTCGTCTTTGTATGTTGGCGAGTTTAATATTTCGTTCATTTCAGCATCGAGTCTATTCGTCACCGATCCCGGTGTTTACATAGACTTTATCTTATCTTTTTCGAGCGTGGTCTGCAAACGTTCAAGACTCTCTTGCTGTAATAGAATCATCTTTCTCGCGTGTTCCATCTTTATTTATTCACGAGATTAGTAAGAAGAGTTTCAATCAGAAGTGCTAGCAGGCAAAAAACTACCACGTTGCACTATAATGTTTTTTCTTTGTTGTAAAGTGATGTCCGGTGATGCTAGCTTTCGCAGAACTTTTGCGTGCTTACGCAGGCGACCCTTGTGACCTTTACTTAATGGAACGTTACCTATCGATACGTTTAAAGCGCACTTGCAAATACGACGAACCAATTTTGCATCAGCTTTCTGTAAAACTGCTTTCCGCTGTTCTTTGTTAAAATGGTACAATGCCGCCAAGACACGATTGCAACTCGATTTTGACTGTGTGTCAGTTGTTTTCGCAGTATGTAAACGAACTGGTACTCATCATCGGGGAAAATACACTTTCGAAATCGGCAGTTATCCAATGTGGTTTGCTCCAGATCCAACAAGAGGTAGCCAAAAGCTTGCGATGTTGCGTCCCGGTAGGCTTCTTCTAAAAATCGAGGATTTTCAGGATATACTTGCCTGGCAAGATGACGTATCTGGGCACGATCTCGCAAATTCCTGAAGATTACAATGTATTGAGCGTTCAAAGATATGTCGCGCTGTCCTTTGTCTTGATGGAAAATGTTTCGAGTGATAAAAATTACGCTCAAGTTGCTGTGATGACTGCCTTTCGTAAAGAGATTCGCTCTGGCTCCTCCAGAGGATGATTCGCGCATGAGGTCGTCGATGATGATCAACTTAGGTTTTGGATCGTTAAGCCAATCGGTGTTTTGTGGTAGACCTTCGCGAAATTCAATGTCTTAACCAGATTCGATCCGGAACGTCTCGCTTAGGGGGTGCAAAGGGACTAAAATAGCGGAAAATACTCGCAAAACACTCTCGCGAGTTTATTAATTTACGACAAATTTTATGGCTGATATTTCTTCCAGATGTTGCCATAGCCTTGCAAAAAAATTGGGGATATGAAACTCGATCCGGAACCTTTCGCTTGGGGGGTGCAAAGGGGCTAAAATAGCCGAAAATACACGAAAAATAACGTGAAAAAATCATCTCTCGTGAGTTTATTAATTTAAGACAAATTTTATGGCTGATATTTCTTCCAGATGTTGCTATAGCCTTGTAAAAAGATTGGCGATAAGAAATTCGATCCGCAACGTCTCGCTTGGGGGGTTCAAAGGGACTAAAATAGCGGCAAATACTCGCAAGACACCGAGAAAAAAATCATCTCTCCCGAGTTTATGAATTTAAGACAAATTTTATAGCTGATATTTCTACCAGATGTTGCGACAACCTTGTAAAAAAAATTGGCGATAAGAAATTTGATCCGGAACGTCTCGCTTGGGGGGTGCAAAGGGGCTAAAATAGCCGAAAATACACGAACAATAACATGAAAAAATCAAGTCTTGTGAGATTATTAATTTAAGACAAATTTTATGGCTGATATTTCTTCCAGATGTTGCCATAGCCTTGTAAAAAAATTGGCGATAAGAACTTCGATCCGGAACGTCTCGCTTGTGGGGTGCAAAGGGACTAAAATAGTGAAAAATACTCGCAAAACACCGAGAAAAAATCATCTCTCACGAGTTTATTAATTTAAGACAAAATTTATGGCTGATATTTCTACCAGATGTTGGCGCAGCCTTGTAAAAAAATTGGCGATAAGAAATTCGATTCGTTATGTCTCGCTTGGGGGTTGCAAAGGAACTAAAATAGCGGAAAATACTCGCAAAACAGCGAGAAAAAAATCATATCTCGCGAGTTTATGAATTTAAGACAAATTTTATGGCTGATATTTCTACCAGATGTTGGCACAGCCTTGTAAAAAAATTGGGGATATGAAATTCGATCCGTTATGTCTCGCTTGGGGGTTGCAAAGGAACTAAAATAGCGGAAAATACTTGCAAAACAGCGAGAAAAAAATCATATCTCGTGAGATTATTAATTTAAGACAAATTTTATGGCTGATATTTCTTCCAGATGTTGCCATAGCCTGGCAAAAAAATTGGCGATAAGAAATTCGATCCGGAACGATTAGCTTTGCGGGTGCAAAGAGGCTGAAATTGCATAAAATACAGGAGAAATACCTAACAAAAATATTATCTCGTGAGATTTTTAATTTAAGACAAATTTTATGGATGATATTTCTTCAAAATGTTGCCATGGCCTTGTGAAAAAATTGGCGATATGAAATTCGACCGGAACCTTTCGCTTGGGGGGTGCAAAGGGACTAAAATAGCGGAAAATACACAAAAAATATCGAGAAAAAATCAGCTCTCGTGAGTTTATTAATTTAAGTCAAATTTTATGGATGAAATTACTGCAGGTGGTTGCCATGGCCTTGTAAAAATATTGGCGATATTGGGCGGTGCCAATGTGCTAAAAAGTCTTAAAATACATTGTAAACAGGAAAAAAAATAATTTCTTGTTAGTTTATTAATTTAAGACAAATTTTGTTACTGAATTTACTTCCAGATGTTGCCATAGCTTTGAAATAAAATTGCCGATATGAAATGTATCCGGAACCTTTCGCTTGGGGTATGCAAATGGGCTAAGATAGCGAAAAATACACAAAGAAGACTGAAAACAAATCCGCTATCTTGAATTTGTGAATTTGAGTTATTTTGATGGCTGAAAATAATTTATTGTGTTGCTATTATCTTGTGAAAAAATTGGGGAAAATATTTCATTATTCCAAACTTAGCGGGTTTTATTCGGCCGCCGCTGGTTTGCGTGAGTCCGATGCTCTCGAACCTCGAAAACATGTGAGAGCGTCCGCTGCAGGAGCACGCCAGCAGGCGCGCGCGGCGCATCTTTGGGCGTAAAATACGCTCTGTTTAACTCGCTTATAGTCGTATGCGGAGTCTCTGAGGAAAAAACAAAAGACATATATCGATACGCTTTTTCCTGCTCTTTCCAATAGTGCTATGTTTGTTACTTCCAAACTCTTTCTTCCGGTTGAAAATTCAAGTTGAAAGTTCAAAGTCATTTTTCTCACAGTACATCATGTTCTTTTTTCAAAATGCATTTTAGCATTGGAAAGTACAAGTCTTATGCTTATAGACCCTAATTTTTTGAGTTGGAGAAATGAAGGATTCAAAAGTAATAAGATTAAAAAGACAGAGGCGAGTGCCCGCTTCGCGCTGCGCCCCAGCGGGTTCTCAAACATCATTTTTATTAATATAGGTCATAAATTTCACTTTTTTAGCATTTTTAATTTCTCTAGGTTTTTCAGAAATCTATGCTTTCATTGGATAAGACGTGGCGCAATCATTATACTATAATAATAATAATAATCAATGTAGTTTGTCGACAATAGTCATTTACCATAAAAGATCGGATTCCAAAATTAAAGACAAAAGAATGATAATTTTTTCAGACAATTTAATTAACATAATGACAGTATATTCTATTATGATATTTTAGATATAGTAGATATAGTAGTAGTAGATATAACATAAGAAAAGTATTTTTAAATCAATAAGCACTCTCTACAAATGGTAATAATTATTTCATGACTGTACAAATAATTAATGAGAGCTTAAATATTTTTTTATAACAATCAAGACGTTTTTTAAAAGCTAATTTTTTAAGTACGTTCTAACAGCACAATTTGTCTATACTCCTTTTAATTCTTCTAGTCTCTTCTATTCAATAAGTACTCTTTACAAATGGGAATAATTTTTTTCATGACTGTACAAATAATAATATTTGCTAATATAATAAACTTTCTACGAAAGTATAAAATAAGGCAAGTATAGACGTTTTTTCTGGATAATCTATAAAAAACAACACATAATTTGTCTAGTCCTTTTATTTCTTCGAATCTCATCTATTCAATAAGCACTCTCTATAAATGGTAATAATTTTTTTCATAGCCGTACAAAATGCTGAACAAATTATATGTAAGTAAGTACATTCAAACTGTTCACTCCCAATCAAACAAACGAAAGTTGTGAAATCAATTATCAAATAGTCAAGTAATGCAAACAACTGTCGGAAACTACTGTATGACTGTTCTTAGAAATGTATTCAAATTTGTTCATCTTTCTATAGAAATTAAACACAAGAAAGTACTGAAATGATATAAAACTTTCTACGAAAGTATAAAATAAGGCAAGTATAGACGTTTTCTTTGTATAATCTATAAAATAATAGTATTTATGATTTTTTAACATAAATCAAATAAATACCAGTCAAAAAGTCTTTCACTTCTTTGAGTCATTGTATGCTGAACAAATTATATGTAAATATTCAAATTGTTCACTGCAAATCAAACAAACGAAAGTTGTGAAATCAATTATCGATATAGTCAAGTAATGCACACATATCTCGGAAACAACTGTAGACTGTTTTCAGAAATGTATTCTAATATGTTCATCCTTCTATACAAATTAAACACAAGAAAGTACTGAAATCAATTTATTGTAGTCAAGTTCCCATAAGATAACTTGACTGACATAATAGAACTTTTCGTACCTTGCGTGTAAAATTACATTTTATGCCGACGTTATAACTTCAAAAATATTCAGCCAGTGGGCATAAAGTATTACTTAACGCCTAAGAGACGCAATAGCTCACATACTCCTGTACAAAACCTTATTGAACCTATACGCACTTTACGCCCGTGTGGGTGAAAATTATTTTATATCTATTATGAATTCTTTTCACTTCTAAAATTCATAAGAATTTTTTCAGATATTTACGAAAAGTCAAAGTTTTGAACTTTCTATAATATTACGCATCTTGGGAGGACAAGAGAAGTCTAGAGCTGCTCTAGCAGGGGTGGTTCTCCAATCTCCCACACATACTTGGCGGGCCCGACGGTTTGCAGTTCAAGGTGTAGACATGGTCATTTCCATATATAAAGATCAGATAAAATGTATAAATGGGTTGCATTTACATATTAAATACTGATCCATGAATGTATCACTCTGTTTTTAAATAGAAATTGCAAACCCGCGTGAAAATATCATATGAGATCTCATATATGTGAATATGGGACATCAGATATCATGAGATTTCATATGAGATCCCACTCTGGTAGCATGTCCATTGCAATTTTGATGCAATTCTGCCGCAATTTACAGAAATTTAACGGAAATTGCATCAGACTATGTGTGATCTGTTACCTATTTCGTGCATATTTCTGCATTTTCAGTAAATTGCGGAAAAGTTACAACAGAATTGCAACATGTCGCAGCAGAATTGCAACAGAATTGCGCAAGCCGCGCGAGGCAGATTGTGTTTCCAGGGCATAATATATAAAATTGCAGATAACTATATATATAATATATATGAGATCTCATATGAGATCCTGATGGCTAAAATACACACATGAGATCTTATATGATATTTACTCGCGGGAAAAATACGTGGCTTATAAAATGGTTAGTAAAATCTAAAGTACTTTTGAGTAGATTTTTTAGTACAATTTATATACATTTTTATTTCATTCCTGTTTAAAATCGACGGACACAAGGAAAAATATTTTGGGTAATGTAAGTAAATCATGAAATTCTGCACATATGTAGGGATTATATATTTGAAAAGTATCAATTAAAAATTAGAGTCATTGTAATTATTTATTAATTATGGTGGACTTATAGGTATAAACATTTTTAATGAATTTATGCAAAAATTTAGCACATTTAGCTACATTTGCAAAGCCCACCGGTAAACTGCAAACCGTCGGGCCCGCCAAGTATGTGTGGGAGATTGGAGAACCACCCCTGCTAGAGCAGCTCTAGACTTCTCTTGTCCTCCCAAGATGCGTAATATTATAGAAAGTTCAAAACTTTGACTTTTCGTAAATATCTGAAAAAATTCTTATGAATTTTAGAAGTGAAAAGAATTCATAATAGATATAAAATAATTTTCACCCACACGGGCGTAAAGTGCGTATAGGTTCAATAAGGTTTTGTACAGGAGTATGTGAGCTATTGCGTCTCTTAGGCGTTAAGTAATACTTTATGCCCACTGGCTGAATATTTTTGAAGTTATAACGTCGGCATAAAATGTAATTTTACACGCAAGGTACGAAAAGTTCTATTATGTCAGTCAAGTTATCTTATGGGAACTTGACTACAATAAATTGATTTCAGTACTTTCTTGTGTTTAATTTGTATAGAAGGATGAACATATTAGAATACATTTCTGAAAACAGTCTACAGTTGTTTCCGAGATATGTGTGCATTACTTGACTATATCGATAATTGATTTCACAACTTTCGTTTGTTTGATTTGCAGTGAACAATTTGAATATTTACATATAATTTGTTCAGCATACAATGACTCAAAGAAGTGAAAGACTTTTTGACTGGTATTTATTTGATTTATGTTAAAAAATCATAAATACTATTATTTTATAGATTATACAAAGAAAACGTCTATACTTGCCTTATTTTATACTTTCGTAGAAAGTTTTATATCATTTCAGTACTTTCTTGTGTTTAATTTCTATAGAAAGATGAACAAATTTGAATACATTTCTAAGAACAGTCATACAGTAGTTTCCGACAGTTGTTTGCATTACTTGACTATTTGATAATTGATTTCACAACTTTCGTTTGTTTGATTGGGAGTGAACAGTTTGAATGTACTTACTTACATATAATTTGTTCAGCATTTTGTACGGCTATGAAAAAAATTATTACCATTTATAGAGAGTGCTTATTGAATAGATGAGATTCGAAGAAATAAAAGGACTAGACAAATTATGTGTTGTTTTTTATAGATTATCCAGAAAAAACGTCTATACTTGCCTTATTTTATACTTTCGTAGAAAGTTTATTATATTAGCAAATATTATTATTTGTACAGTCATGAAAAAAATTATTCCCATTTGTAAAGAGTACTTATTGAATAGAAGAGACTAGAAGAATTAAAAGGAGTATAGACAAATTGTGCTGTTAGAACGTACTTAAAAAATTAGCTTTTAAAAAACGTCTTGATTGTTATAAAAAATATTTAAGCTCTCATTAATTATTTGTACAGTCATGAAATAATTATTACCATTTGTAGAGAGTGCTTATTGATTTAAAAATACTTTTCTTATGTTATATCTACTACTACTATATCTACTATATCTAAAATATCATAATAGAATATACTGTCATTATGTTAACAAAATATTGTAATCATTTTTTAAAAATTATAATTCATTTTAGCACATCAAGTTAATATGTGAAATATTTGTTGAACATCCTTTATTGAAGTTAAAAAAAAAGGTTTACTTAGGCTGTTCATAAATTTTTACACAAATCTTAAAATATTTTTGTTTCTACTTTTCAAATTTATGTTTATCAAAATGTTTTTATTACCTTACATAAAATTGATGCAAGAATCTTCAGAATGTTAAAAAACTTTCAACAATATTTTCACGAAGTTCACAAATACTATAAATACTATATATATAAAAAATAAATTTATAAATTATAAATATAATTAAAAACTTGGATTCTGATCGAAACACACACGTTTTAGGGACATCATATACACTTTCTATACGAAGTTGGTAAGAGATGATACTTAAAGGGTTATCTCACAGTGTAAACAAGACGATCGTTTTATAACGGGCTGCAGGGCTTTCCACATTGATATCATGAGTGATTCGTACACTGCCTGCAGTGTGCTCTAGACAAACCCGTATACACCTGAGAGATAATGAGAAAACGGAGGAACAAATACAGACAATCGCCGTCAATTGTCAGGAGGCCGTTCGACAGCGTTCAAAAATATGAATGACTATCGAACTACTTACACGACACGCTGTCAAATGACAAAGGCTTCCACGATTCGGTCCCAAGGGCATGAGGTCGCAGTTCCATGAGTTCCATGACTGAACGGAAACCCGGAACGGCAAAAACATGATGTAAAAAAGGTATGTACACTCGAGGGAAGTTGATTCTTTCCGAACGTGCCGGGTAAATTTAAAAATCCTGCAATCCCATTGCACAATTCAAGCGTAAACATTTGGAACCGTCCAATGAGATTACAGGATTTTAAAATTGACCAGGCACCTTCGGAAAGAATCAACTTTTCTCTGGTGTATACTTCTTTACATCATGAGCAAAAGCTGGAATGACGGCGGCCAATCGCGAGCTGATAACAGTAACCAACAAAACCGGAATGTCTTTGACTGGCTGCTGCTTGCTATTCCAGATTTCATCATTCCGGATTTTCGTTCTGCCATGGGACCGTCACTCACGGTCCGTGAGATGACATAACACATCATGAAGCATACATTTTAGACGTAGCTGACCTTAACAAAAACCTATCATGTGAATGCCTAAAATATATATGTATGTATAACACGCACGTACAGGAACCGCGACTTCTCATTTCATTTGAAACGGTCGGCCTACCCAAAGGAAAATCCACCCATCTGAATCCACTTTTATCAGATTAACAGTTTTACCTCATCACTAAGAAATCATTGTAAGTATAAAAAACAATAAATTATATTCGCAACTTTCTATACTATTCTATTTATTATTAATCTATCTATATATTTATGTCAAGCTAAAAATGAATCAACAACCAATCTTGCAGTTTGGCGAAGTTGATAATAACATGATGATGGACGATATGGAGGTTGATCGAGAAATCGCTAATCTGGCTCTAAATAATCAGAATGGTATGTAAAAATAACTACATGTTGCTTTGCTGTAAAGACTAAAATAATAATATATAAAATATATGCTAACGATGAAATATTTGTGTGTGTGTGTGTGTATATATATATATATATATATATAAAACCGGAAATTCCACTTGTAGAACAGCATGTTCCTGAGAAAAATCGAGGAATTGATCAGCATCCACCACAACTACCTATTCAACAACGAGGTCATAACCACAACAATAATTTACAAAATAGTAAGTAATTACTACTATCTGACTCAATCAATAAGTATGTATTATATTATATATTTATAACTTTATATGAAATGATTATTATAATGACAACAATTTTTATCTTGCATGTCAAGTAAAAATAGTTTAACAGCTAAAGCAATTTAATATTCTAAATTTATAATAAAAAATTTTGTCTAAAACAATGATATCGAATGCAGATATACCACTACAGCAATTCAACAACAATCAACAGCAGAATGAGATTCATCCTCAGCAGCATCAACGTCATCCAAATGATGGTAATCAAATGTTTAATGAATTAAACCAAGGCCAAATCGCAACAGGACGTGCACATGTGAACAATGAAAATGGTAAATAAAATATAATATAATAAATATCTTATGGTATATAATAATAATATATAATAAATAATATAATTCTATTAAAAAATTGTCTAAAACAATGATATAAAATGCAGGTAGACCACTACAACAAGGCAACCAGATTCATCCTCCTCAGCAGCGTCAACGTCAGCCAAATGCTGGTAATCAAAGATTAAATGAAAACCAAGGCCAAATCGCAGCTGGACCTGCAGCTGTAAACAATGATAATGGTAAATAAAAAAATAAGATATAGATAATATATGTATATATATATATAACATATAACTATTTATTTGGAGTTAGATATTAATAATTTTTTCTTGAACTATAAATTTTAGGTCATCAACCACGTGGTACGCGAGGTGGAAATAAGAATAAAAGAAACTATTATAGGCAAAAATATAATCCTTACCTCCGTAACCTTCAAAATCTGGCATTTTATCACGCATCGTTAGTGACTTCTTCAATTCAGCAAACTCAGATGATTGAGGACGACAAACGAAAAGCTCGAGGTAATAAAGCTGTCGAAAATAATGTGGCTCCTGACGACAATAATGTGGCTCCTGACGACAATAATGTTTAAAGTTTTAAATACGTTCTTTAGTACTTATTTCTTCACACTTTTATTTTATAAGCATTTCTTTTTAAATTACGTTAATAATAATGTAAGTTTCAAATTTATTCTAATAAAAAATGTAATTAATATTTTAGAAAAATAATAAATTGTTTATGGTAATAGATCTTTATTTATTTAGTTATTTTTACATTTGAATATTTATTTGAATGTATAACAATGTAAGAAAATTTTATAGCAGCAGCTGATATTTATTCTTTAAGTTTTAGGAAATTTGAAATGTTGAAATTCTTTACGAGAAAGTATTGCTGCTTGTACTTTTTATTGCTTAAAAGGCATGATAAGTATACTCCGTACATTCTTCATACATACTTGGTTCTAAGCTGGGCATGTTCCCAGTCTACTCATTTTTTTGGATATAATTAGTATGCAAAAGTTTTTAAATGATGTTAGACAACATTTTGATAAGTTTGAAAACATTAGATTAAAATAATTTAATTATTAGTTAATTTTTTTTTAGTGAATTTTTATGTTCAGTCATATAAAAGTGAAGTACAAAAACCATGTTTTGAGATTTTTGGAAGTAATTATTCTTCTCACAGTTGTTTTGTTTTATAATTGTGCTAACTAAATCACATATGTATATGTTCACTATATGTATTATTTGACATCATACACTATTTTATATTGACCTCAAAGAGCCAGCTGTCAATACTGCTTCAGCACGATATCAAGCACTGCACCCACATCCGCAGTTTATGTGTGCCTGTTTGTGTGTGTGAATTGTGTTGTTAGTGTTGTGCTTGTGTACACTGAGAAGAATATTGTTATAGTTAACATATTTATCTATTTATTAGAACTGCAATATTGTAACTGTTACAATCAATATTGTAACTGAATAGGACGGTCAAAGCCAATATAGTAACTGTTACAATATCAATGTTTACCAGTAACATATGGTATGTTAACTGTTACAATGCCTATATTTGGTCATATTTAAACATACGCATGTTAACAGTTACAATGCCATGTTAACAGTAAACAAATCCTTCTCTCAGTGTACCTATCTCAAGTATGCATGTTATATAACTATAAGTTCATGCTCCAGAAAAAATCACATAAAGTTCAATATTTATGATGGAGCAATCAAGCACTACCTCCCTTAAACATAATAATTTTTATTTTGATCTGTTATTCGCATCAGTCCAGATATGATTGCCATTTGTACATGTCCGTTGAGTGTACATAAAATCACAATTCTTGAGAAAATTATTCAGTTGTGAGCCCTATAGAGAACTTTTGCATAGATCTTTTACCATCTTTTATTCTATCACTAGTGGGATTTTTTTTTTTATTAAATTTGGAATTAGTTCACTAAGTACATTTGGAGTTTCATTATTTTGATGCTAATACATACTCTCAAAATATTTCAAACTGATTTTAAGTAGAAGTTGTAAAATTTGATTATAAAACACTTCATGTGTCACATCATACCGGTAATTTATTTTATTTATTACACGAAACACTGATTAGATATCACTTTTTAACAATAATATGTAGCAGATCACTACGTTATTTGTTATCAGTACAATATCTAAAACATCTTAGTCGTTGCTTCCTAACAGCTGCTTTTGGCACATTTTGAGAATCTATTCGATCTTGTATACACATTGAAGAATCAAATCAGGATATTTCTTGGTTATTTTCTTGTGCTTGTAGATTTCCATTTCTTCAAGCAGTTGTTTATATTATGCAAAAGTATGTTTTTCTACTGACAACATATGTTTGTACAAACAGTGTTAGCGTAAAATCCAAATACCATCAACTATTTTAGAATCTATCTTCTATATTTTCTGTAGGTCATATAGACAAATGGTAAAATGTGTTTTACTTGGAAATAAAAATGAGATTCCATGTTATATACGAAATCTTCTTGTAAATATGAAAAAATATCTAATAAAAAATTCACACAAAGTATCAATTTTTTTTTAAATGAATTTTTTAACATTTTGCAATTGTATAAGTACTTATCTAAAATAAAGGTATTTTCCCCGTTGATACACATATAGATACAAATTTTTCTCATCTATTGACTTCTTGAGATATTTGAATTTGAAAATACCCATAAGTATTAAAAAAATTGAGAGATATGTAAGGTTAGGTCCACCAGATATCTTTCTTCTCTCTCTCTTTCTTTCACAGAGCTGTGGACTGTAAAGAATCAGATAATATATATATATATATATATATATATATATATATATATATATATATATATATATATATATATATATATATATATACATATATATATATATATATATATATATATATATATATATATATATATATATATATATATATATATATATATATATATATATATATATATATATATATATATATATATATATATATATATATATATATATACTTAATAGGATATTTTTTCTCTCTCTTTCACATAGCTGTGGACTGTAGATAGAGAAGCAGAAGACATACCATAACGGCAACTAATACAAAGTTTTTTCATAAAATACTCATCCCATCCATTAACTCTTGTATTTTCAAAAATTTGAGAAGTTCTTAATGCAGGCATGTTAATTGTCAGAGTAAGTCCTAGGTATTTCTTTTTCATATATGTCAAGTTGCTCCCTGCAACAATCGCTTTCTCTTGTCACAAGTATACTTATATTATTTGTATCTGCTTGACAATACTAAAATCACCCTTGACTGTTCGATGTGCCACTTCACCTACAATTTCTCCATTTCTTCTTTTAATTTGATGACTTTGACTTATAATTTGATCTCATTGACTTTTTCCATCCATACCTGCGAGATCAGATTTAAGTTTTGTCACGCAGTTCCCTATCACAGAGTTCCCTAAAAACAAATATACATATTAATGTTGAAACATTCAAATTATAAATTTTTGTATTATTAAAGTGGTACTATAATTTACCTGTAGCCTTCTATTGCACATTCTAAAGCTGGAATTACTAAGTAAATTAGGAGTTTCATTATTTTCGTATCCAGATATTTCTTTTTTATAATATGTATCAAGCTGATTTACAAATCTAGACAATCTGTCATGCGAGTTATTTGTATCTATGTAGTGACTTTTTCGTTGCTTCATGATCTTGTTTAATACCTTCCAATTTCCTTTGAACTGATTCTAACCTTAAATAACCTTCTTCAGCTTGTTCAAATAATTCAACTAATTTCTCGTTTAAGCCCTAATTCTTATAGAACCGTCACCAATTCCGATTGACTCATGTTCAGTTATTTTTGACAAAACTTCAGCTTTGGTCATTTTCAATTGACAAAATTTCTTGCTCCACATTTTTAGTTATAGTACGTTCCAATCTAAAAATCAATTTAAAAACGTAAATATTTATTATAAATTATTTAATTAATTAAGAGAAAATAAAATAAAATTATTTGTTACTTACGTTGTAAAGTTACCATCTGTTCCTCTAACAATATAATTTCCCTTAGACAGATTCTCTTAATAATGTTATCAGCTCAATCTAAAAATGAAAAAGAAAAATTACACAAAGTATCTATTTTTATTTTATTTAACATGATAAATGTAGTATAAAAAAAATCTAGTATATATATATATATATATATATATATACTTATCTATATCTATATACGCGCTCCTTAATATAAATCTATATATATTAAATATAAATCTATAATATACTAATAACTAATATATATATATAACCACCATACGATATTTGGAGGTTATTTTAGATCAGTAGCCCGTATCTAGATTCTGACATCATAGCACTGGCTTTTATCAAAAGCTGAGTTTGGTGGTCAGAGTTGTATGCACGGGCAGTTGGAACATTATCAAGTACACTGATGTTATATGTTTCAGCTACAGCAATTAATCTTTCAGATCTGTAAGTACCTTCGGCATCAATGTATATGGACTTAGCCTCTGGACCTCCCATATCAACATGTAGTTGGCAGTTAACGGCTAAAGTGTAAAAGCTGTGATTTTCCAGTTCTAAATTCTCCAAAGATTTCTGTAATCCTGTTTCTATTCCACCTCCTGAAAGTTTGTGAAAAAATTCTATAATCTGAAAATGAAAAAAATTTTCACAAAGTATCTATTCTTTATTTTTTTTTAAGTTGTATATCTCTTTAAGTTATATCAATTTTTTATAAAATACTTATCTAATATGTATAAAAGTATGCTCATATACCATCAGCTGATTGAAATTCATATTTTTATACCTAATAATTATATACGTATATTCTAAAAATACCATACGACATAAGATATTTTGAGGCTGTCGTATAGAGTCACAGTTTTGTTCTCCCCTCTCTCTTTATCTCTCTCTCTCTCTCTCTCTCTCTCTCTCTCTCTCTCTCTCTCTCTCTCTCTCCCCCTCTCTCTCTCTCTCTCTCTCTCTCTCTCTCTCTCTCTCTTCGAGTTACATTATGTGTATATATTATATTATGGGAGCTTGTTGTTGACCAATCATAACAGAGCAGAGGTCGGAACAAAACAGCTGATCGAGGAGAGAAAAGAAGAAGAAGAAAAATTTTAGAGAATCAGAAAACAACCCTCCGGAATATATAAACTAGATATAAATCAAAACGACATAATATTTTTAATTGAAATTTTTTATACATGTAGTATATCAAAAAAGCTATCCACTGATATATTTAAATATACGATAAAACATAATGCAAAGTCGTAAAAAAAAAGTGAAATTCTCGCACACCCATTTCAAAGTATATGAACCGCGGTCGTCCTCCCTCAGGCTTCTTCTACATTTGGACAGTTACTTGCCTTCGGAGCGCTCCCGCGCTCCTTGATATACAATGCCGTAGCACTTTACCTAATCCAAGAAATAATAATTACATTAAATAATGTTTTGATTTCGTTAAAAAAGTTAATGTTTAAGAAATATACACTACGTGTAGAATCTTCTTCACCAGTATGAAGATTTTTCTGTTGAAGTTGCATTTTCATCGGATTGCTCACTGAAAAAATGGATGTGATAGAATTGGTGCTTTAGTAAAAAGTAATGTTAGGCGGACAAGTATGGGGGAAGTATCTGATAATTATGTACCAACGCCACAAGATCTTTACGAGAGGGTAACAAAATATTTTGCAAATATTGTTTGCTTTTTTTCATCAAAAGATGAATATTTAAAAACAATACATAAACTAAAACCAAGGTTAGATTCAGCAAAAACAGTGCCTGAAACTCCATTGTTTCACTATATCAAATTACATATTAGCAGATACAAGAAAGTTAGATCTAAAACGATTTACAGCATCAGGAACTTCCCAATTGTATCATACCTATTCGAATAAAAATAAAAAAAATTAGAAATTTAACTAGAAATTAACAGGATTGAAAGTTAAAATTGAGACCTACTAATAAAAATGATGTTTCAGGCTTTATTGTTTAATGATATTTTCCAGTATGAAAAACCGAAATGGTTCACTACATTTATTAGTATGTAGAGCTCGCTCGGGCGCAGCGCGAAGAGCGCGTGCGGCCGCTCGTCGCTGACTTTTTAAAGGGGTGTGTGTGTTACCGACATAATTTTTCAAAGAGTATATCTCATGACAGTACTAAAAGAATCGCTTCAGAAAAATTCTGAGTATAGTATTGACATATACGAAGGGCATGAAAATTGTGTTTTTCCAAATAAATGTTTAGAAATTTTTTAATTAAAAACAAACTGTAATATCGATAAGTAGGAATGTACATTTTTGTAACTTTAGTCCAATTTTTCAACGAGTATATCTCATGAGAGTACTAATAAAATCGCTCGAAAAAAATTTTTGAGTAAAGTTTTTATATATAAGGAGGGCGTGAAAATTATGTTTTGCCAAATTAATGTTTGAAAAGTTAATTTATTAAATAATGATATTGGGTTAATTTTGAACTCCACATGACCTTAATTTTGTAACTGTTGAACCCTTCATTTCTCGAACTCAAAAATTAGAGTTTCGTAGTTTAAGAAATGTAATTTCGAATGATAAAATTCATTTTCAGACAAAAACATGATATACTTTGAGAAAAATGACTCTGAACTTTCAACTTGAATTTTCGACCAGAAGGAAGCGTTTCGGAGTAAAAGCAATAGCAACATTGGCATAATGTATCGAGGCTAATTTTCCGAATGCGTATAGCGAAATCCTTGTCCCACTTTAGGTACCTCTTGATGACCATATCACAGTAATGGGACAGTCAGAAACGCGTTAAAAAGTATAGTGCCACTATTGCATCCGAACGGATGTCCCACTACTGCTCCCAAGTAAATTAGCGTGACCCACATCAAACAATAGTTATTTTGTTTGAATGCGATTATTTTAAAACACCAGCAACGAAAAAAACTTGTTTATTAAATAAACCTCGAAACACGAGCTATCTGTTGAGGTGATGAGTTTTCATGTATTATGTTTCGTTTTGGTACTAGAAAAGATTATAAAAAAAGTATGCTCGAAACTGTCCCACTATTGCATACTTTACCTTATATCAATAAACCATATTTTGAAAAATTATTTGGCTTTTATACCATTAAGGCGGTCTTACACCTAGTGGCTTCTGAGGCCAAAATCATCTATAAAAAAAGAAAAAATGTTATTTAAACCATATACAATATATATCCTAAAAATATACACTATTTCTGACAAAATGGCCCAAGACTTAGTCTGTAGATCAATTTTACTCAGAGATATAGCATTTTTAATTTTTTCATTTGGCGTCATTTTGTAAAAAAACTATTCCATGGATTTGCATGGGATAAGGCCTGAATCACTTGAAATTCATTGAACTATGGCAAGAAGAGTTGGAAATATTAAAAAAAAATTTTTAAATAATTTTAAAATGCTAAAAATCACAAAAAATCACAAAAATTCTTAAAATTAAGTAATTAAAAGTGATTTTTAGCATTTTAAAATAATTTAAAAATTTTTTTTTAATATTTCCAACTCTTCTTGCCATAGTTCAATGAATTTCAAGTAATTCAGACCTTATCCCATGAAAATCCATCAAGTAGCTTTTTTATAAAATGACGCCAAACTTTTAAAAATGACATTTTGAGAAATAAGCCTGCAAAGAAAAATACTATAAAACTCCAAAAATAATCAGCCATTTGATCTCCATTCTTTTCCTTCTTGAAACTCACTTCCTTGTATATCTGTCATCTGTTCTTCGACGTAAAATGGTTAAAACAGAAGCTCTGGCACCTTGCATGCATCCATTCCATTAAAAGTTATTGCTAAGCTAGCAGTAGTCGTTCCATTAAAAGTTACTGCTCAATCTGTCCTTCTTTTGTACTTTTGATTCATGTAATGTTGAATCACTTTTTAACACATTGTACTCAGTTAGATTATTATTTATAATACTAAGATAAATATAGAATATGGGCCAGGTCTTATGAAATATGAAATCCCAATCATCTAAATCGAAACTTAAGAAGCCATCACTGTCATAGACAAAAGTACGTAAGTACATAAAAGCCGATAATCCCATTTTTTCAAGATCACTTGATTACACATATTAAATATTAAATATATCTTGAATTTAAGCATGTATTATTGTGAGCAGACTTGTCGCTTTTATGTGTATAGATACATCTTGACCCTTATTGCAATTCAGAAATCTTCTGAATTGAATTATATACCCTATAGTGAGTTAGAGTTAATATGTCATTTTCATCTTTTTTAGAAAACTGATCTATTTATTTTTATGCGATACAAATTTTTACTGTCTCTTCTTTAAAATACTTAATTCAATCTTGCCAATGCACACGTTTTTCAGTATTAAATTTCATACAGCATTCCCATCTTGAACTGAATCTACTTTCCAAATTTAAACAAAACTGTCACTACACGCTTGTATTATAATTACACTTACACTTTTCAGCCATATATCTTCACATACACAATACATTAAATTTTTGGTCCTAAATTCACTTGTGAATATAAATAATTAAGCACGAAGAAAAAATCTTTCTCTATCAGAAAGCAAAAACTCTGCAAAACAAACTGTTGAAATCACATGGTTATATGTATCTTTGATTATATGAGCTGTCAGCTATGCAACTGTGTTTACACTGGTACTAGCAGACAAGTTATATATAGGTACAAAAGGGAGTATTCATGTATAGTAAATTGCTGTTGAATTTTGGTCACGGAATGGTCACTTTACTAGAACAGAAGTGCAAAATTGTCACAAGACGATTCCACTGGATTTCGAATTCCACAATATGGTTTATTTTATTTTTACAATAAATCCCGTATGTAAATTTCATTATTTTGTTATCTTTATATTAGCATGGCTTAAATAATGTGTTTTGATATTGTAAAACACATTTAAGTAAACGTTTTCCTATCAGAAGCGTAAAACCATAAAAAAAGGCAAAAAAAAAGAAATCATTTTTTTGTCATTTTGAAGATAGAAAGCTCTTTTAACAATATTATTTTTAATTTTTTTAATTTTTGATCCAAACTAGTTTTGTTAGGTTCAGAATAACATATGTAATTAAAAAATTCAATACAAAAAAAAGTTGATTTTTTTAAAATTTTTAGCTGTAAGACCGCCTTAATAAAACCGAAGCAATACTGCATTAAAAAAAAAAGAAAAAATATAATACCAAAAATAGAAAAATTAATGAAGTACAATATACAATATCTCCTATGAATTATAAAGTTTCAGATGAAACCGTTCTTGAGTAATTGAGGATTGAAAAAAACTATGAAAAATGTACATTTCAAATATCATTGTACTCATCTGCTCCTCCAGAAAAAAAATGAAAAAAAAAAAAAAAAAACAACAATTGTCGAATAAATAAACTCCTGACAGCTGATTTTTTTGAGTCTTTATTGTGTATTTTTCGCTATTGTAGCACCTTTTTATCCCCCAAACGAAAGGTTCCAGATCGATTTTAATATTGGCAATTTTTTTACAACTCCATCACAATACCTTGTAGTAATATCAGCAATAAAATTTATCTTAAATTAATAAACTCACGAGATATGATTTTTTTTCGTTATTTTTTGTGTTCCTTCAGCCATTTTAGCCCCATGTCACCCCTCAAGCGAAAGGTTCCTCATAGATTTTCATATCGGAAATTTTTTTACAAAGCTATAGGAACATCTTGAAGTAATTTCAGCCATAAAATTTGTCTTAAATTAATAAACTCACCAGAGATGATTTTTTCACGTTATTGTTAGTGTATTTTCGGCTATTTTAGCCCCTTTGCACCCCCCAAGCGATAGGTTCCGGATCGAATTTCATATCCCAAATATTTTTGCAAGGCTATGGCAACATCTGGAAGAAATATCAGCTATAAAATTTGTCTTAAATGAATAAACTCGCGAGAGATTATTTTTTCTCGGTGTTTTGCGAGTATTTTCCGCTATTTTAGTCCCTTTGGACCGCCCAAGCTAGACGTTCCCGATCGGATTTCTTATCGCCAATTCTTTTACAAGGTTGTGGCAACCTCTGGAAGAAATATCAGCCATAAAATTTGTCTTAAATTAATAAATCGCGAGAGATGATTTTTTTCTCGGTGTTTTGCGAGTATTTTCCGCTATTTTAGTCCCTTTGCACCCCCCAAGCGAGACGTTCCATATCAAATTTCTTATCGCCAATTTTTTTACAAGGTTGTAGCAACCTCTGGAAGAAATATCAGCCATAAAATTTGTCTTAAATTAATAAATCGCGAGAGATGATTTTTTTCTCGGTGTTTTGCGAATATTTTCCGCTATTTTAGTCCCTTTGCACCCCCCAAGCGAGACGTTATAGATCGAATTTCTTGTCGCCAATTTTTTTACAAGGCTATGGCAACATCTGGAAGAAATATCAGCCATAAAATTTGTCTTAAATTCTTACGCCCAAAGATGCGCCGCGCGCGCCTGCTGGCCTGCTCCTGCAGCGGACGCTCTCACATGTTTTCGAGGTTCGAGCGCATCGGACTCACGCAAACCAGCGGCGGCCGAATAAAACCCGCAAAGTTTGGAATAATGAAATATTTTCCCCAATTTTTTCACAAGTTAATAGCAACACAATAAATTATTTTCAGCCATCAAAATAACTCAAATTCACAAACTCAAGATAGCGGATTTGTTTTCAGTCTTCATTGTGTATTTTTCGCTATTTTAGGCCATTTGCATACCCCAAGCGAAAGGTTTCGGATACATTTCATTTCGGCAATTTTTTTTGAAAGTTATGGCAACATCTGGACGTAATTTCAGTCACAAAATTTGTCTTAAATTAATAAACTAAGAAGAAATTATTTTTTTTCCTGTTTACAATGTATTTTAAGACTTTTTAGCACCTTGGCACCGCCCAATATCGCCAATTTTTTTACAAGGCCATGGCAACCACCTGCAGTAATTTTATCCATAAAATTTGTCTTAAATTAATAAACTCACGAGAGCTGATTTTTTCTCGATATTTTTTGTCTATTTTCCGCTATTTTAGCCGCTTTGCACCCCCCAAGCGAAAGGTTCCGGATCGAATTTCATATCGCCAATTTTTTCACAAGGCCATGGCAACATTTTGAAGAAATATCATCCATCAAATTTGTCTTATATTAAAAATCTCACGAGATAATATTTTTGCTAGCTATTTCTCCTGTATTTATGCAATTTCAGCCTCTTTGCACCCGCAAAGCTAATCGTTCCGGATCGATTTTCATACCCACAATTTTTTTTACAAAGATATGGCGATATCTTGAAGCAATTTCAGCCATAAAATTTGTCTTAAATTAATAAACTCACGAGACATGATTTTCTTGGTATTTATCGTGTATTTTCGGCTATTTTAGTCCCTTTGCACTACCCAAACGAGACGTACCGGATCGAATTTCTTATCGCCAATTTTTTTACAGGGCTGTGGCAACATCTCGTAGAAATATCAGTCATAAAATTTCTCTTAAATTAATCAACTCGCGAGATATGATTTTTTTCTCGGTGTTTTGCGAGTCTTTTCCGCTATTTTAGTCCCTTTGCACCCCCCAAGCGAGACGTTCCGGATCGAATTTCTTATCGCCAATTTTTGTACAAGGTTGTGACAACATCTGGAAGAAATATCAACCATAAAATTTGTCTTATATTAATAATCTCACGAGATAATATTTTTGCTAGCTATTTCTCCTGTATTTATGCAATTTCAGTCTCTTTGCACCCGCAAAGCTAATCGTTCCGGATCGATTTTCATACCGACAATTTTTTTTACAGATATGGCGATATCTTGAAGCAATTTCAGCCATAAAATTTGTCTTAAATTAATAAACTCACGAGACATGATTTTCTTGGTATTTATCGTGCATTTTCGGCTATTTTAGACCCTTTGCACTACCCAAACGAGACGTTCCGGATCGAATTTCTTATCGCCAATTTTTTTGCAAGGCTATGGCAAAATCTGGACGAAATATCAGCCATAAAGTTGTCTTAAATTAATAATCTCGCGAGAGGTGATTTTTTTCTCAGTGTTTTGCGAGTATTTTCCGCTATTTTAGTTCCTTTGCACCCCCTAAGCGAGACGTTCCGGATAGAATTTCTTATGGCCAAATTTTTTACAAGGTTGTGCCAACATCTGGAAGAAATATCAGCCATAAAATTTGTCTTAAATTGATAAACTCGCGAGTGATGATTTTTTTCTCCGTGTTTTTTAAGTATTTTCCGCTATTTTAGTCCTTTTGCACCCACCAAGCGAGACGTACCGGATCGAATTTCTTATCGCCATTTTTTTTACAGGGCTGTGGCAATATCTCGTAGAAATATCAGTCATAAAATTTCTCTTAAATTAATAAACTCGCGAGAGATGATTTTTTTCTCGGTGTTTTGCGAGTATTTTCCGCTATTTTAGTCCTTTTGCACACCCCAAGCGAGACGTTCCGGATCAAATTTCTTATCGCCAATTTTTTTACAAGGTTGTGGCAACATCTGGGAGAAATATCAGCCATAAAATTGGTCTTAAATTAATAAACTCGCGAGCTATGATTCTTTTCTCCGTGTTTTGTAAGTATTTTCCGCTATTTTAGTCCCTTTGCACCCCCCAAGCGAGACGTCCCGGATCAAATTTCTTATCGCCAATTTTTTTACAGGGCTCTGGCAACATCTCGTAGAAATATCAGTCATAAAATGTGTCTTAAATTAATAAACTCGCGAGAGATGATTTTTTTCTCGGTGTTTTGCGAGTATTTTCCGCTCTTTTAGTCCCTTTGCACACCCCAAGCGAGACGTTCCGGATCAAATTTCTTATCGCCAATTTTTTTACAAGGTTGTGGCAACATCTGGAAGAAATATGAGCCATAAAATTTCTCTTAAATTAATAAACTCGCGAGAGATGATTTTTTTCTCGGTGTTTTGCGAGTATTTTCCGCTATTTTAGACCCTTTGCACCCCCCAAGCCAGACGATCCGGATAGAATTTCTTATCGCCAATTTTTTTACAAGGTTGTGACAACATCTGGAAGAAATATCAACCATAAAATTTGTCTTAAATTAATAACCTCGCAAGAGATGATTTTTTCCTCGGTGTTTTGCGAGTATTTTCCGCTATTTTAGTCCCTTTGTACCCCCCAAGCGAGACGTTGCGGATCGAATTTCTGGTCGCCAATTTTTTTACAAGGCTATGGCAACATCTGGAAGAAATATCAGCCATGAAATTTGTCTTAAATTAATAAACTCACGAGAGATGATTTTTTCATGTTATTCTTCGTGTTTTTTTGTCTATTTTAGCCCCTTTGCACCCTCCAAGCGAAAGGTTCCGGATCGAATTTCTTATCGCCAATTTTTTTGCAAGGTTGTGACAACATCTTGTAGAAATATCAGCCATAAAATTTGTCTTAAATTAATAATCTCGCGAGAGATGATTTTTTTCTCGGTGTTTTGCGAGTATTTTCCGCTATTTTAGTTCCTTTGCATCCCCCAAGCGAGTCGTTCCGGATCGAATTTCTTATCGCCAATTTTTTTACAAGGCTACGGCAACATCTGGTAGAAATATCAGCCATAAAATTTGTCTTAAATTAATAAACTGCTTAGAGATGATTTTTTTCTCGGTGTGGTCGAGTATTTTCCGCTATTTTTGTCCCTTTGTAACCCCCAAGAGAGACGTTCCGGATCAAATTTCTTATCGCCAATTTTTTGACAAGGTTGTGGCAACCTCTGGAAGAAATATCAGCCATAAAATTTGTCTTAAATTAATAAACTGACGAGAGATGATTTTTTTCTCGGCGTTTTGCGAATATTTTCTGCTATTTTAGTCCCTTTGCACCCCTTAAGCGAGACGTTCCGGATCGAATTTCTTATCGCCAATTTTTTTACAAGGCTGTGGCAACATCTGGAAGAAATATCATCCATAAAATTTGTCTTCAATTAATAAACTCACCAGAGATCATTTTTTTAATCGGTGTTTCGCGAGAATTTTCCGCTATTTTAGTCCCTTTGCACCCTCCAAGCAAATGTTTCGGATCAAATTTCTTATAGCCAATTTATTTACAAGAATATGGCAACCTCTGGCAAAAATATCAGCCATAAAATTTGTCTTACATTAACAAACTCGCGAGAGATGATTTTTTTCTCGGTGTTTTCGAGTATTTTCCGCCATTTTTGTCCCTTTGCAACCCCCAAGAGAGACGTTCCGGATCGAATTTCTTATCGCCAATTTTTACAATGCTATGGCAACATCTGGTAGAAATATCAGCCATAAAATTTGTCTTAAATTAATAAACTCGCGAGAGATGATTTTTTTCACGGTGTTTTGCGAGTATTTTCCGCTACTTTAGTTCCTTTGCATCCCCCAAGCGAGACGTTCAGGATCGAATTTCTTGTCGCCAATTTCTTTACAAGGCTATGGCAACGTCTGGAAGAAATATCAGCCATAAGATTAGCTTAAATTAATAAACTCACGAGAGATGATTTTTTCATGTTATTTATTGTGTATTTTCGGCTATTTTAGCCCCTTTTCACCCTCCAAGCGAAAGGTTCCGGAACGAATTTCATGTCTCCAATTTTTTTGCAAGGCTATGGCAACATCTGGAAGAAATATCAAGCATAACATTTGTCTTAAATTAATAACCTTGCGAGAGATGATTTTTTTCTCGGTGTTTTGGGCGTATTTTCCTCTATTTTAGTTCCTTTGCATCCCCCAAGGGAGGCGGTCCGAATCAAATTTCTTATCGCCAATTTTTTTACAAGATTGTGGCAACCTCTGGAAGTTATATCAGCCATAAAATTTGTCTTAAATTAATAGACTCGCGTGAGATGATTTTTTCACGTTATTTTTCGTGTATTTTTGTCTATTTTAGCCCCTTTGCACCCTCCAAGCGAAAGTTTCCGGATCGAATTTCATATCCCCAATTTTTTTGCAAGGCTATGGCAACATCTGGTAGAAATATCAGCCATAAAATTTGTCTTAAATTAATAAACTCGCGAGAGATGATTTTTTTCACGGTGTTTTGCGAGTATTTTCCGCTACTTTAGTTCCTTTGCATCCCCCAAGCGAGACGTTCAGGATCGAATTTCTTATCGCTAATTTTTTTACAAGGCTACGGCAACATCTAGTAGAAATATCAGCCATAAAATTTGTCTTAAATTAATAAACTACTTAGAGATGATTTTTTTCTCGGTGTGGTCGAGTATTTTCCGCTATTTTTGTCCCTTTGTAACCCCCAAGAGAGACGTTCCGGATCAAATTTCTTATCGCCAATTTTTTTACAAGGTTGTGGCAACCTCTGGAAGAAATATCAGCCATAAAATTTGTCTTAAATTAATAAACTGACGAGAGATGATTTTTTTCTCGGCGTTTTGCGAATATTTTCTGCTATTTTAGTCCCTTTGCACCCCTTAAGCGAGACGTTCCGGATCGAATTTCTTATCGCCAATTTTTTTACAAGGCTATGGCAACATCTGGAAGAAATATCATCCATAAAATTTGTCTTCAATTAATAAACTCACGAGAGATCATTTTTTTAATCGGTGTTTCGCGAGAATTTTCCGCTATTTTAGTCCCTTTGCACCCTCCAAGCAAATGTTTCGGATCAAATTTCTTATAGCCAATTTATTTACAAGAATATGGCAACCTGTGGCAAAAATATCAGCCATAAAATTTGTCTTACATTAACAAACTCGCGAGAGATGATTTTTTTCACGGTGTTTTGCGAGTATTTTCCGCTACTTTAGTTCCTTTGCATCCCCCAAGCGAGACGTTCAGGATCGAATTTCTTGTCGCCAATTTCTTTACAAGGCTATGGCAACGTCTGGAAGAAATATCAGCCATAAGATTAGCTTAAATTAATAAACTCACGAGAGATGATTTTTTCATGTTATTTATTGTGTATTTTCGGCTATTTTAGCCCCTTTTCACCCTCCAAGCGAAAGGTTCCGGAACGAATTTCATGGCTCCAATTTTTTTGCAAGGCTATGGCAACATCTGGAAGAAATATCAAGCATAACATTTGTCTTAAATTAATAAACTTGCGAGAGATGATTTTTTTCTCGGTGTTTTGGGCGTATTTTCCTCTATTTTAGTTCCTTTGCATCCCCCAAGGGAGGCGGTCCGGATCAAATTTCTTATCGCCAATTTTTTTACAAGATTGTGGCAACCTCTGGAAGTTATATCAGCCATAAAATTTGTCTTAAATTAATAGACTCGCGTGAGATGATTTTTTCACGTTATTTTTCGTGTATTTTTGTCTATTTTAGCCCCTTTGCACCCTCCAAGCGAAAGTTTCCGGATCGAATTTCATATCCCCAATTTTTTTGCAAGGTTATGGCAACATCTGGAAGAAATATCAACCATAAAATTTGTGTTAAATTAATAAACTCGCGGGATATGATTTTTTTCTCGGTGTTTTGCGAGTATTTTCCGCTATTTTAGTCCCTTTGCACCCCCCAAGCATGACGTTCCGGATCAAATTTCTTATCGCCAATTTTTTTACTATGCTATGGCAACATCTGGTAGAAATATCAGCCATAAAATTTGTCTTAAATTAATAAACTCGCGATAAATGATTTTTTTCTCGGTGTTTTGCGAGTATTTTCCGCTATTTGAGTTCCTTTGCATCCCCCAAGCGAGACGTTCCGCATCGAATTTCTTGTCGCCAATTTTTTTACAACGTTGTGGAAACCTCTGGAAGAAATATCAGCCATAAAATTTGTCTTACATTAATAAACTCACGAGAGATGATTTTTTCACGTTATTTTTCGTGTTTTATTGGCTATTTTAGCTCCTTTGCACCCTCCAAGCGAAAGGTTCCGGATCGAATTTCATATCCCCAATTTTTTTGCAAGGCTATGGCAACATCTGGAAGAAATATCAACCATAAAATATGTCTTAAATTAATTAACTCGCGAGAGATGATTATTTCACGTTATTTTTCGTGTATTTTTGGTTATTTTAGCCCGTTTGCCCCCCCCCCCCCCCCCAGCGAAAGGTTACGGATCGAATTTCATTTCCCCAATTTTTTTGCAAAGCTATGGCAACATCTGGAAGTAATATCAGCCATAAAATTTGTCTTAAATTAATAAACTCGCGAGAGATGATTTTTCTCTCGGTGTTTTGCGAGTATTTTCCGCTATTTTAGTACCTTTGCACCCCCAAAGCGAGACGTTCCGGATCAAATTTCTTATCGCCAATTTTTTTACAGGGCGGTGCGAACATTTCATAGAAATATCAGTCGTAAAATTTGTCTTAAATTAATAAACTCGCGAGAGATGATTTTTTTCTCGGTGTTTTGCGAGTATTTTCCGCTATTTTAGTCGCTTTGCACCCCCCAAGCGTGATGTTCCGGATCAAATTTCTTGTCCCCAATTTTTTTACATGACAATGGCAACATCCGCAAGAAATATTAGCTATAGAATTTGTCTTATATTAATAAACTCACGAGAGATGTGTTTTTTCTCGTTATTTTTCGTGTTTTTTTGGCTATTTTAGTCCCTTCGCACCCTCGAAGCGAAAGGTTCCGGATCGAATTTCATATCCCCAATTTTTACAAGGCTGTGGCATCATCTGCAAGAAATATCAGCCATAAAATTTGTCTTAAAGTAATAAACTCAGGTGGTATCAATTTTTTTTGTAATGTATTGTCTAGTCGGGGTGGTTTTAGGGATGATTTGGGGGGATGATCACTTTGGAAATAACTTATTTTGCAGTTTATACATATTTCATGCATATCTCTAGGAGATAATATCAAAAAAACCGAATTTGGAAATTTTCGATATTTCGTTCACGATGAACGTTCAGAACTTCAGGCACATTCACTTTGGTCAATTCTTACTTTCAGCTTTCTATTTGTTAAGTATCTTTGCATTAATTTATAAGCATTGCCTCTTGTCCCCTATGCTTGCAACTTATTTTGAAGTATATTATTATCAACTGTGTCAAAGGCTTTTGCTAGATCTAGAAATGCGACTATAATGGGCTTACTCTTATCTAAGTTCTCATAGATCCTCTTTGTAATACAGCTTAGAGCATCTCTGGTTCCTTTGTTTTTAATAAAGCCAAACTGTTTTTCGCTTAATATTTTATGTTTGTTAATAAAATCAAAAATTCTTTCGTAGATTACTTTTTCAAAGATTTTTGCTATATTCGATATTAATGATATAGGTCTGTAGTTATTAACTTTTAATTTTTCCCCTGATTTGTAAATTGGTACCACTTCAGCTGCTTTTAGCGCATCCGGCCATATTGACTTTTCAATACATTTATTGATGATATGTGCCAATGGATCTGCTATAAGATCAGATATTGTTTTGAGTGTCTTTGCATTTATTTTTCAGCTCCACCATTCTTCATTTTCAAATTTTCAATTATTTTTTTAATATCAATTTCATTTGTAGGATGTTGGAAAATTGTATTTAAGTTGCTTGGTGGTAGTTGAATGAATTCGTTACTTGGGGCAGTAATTTTGTCACTCATTTCTTTGCCCATTTTGCCGTAATAGTCATTCATGATGTTCGCAATTTTGGATGGGATTTTTAGTATCTCCTCGTTTTCATCATATATTTCACTTATATTATTATCTTTTTTACTTTTGTTACCCAGTTTGGAATTTATAATTTTCTATAATTGTCTTGGATTACCTGAGTTTTTCTCTATAAGATCCTTCTCGTATTTAATTTTGTCATCTTTTATAACTTTGTTTAGACATTTAACATAGTTTTTATATTCACTTTGTAATCTTTCATTCATGGGATCTTTTTTAAGTTGTTTATATAATTTGTCCTTTTTTTTACAAGATTTTATTAAAGCAATAGTAATCCATTCTTTTCTAGGTACATTATTGTATTTAACCGGGTTTCTTTTTGATTTTTCTTGACATTGTGTTATTCCATCTATAAATAGATTTATTGCTTCGTTTGGATCCTCGATTTGTGTGTATTCAGTCCAACATTTTTGACTTGCTATAATAGCTATTTTTTTGTAATTTAATGAATATTTAGTTTTTTTTTTTTCCATCTCTGTATTTACTAGTGGTTTTTTTATATCTATAAGTAGCGGATAGTGATCAGTAATTAGTGTCATTAATTTGAAAGTTTTTGTATTGATTAAGCTAGTTTTTATAAAAATATTGTTTATGTATGTCTATCAGTAGTTACATTATATGGTCTAGTCGTATCAGTAAAACCAGGGTAATAGCCATTTTCAAGAAAATTGTATAGAAAATTCTGAGTAACATTGTTTTATACCATTATATTTATATTAAAATCACCTATTATCAAATGGTTTTTAACGTTTCTCTTAAGTTGCAAATATTGATTTACTTTTAAAATAAACTCTGTATTATGCAAATCATGTGATCTGTACATAGATGAGATTTCCAAATGACTATTGTTTTGAAGGTTTATAATTGTATTTAGTATTTTTAGCCTACCCAGTTCTATCACATTAGTTGTCTGGGTTACATCTTTTTTTACATATACGACCACACCATCTGATTTGTTTATGTGACTATGGTTATAGTAAATATTGTATCCATTTAGTTTATAATATTGATAGTGTTCTAAATTACCGGTTTCAGCACATACTATCACATAAGGTTTGATTTTGAGCCTTTTATTGAAGATTTGCAATTTCTCAAAATTAGTTTTTAAACCTCTTATATTCAAATATAAAATCAAATTATCCGTTGCTTTTCTATCTTGATTAAAAGACTTTAAATCGTTATATGCGATTTCCTGCTGATATAATTGCTTATGTATGTCTTCTAATACTTCATGATTCTGCGCCATCTATTGCATTTGGTGTTGTTGGAATTGCGTTTGGGCTGGTTCCGATGCTCGAGATACTTTCTGTAGATTGTTGAGATGACCTCTGTCGTAGATTTATCGTAAGCGGTATTGGTGGTTTCCTTGCCGGTACTGCAGGTCTGGTGAGTGTTAGCTGCATCTGCCCTCTGTTGTGTATTTAGCTGGGACGGCCTTGCTGGTTTCGAAGTCGGTAATTCAGGTTTGATAGGGTAATCGGTTGCATCTATATATTTTTGCTTCCTCCTAGAGGAAGCTTTGTGATAGTAAATTTTTGAGTTGTTGTAAAAACATGTTATAATTGTGTTCCAAGGTGTTAGGAATCAAAATACATGGTTTTTGAAAAATGTGTGTGTGTGTGTGTGTGTGTGTGTGTGTGTGTGTGTGTGTGTGTGTGTGTGTGTGTGTGTGTGTGTGTGTGTGTGTGTGTGTGTGTGTGTGTGTGTGTGTGTGTGTGTGTGTGTGTGTGTGTGTGTGTGTGTGTGTGTGTGTGTGTGTGTGTGTGTGTGTGTGTATACGCCTGGATCTCAGCTTCTACTCAGTAGATATTGACCGGACAGGTCTCATTTGTTTTGTTTTCTTTGCGTGATGGCGGGTCAAAAATCCGTTTTTTGATTGGGGCGATGCGTTTTTGTTTTTTTTTTCAAATTTTCGATTTTCTCAAAACTGTTTTTTGATTTTTTTTTAATGATAGGATCGAGTTATTCGAATCTCATGGGTAGCATTCGAAAGAGAATTAAAATACCTATGGCCGAATCCATCTCAAATCAGACAGCCCGCGTATGCCTATTTCACCTATCATGTTGAAATAAAAATATTTATGTTCTACTCGAAAAAATATTTTACACGTGTTTTTTTATTTTTTTGTTTCATCAAAATTTCATGCGTTCAGCGATACCGAAAAATTCCGAGAAAATTCTTTCATTGAGAAAAAAAATTTTCAATGTGATTTTCAGACTGCTATTGTTTCAGCAGTTTTTCAAGCTTTTAAACGTGTAACACATAATTTCACTCAGTTTTGAGCCCTCTTTAACGGCCTTAATGTCATTTTCAAAAAAAATAAAAAATCCACGAGCTATGCACTTTTTACTGAAAAATTCATTTTTTAGAGAAGTGCCTTTTTCTCGAAAACCCCATGTTTTTTTTGCACAATTTTTGTTGTCGTGATAGAGGACGGTAATGCCTAGCTAGACGTATTTGTGAGATTCGGTACTTTTTTCCTGGGATAGCGATCACTAATGAGATAACACACAAACAAATTTTTCACGCTTAACGCTTATATATAGTCAATGATATTAGAGTCAATGTAAAGGTATTTATCTTTGTGCGTATGTAATATACATGTACGTGCGCCTACTTATAGGAGTATATGTACTAGTACATTTGTCCGCTAGATGGATATGGTTTGACTTAACATTTACAAAGAAAAGTTCGGTTTCTGCTATATATCACACATCTCGTCTTATTTAAAACCATCATCTTTTGGAAAATTATTACATATTTACACCTTATCAACTCAACTACGATGTCTCAATATTACTCAACAGAGAGAATCAAATGTGCAGACTTTTTAGACAAACACAAACAAATTATTTACAAATCTAGTTCCGTACGTTTAAAACAACTTGAGAATCTTGCTCATCCATTGAAGCACCTCTATCCTCATTTACCTTTGACACCTTCTACATATCTGTGTCAACATTGTTACAATCGTGCTTTAGAATTGGTGAGTAGTACTGACAATGAATTTATAACGGATAATGAAGTTACCGATAACGTAGTTGATAGAGATGAAGATTTTTTACCAAGTACTCCAGAACGCATTGAAGAATTTAATAATGAAATAAGTACATCTTTCTTAGGTTCTGTATCGCCTCTTAAAAGAAAAAATCTTATACATGAAAAATCAATTGAAAATTACGTAACAAAGAAGAAAAAAAAAATACTTTCAACATTGTCTAATACCCTTGATGTGAAGTTGAACAATGTTTATGACGTTTCTATAACAGCAAATGAATCAACTGTATGCCATTGTACAGAATGGATACAAAATCTTGGTCTAGCCTTGCAAAAGTGTTCTACGGTATCAGAAAAAATAAAAATTCTGACTTTGCTACCTTCATCCTTTACAAAACATGAAATTTTATCTTTATTTCCAGAAATAACAATGTATATGATCAACAAATCGAGAAATCTTGTTAAAGAAAAAGGAATTTATTCAGAACGAGATGCATATTCAGGCCATCCGATTGATGAAAACATGGAAAAAATTGTTATGGAATATTATTTAAATGATGATTTTAATTGTTCAAGACAAAGTCCTAATAAATGTGACGTTGTTACAATTAAAGTTAACAATAAAAAAGAGAAAAAAGTTAAGCGTTTTCTTACTCGAAGTTTAAAAGAGACGTATAAAGTATTTAAAAATAATTATCCAGAATTGAGAATTGGAAAATCGAAATTTTATAGTTTGCGACCAAAGTATGTCTTACTTAGCCCCATCAAAGAAGTTTGTCTCTGTATCTATTGCGCAAATTATGATTTATTTCTTACGAGCTTAATTAATTTTAGAGGGAGTAACGTCACAGAGTTGGATGAAAGTCGGTCACAAATAATAAATGCAACAATGTGTTCTGAGCCATCTGATTTATGTTATTTACAAGAATGTAAACTATGTCCAGGGATTAAGGGAATTACGTTTCATGTTTTAAAACTGCAAGATGTAGAAGGCACAGAAGAAATTACATATGCTTTGTGGGATAATGGAAACCTGATTAAAAAGACACTATCAATTTCTGCTTTTAAAGATGAACTTTCGGTTTGGACCATGAGGGTTAGTACTCACATGTATGTAAAAATATACAACGCAAAGCTATAAAAACAGAAAGAGAAAGTGCTAAAAAGACTCACATCATTTAGTTCTTCAAATAGACTTCGCTGAAAACTGGGCTGTGATTCATAATAAAGCTGTTCAAGGAAATCATTGGGTTAATGATCAAATTTCTATTTTCACAGCAGTCTCTTATCAAGGGATTCGACACAAAGTTTCGCAGTTATAAGTGATGACCGAAAACATGATTCAGCGTATGCTTTGCTAGCAGTACAAAAATTATAAAATTCTTGAAAGAAAATTGTTGTGATTCAATTAAAAAATTACCATCGTATCAGACGACGCTGCGAGTCACTTTAAAAATCGCTTTCAATTAGATGAACTAAAACGAGCACCGTGTGATATAAAATGGTTGTTCTCTGCTACTGGGCACGGCAAAGGAGCTGTAGATGGTGTGGGTGGACTTATAAAGCATTATGCTACTTCGCATAATCTTCGAGAGCCCCTTGAAGAAACTATTCAAAACGCAAATGATTTTGCAATACATGTTCAAAAATATACTGATGCTATTAAAATAATACATTTACAAGATGCTGAAATAGAACAATTCAGAAAAGAAAAAAATATTGATTGGCTTACAACTCCAAAGTATCCTGGAATTCAAAAAACTCATATATGGGTTAAAAAAACATGTGACGATAAAATACATTGTTTGACAGCAAAGACCGCTGATCGTCCGCTTACTGAATTAAGAACAATGAAGCAGAAAAACAAAGGTAGTAAAATAGGTATACAAATGAAAAAAAGGTATAAAAATAAAAAATCAAAAAGACGCAAATAACAAATAAATACATAGTTATGTGTACCTGTATATTACATACACACAAAGACAAATACCTTTATATTGACTCTAATATCATTGACTATATATAAGCATTAGGCGTGTAAAATTTGTTTGTGTGTTATCTCATTAGTGATCGCTATCCCAGGGAAAAAGTACCGAATCTCACAAATACGTCTAGCTAGGCATTACCGTCCTCTATCACGACAACAAAAATTGTGCAAAAAAAACATGGGGTTTTCGAGAAAAAGGCACTTCCCTAAAAAATGAATTTTTCAGTAAAAAGTGCATAGCTCGTGGATTTTTTATTTTTTTTGAAAATGCCATTAAGGCCGTTAAAGAGGGCTCAAAACTGAGTGAAATTGTGTGTTACACGTTTAAAAGCTCGAAAAACTGCTGAAACAATAGCAGTTTGAAAATCACATTGAAAATTTTTTTTCTCAATGAAAGAATTTTCTCGGAATTTTTCGGCATCGCTGAACGCATGAAATTTTGATGAAACAAAAAAATAAAAAAACACGTGTAAAATATTTTTTCGAGTAGAACATAAATATTTTTATTTCAACATGATAGGTGAAATAGGCATACGCGGGCTGTCTGATTTGAGATGGATTCGGCCCTATATTTTCTAAAAAAAACGTTTCTAGCTATCACGGTTCTTTTGTTATTAACAAAAACGTGTTTTTTTAGAAGCTTATAACTCCTAAACTTAACGGTCAATTTTTTTGAGAAAAATCTTGATAATACAGAATATGAATAGCTATAATCTGTTAAAATTTGAATACATTCTGTAGGCTACAATTTGAGTAAAAAATTGAAAAATGAAAAAAATCAGTTTTGTATGTCCAACGATTACAAGAGTAAAATTGACTTAATGGCTTCAAAATTCCTTTTAGAGGTAGATTTTTTATAGTTCTCGGTTGAGTTCTGTGGGCAAAATGATTGGTCCATAAATTGCAGAGATATTTGTGGTTAAAAATTTTTTTACATTTTTTAAAACTCGGAATTTCTCGAGAACGGCTCTATTTATCTGAATGGGGTGGGTGGCATTCGAAAGGGAATTAAAATACCTATATTTTCTAAAAAAACTAATTTTATAAAATTAGTAGTGATAGATATATCTATCACGGTTCTTTAGTTATCATCAAAAACAAAAACGTGTTTTTTTTTAAACTCATAACTCCAATGATGTTATCATCAGTATATTATAAAAGTATATAGTATTGGCGTCAAAATGTAATATGTTTGAATTTTCAAGATTGAATTCTTGAGTTTAAGTATTCAAAACTGATGAATATTTAAAATAGTAAAAGAGTAGGTGGCACTCCGATCGGGGTCGCGTGTAATGCAGTATGTATTCCGACCGCGTCCAACAAGTTGTGGGTTAGTCACGAATCCCGCAGTACTGCGTACACGCCTACACGGTGCGGTGCGTCGTGCGTAGTGCGTACATATAAGGGATTTTCTAGTGTTTTGATAATTTGTCGCCATATTGGAAATTGTAGGAAATTATATCATAGGAAATTATGGATTAGTTTCCCATATTGGGAAAAAAAACACGTTTTTGTTAATAACAAAAGAACAATGATAGATATAATTTTTTTTTTCTTAAAAAATATGAATTATGAAATATAAAAAAAAACACGTTTTTGTTAACAAATTATTAATAACAAAACAACCGTGATAGCTATTTCTTTTATTATAAAATATAGATATTTTACTTCTATTTCAAATGATAACTTTATTTAGCAGCTCAAAATTTATATAAATTTGATATAAATAAATAATAAATAAATAAATAAATTTAAAAATTAACAATTTTTAATATTCATAAATGAATTTAATTATAATTATGCAATAAATTTTTTAAAAAATTATAAATTTTGTTATTAAAAATTAATTAAAGGAATCAACAAATTACGGTTGAGGAAGCTACGGGCCAATGAATTGACAGCGGTTTTTATCTTGTTTTTAAGTATTTCACAGTTCCTCATGTCATATGGAGAATGATTAGTATATAAGTTTGTTCTGTATGTTTTGTTACTAAAGATACAGTTAGTGCATTCTACTTTGGCACTATTACATTTTTTTGTTTCGTGGTTTCCTGTACATTTTATGCACATTTGTTTGTTTTTGCATTTTTTCCCATTATGGCCTAGTCTCCCACAGTTGAAACATGGTGAGATATTTATTAGATCATAAACCAGACATCTTTGGTGTCCTACAAAAAGTCTTTTCTTGTTATCTCTGATCAACTTGTATGTTTCAGGTGGCACTTCCATTATGACGGAGCTAAGTTTTGTTTTTTCATTTGTGTACATATGAAGAATTGAACCACTGTTTTTTGAGTCACTAAAATTTCTTGTATTTATATCATTTTCAATTTCTTTAATGTCCATCTTTGTATAGTTGTCTATGCCAACTATTTTTATTTTTGGGTTATTTAATTTTTCAGTAGATATATCACACTTCAGTAGTTTTCTTTGAAGTACTTTTTCAGCAGCTGTTACACTCTCAATGTTCATACAGTTAACTATAATATCACTTTTATTTTGATTATATATATTTTTGGTTTGAATGTTCTTTTCTCTCACTAGATATTTTGTTATTGTATTTAAAACTTCACTTTGTTCATATTTGCCGATTTTAACTACAATTTTTGGTATCTTTTTTGGTTGTATTTTTATCTCCTTTGTTACGTCTGCGTAAGCTTTTTTAGTAAATTGGTTACCTGTTTCTTTTTCTTTATATTTTTCAAGCAACTCATGTAATAGTTTATTTTTGTCTTGCAGTTCATTATTCAGTTGTTTTAGTAACGTATTTTCAGCTACCATAACCTCATTCTCACTTATATTATTTTCTGCCGCACTTTGTAATTCTAATGTCTTTCCTGCTAGCTCCTCTAGTATTTCTTTTCTTATTTCATCCGTTTGCCTCATTTTGATATGTGCTATTATCAATTTTGCTGTCTCACTCAAATGTTCTTCTTCCTCATTATCCTCATTATAGGTTATGTTAGACATGTGCACGTGCTTCGGACAAATTACCAAGTTATCTCCTAGATCTTTTGTATTGTTTAATCTATCAAAATCACTTTTATGATATGCATCTCCACATATGATACAAATTACTAATGCCACCGGTTTTGTTGGGTGGCACTTACATAATTTTGTACTACTCTTGTTGGGAGGTCGTTTCTTTCCCGGCGCCATCTTGATATTGATTTATCATTTTGTTTTACTAATATTAATTTCCTTCACTTTGTTCGGCATAAATTAATAATTTAAATATTATTTATAAAAAGTTTAAATGAGTAAATTAGACAAAAATATTTTTATAGCTTTAATAGAAGTATCTAAATTTTAAATTACACGTTCACATAATTTTTTTTCTGAATTTCTTAATTTAATAATATTTCAGTTAATATCATGGCATATTTTATCACCTCTGCTATTCGTCCGTCAGATTTCTGTATTGGAGGTATATCTATATATTAGTGGATATAGTTTCTTTAGTCAAAGATCAAAACAAAACAAATATTGAAATATTACTTGTACTCTGAAACAATGTAGTCTAATCTGACCGTTGTTTAGCAAGAGCCATATTTTATTAAGTACAACTTATTAGTAATCACAATATAACTGACTTAATGAGATTAACGTGATGTGTATTTTACAACTTGATCGCATTAATTTCTGGTAGTCTATGATTAGCATGCTAATTAATCATCTTGAAATTATTTATTGAGAGTGATTTTTCATTTTTATTCATGTTGAATACACAATTAAAGAATTTTTATTCAGACAATTAGTTTAATAATATTGTTCATTAGAGGTTTTTATTGTTTCTCTATCTCATACTTTATTGGAGTATATTTATGTTTTTCCTTATGTGTATAATAGAATTTGAATGTAATTTATTTGTAATATCTTGCGTTAATTTAGTTGTTATAACTTATTTTTGCACAGCCAAGATATTTTGAAATTTAAATCACTATATAGCCCATCACCAATTGTTATGCATCACATGTCCACACTAAAATAAACACAGTTTTACTGTCGTTTACAAACACTGATATATAATTGTCAAAGTTACACATTAATAATCGCATAAATAACAACACTTGTGAGATCAAAAAGCGATACTGACCCTTTTGGCAACTGTATCAAAAGCACTATTGAGGTGGCTCCATATATAAAGGCACTAAACTATTAGTAGATGAGCTTTCACACCCTATATCTAATCACTCCAAAAACTTTCCTTCCTTTTTCTTTTGCAATAGTAGTTGACTGTCATATCGATGCCCCTTAAGAAGACTAGCACGTTTCCATTCGCTAGTGAATGGAAGATCTAAATCTCCTTATATACTTTTCCATCTTCTTATTGTGTTTAAAATTAGTTATTTGTTTATTCTTTTATTTTATTTGCTGAAATGATTCCCTCTTTTGAAATAAAAAATCTTCTAAAACAGAAAAAAATCACAAAACAAAGTATCTATACAAAACATAATTTACATTTATGAAAACTCTATTCTAGGTATTTATAATACTAAAAATTCAAATAAGTAATTATACGTATCTGACTATCTGACTGCCTGTATTATTTAAAGATTCTTCTTTTTTTTTAATTAATGAGTTATTGACTTCAGGGCAGGTGCTCAAAAATTTCTTCTTGCATGTCTCGTTATTGTTGTTATTGTTAATATATGGAATTATCAATCAGTTACACTTTCACAAGTCTCCTTCTTGAAGGTTATTAATAAGAAATAATCACTTTTTGTAAGTAACTTATAATATCAACCTCAAAAAATTGTAATATGTTACCGCAAAACTAATTTCATAGTAAAAAAAAGTCTTGTTGAAAGTTTGGAAAGTGAAACAAATCTTTTGACGAAGTGTGATCTCGGAAAATATTGTTAAATTATCAAATTAAGGGTACAATCCCATGGTGTTCCGAAAAATTAGACGGAACCACTTAAGCCCGTGAGAGCGAGAGAGACATTCACGGAAGAACCTATCTCTCACACTCATGGACTTAAATGGTTCCGTCTAATTTATCAGCGGTCAAGTAAAGTACTATTATTTTTTTCTCTCTCTTAAAAGAATGATGACGGAAATGTGAAGCCGAAATAAAACCTTTGCGATTGGTCAAGTCCGTTTAAAAGGAACCCGTGATTGGTCTGCAGTGACGTTAGCTATTAGCTTAAGGTCTTAACTGATTCGTCCAAATAGAACCCATATAATTTGAAATTATGAAATATTTAAACTAAAGATATAAGTTATAAATTGTATTAATGACTTAAAGTTTAACATTGTACAACAAAAAAGTATTATTATTTTGTCTGCAGTTAATAATGAAGGACTATCAAAACTGTTCTGAATACAGTTAAATTTGTAACCTCGAAATTTTTGTATTTTAGGAATAAACTAAAATAAATATAAATACAATCCAAGTTTTAATAGAAAATATTGGATAAATTTCTGTATGTTAAAAAATAAAATGAATTGTAAATTCATAATATTTCAATATTAATTGTATAAGACAAGGTGAAGCGAAGATCGCGCGCGCAGCGAGCTTGAACTGGCTAGTATACTCAATGCTAGAAATTATCTGTTGTAATGATTTATAAAATAATACAAAATAATTTCTATTTATTTAGTAATAAATGATTAATTATTAATTATAATAATAAGCATTAGATCCACATTGAATTTTTTCGGTCTTCGGAATAAATTGAAACGTCATTGTAATATATATACGCGCGTACACAGACACACACGCGCGCGCACGCACGCGCTCACGCGCCACACGCACACACACACAATCCAAACGTGCTGCGCGCGTACTATTATGTTTTTGAGGTTATGAATTTAATTTTTCAGTATGGTTTCATTTTAACTAGCTTAAATGATGTCACAACCAAATAATTTTTCACAGCATGAAAGGATTAATTTTTTATTCTATTTTGATTTAAGTATTTAGTTTTAAATAGGTAAAAACAAATAATTCGATTTAAAAAATGTATCGGAAGTATCAAATTTTCGCGCCTATTCCTTACAGAGCAATCAAAACGAATCTATAAAGGCTTCACAACATCCCGAGTAGAAATGATTTTAAGGTGATGTGAAACCCTAATTTCAATATTTTTTAAATCAACATTCAAACGTTTATTTGGAAAAAGACGGTTGTCAAGCGCTCCGTACACGTAAACACAATATTCAGAAATTTTTTTGAGTTATTCTATTAGCATTTTCGTGAGATATACTCGTTTGAAAAATAACGTCGGTACACTGAGAGACTTTCGGAGTAGCTGGTACTCTTCAAGTCTAGATGGAGCTCTGAATCGTGGGGTCAGGCGCTACACTTCTCATTGGAGTAACAGTTACTCCGATCTGAGTAGTGGTTACTCAGATTCGGTATAGCCACTGCGCTGATCTGTGTGCGCGTGACCTAACCTCTCGGAAAAGAGTACGGAGCGCGCCGAAAACGCGCAGCTGTTACTCGCTTCGGGGTACTGACCACGCCGAATGGCGGTGCTGCTGTTGCTCGGTGTGAAGGTTAGAACCTACTCAGAAAGTTTTTCAGTTTACTTATATCCCCTTAAGGCCATGTGAAACCGTGAATTTCAATATTTTTTAAATCAACATTCAAGCGTCTATTCGGAAAAAGAAGTCAAGCGCTCCGCACACATAAGCCCTATATGCAGGAATTTTTTTGAGTGATTCTATTAGTACTTTTGTTATGCTCGTTTAAAAAGTAGGTTAATTGCAGATTCCTAATTATCGACAGTATGGTTTTTATTAAATTAAATAAATTCTCATCATTTTTTTGGAAAAACATGTTTGTCAAGCGCTCGGTATATGTTAATACTATACTCAGATTTTTTTTTGGATGATTCTATTGGTATTTTCATGAGATATCCATGTTTGAAAATTATGTCGGTATTTAACATCACCTTAAAGTGAAAATTAGGGCCTGTACCGGTGCCTGATCATTCTTTACAGGCCCGGGTGACCTTATGCATTACAATTTACAGGCAGATTACGCGGTTCTAGGCCAGGCCTGGACAGATAGCCTGACTTATTTTTTTTCATAAGTTTCTTATGATCTTCTACATGTCTACGGGGTTTTCATATTTCAAAGTACAATTCGGATTATACTTAGAAAAATAGGGCATATATTTAGGTTTAGATAAGTATTTAAGAAGCATCAAAAATTGATTTTAAGGCATCTGTTCAGGGCCTGTATAGATCCGCGTAACATGCCTGGATACGCCCGTACTTACCAACCCTGTACAGGGCCTGATTATTAACTCTGGCATGCCTGCATGAATTTCTACTCGGGATCCAGCCTTTTTTAAAAGAGGAGAATATAAATATAAATGGCAGTTTCTGGGATCCCTGTGTTATTCAATTCGAATCGTTCTACAATTAAATGTTCAATAAATTTGAAATGTTAATATGGTATATGCGTATCTAAAAAAACCATCTTCCTCTCGTTATCAAACTGTCACAAAGGGCTTGTGGCGCTTACTTTTACGGAAAAAATTTGCGAAACACATGAATGGTTACAGAATCTGCCAATAAATTTGCCAGGCTATTATCGATCAAAATTCTTGAATTAAATTATATTATTTAAATGTTTAAGGGTGAACGGAGAGGACATGAGCAACTACTTTACGAGCTTGATGATAACTATGCTAGTGAAGATGACTTTGTCGACTATGGACGGATTGTTGAAAATCATGAATGAGATCACCCAAAATAGATTACAGGATATACTAATCGATGCTGAAGCAACAGAAGTAATTAATGCGCGGGTCACTGTAACTAAACCAGAAATTTTTTTAGCAGTATTGAAGTTTACATTAGTTTATGTTGAGAATTCGGGCACACCCAATGTGTGCTTTGGCATTACTGCCGCTCCTCACCCTTCTGTTGGTCTTTCTCGAGCGCCGTCGCTGCGTACGAGCGCCGCGCCGCTCGCCCCTCCTGCGTCCGTTTAGTATGTCGTCAATCATAGAGCGAAGTGCACACGAGAAGATAGTGACCCTTAGTATTGTACCAAAGAAAGAGATCAAGAGCGACGGTTTATTCTATTATAATAGCGGAGTGTATCAATAAAATAAAGTTACTTTTATCTATATATATATATGCAATTCGGATTCCTGCTGCTCTTCCCTTCCAACAAGCCACTCTATTATCAGTTTATAACTTGCCGCAATCGGCTATAGCCGATTTATTCAAAATGTTGAATCTATTTTTTTCTACTTCTGTTTTGCTTGAATCACGTTACCTAATTGATAAGATTTTCAATTTTCAAGATAATATTGACTATCACGCAATCTGTCCTAAATGTAAAACTTATGTCTCAGTTCGATCGTGAACAAGATCAAAGTGCGCGTTGTACATCTTGCAATGCAGAATTTTTTTTCCATAATTAACCCGGAATCTGAAATAGTTCATTATTTAGAAGAGAATTGGTTTTACTATGAATCTGTAATTGAATCACGAGCGGGTAATCAAGACGATATAAGTGAATTCCGTAGTGGTTTGTTGTATAAACAATTAAGAAATTCTTTACCAGATGATAGAAAAAATAAATTTATTACAGCAACGTTTAACAGCGACGGTTCTCCAGTATTTGAAAGCTCTACTTTTTCTATTTGGCCTATTCAAATAATAATCAATGAGTTACCTTTTAAATTGAGAACATCAAAGCCAATTTTATGTGGTTTATGGTACGGAAAAAATAAACCGGATATGAATGTTTTTCTGAAACCGTTTGTTACCCGTATGAATTTATTGGCAGATGAAGGAATGACATGTAATGTAGGAAACATATCCCACAAAATTTATTTGTATACTGTCTGTTTCTGCGATGATTCTGCAGCGCGCGCACCAATACAGGGACTTACGCAATTTAATGATTGCTACGGGTGTAATTAGTGCTTACACCCAGGGTATTACATTAAAACTGGAAGAGGTGGTACTGTAAAATATATTCTAATGGACGATGAAATAGATGATAGAAATGAAGCGGATACTTTGAAACACATACGAGAATCCGTCGACTCTGGACAATCTGTATACGGTGTTATTAAGGAATCGGTTTTGATTCATTTAAACCACTTTAATATTATCTCAGGATTCGTTCCGGATCCAATGCATTCAATTGATTTAGATATCGCCAAGCAATTTATGAATATTGGTTTAACACCACCAATATGCCTTATTCGCTTACTGATGTAGAAATTGATTTCATTGATAATGTTATAAGTGACATGCACGTCCATAGTAAACTTGTACGATACACTCGTTCTATACGAGACTGAAAATATTGGAAAGCAGAAGAATTACAAAATTGGGTACTATATTATAGTACTATTGTTCTTTTAATGATTCCCAGAATGAGATGTTATGCAGAACATTGGTCGTATTTAGTAAAAGCGTATTATATTCTCGTGTAAAATAGTATTAGTAGGGAACAGATTCGTGAAGCAAACATATTAATAATCAAGTTTGTAGAATTAATAGAATTTTATTATTCTAGAAGTGCGATGACGTTTAACGTTCATCAATTGCTTCATTTAGTGCAAAGTGTTATCAACTGGGGTCCTTTGTACATTCACTGTGGGCACGGTTTTGAGGATGGTAATGGACAGATTATCAAACAGATACAGGCTGCTAAAGGTGTAATACACCAAATTTGTAAAATCCTTGGAATGAAAAAAGCGATCTCATTTTAAAAAAGTTTATGTTGCAAAATAATCCTGATTCAATAATTCTTGACTATGTTAGATACTTAGAAATAAGACAGTGCACGAGAACCTTAAAATCTGATATTGGCAGATGTTTTGGTAAAGTTGCTTTTCCAACGCGACGATAGGTAAGAGAACTAAATCTATCTGATTCGGCTGTTGTTTATAAAAAAATTGTAAAAGCAGAATGCTCATACTTTTCTTGCAACACTGTTAGACAACGATCAAATAATTCTTTCGCAAAGATAACCGACAACAGTTTTATACAAATTGTTTTTTTAATCGTGGACAGATTAAACAGACAATAATATACTATATGTAAGAGTGTGAATGTAATGAATATTTTTGACAGTGGTGATACTATCTATGATTTCCACATTAAAAGAATAGTAGGTATCAGTCAATACTTGAGTGCTATCGATACTAGTACAATAGAGAAAATTTGTGTTCATATGAATTGCGACAACGAATCTTTCTTGTGTCCAGTCCCAAAATTCTTATTAATAAGTTGTAATGAATTAATAACAATTTGTAAAGTAATAATTTGAAATGATCTAATGAAAATGTTCTCAAGATTATTTAAGTTAATATTTGTACATTTTGTAATAAACTGATAAGCGAAAACGTATTTAAAAATATTTTTCCTGAATTTAATAATCCCTTGTTTATTTCCAATATTTCAATATATAAAAAATGAATGTACGGAAAAATTGACAAATGACGTTATTTCAGGTTCTGAATTTGATAAAAATAACGTTATTTAATGCAAATGACGTCATTATTTATATAAAATAACGTAATTTTGAGCTCAACATCTAAAAAAATTAACAACGTAATTTTGAGCTCAATATCCAGAAAAATTAACAAATTACGTCATTCTTAGTTCTACAATGATAAAAATAACGTCATTTAATTTAAATAACTTCATTACCTGTTGAGGTGTGGTAAATGAAGGAGAGACTAATTTCCTGTATATAAAATAATGATGACTGGTTTATTTAGTTATGATATACAAATTATACCAGCGCTTCATAGCGCCTCGTGCACGATGTTTTCCGTTCAGCGTACGGCAGTAGACAGAGAGAGAGAGAGAGAGAGAGAGAGAGAGAGAGAGAGAGAGAGAGAGAGAGAGAGAGAGAGAGAGGAGAGAGAGAGAGAGAGAGAGAGAGAGAGAGAGAGAGAGAGAGAGAGAGAGAGAGAGAGAGAGAGAGAGAGAGAGAGAGAGAGAGAGAGAGAGAGAGAGAGAGAGAGAGAGAGAGAGAGAGAGAGAGAGAGAGAGAGAGAGAGAGAGGAGGAGGGAGGGCGGGAGAGAGAGAGAGAGAGAGAGAGAGAGAGAGAGAGAGAGAGAGAGAGAGAGAGAGAGAGAGAGAGAGAGAGAGAGAGAGAGAGAGAGAGAGAGAGAGAGAGAGAGAGAGAGAGAGAGAGAGAGAGAGAGAGAGAGAGAGAGAGAGAGAGAGAGAGAGAGAGAGAGAGAGAGAGAGAGAGAGAGAGAGAGAGAGAGAGACGTGCGTCTCTCGCTGCCTCTCGAGGTACATTCTCACTCACGCACACACTAGGGAGGGGGAACTTACATGTATGCGTTCGGACGCATGCTTGCGCGCTCTCGGCATAATCACGCGCTCTCACATACTACACACTTTCCATGCGTACAATATAGATGTATACTATCTTCAACATTACCAATAAGAATGACGAAAATATAAGCTAATAATATCCGGAAAAATTGATAAATGACGTTATTTCGAGTTACGGATTCCAAGAAAGAACGTCATTTTATTTAAATAACGTCATTATCAATAAAAATTACGTAAATATCTGCTCATAATATCCAGACAAATTGACAAATGACGTTATTTCTAGTTATGGATTTTATAAAAATAACGTCATTTACTGTAAGTAACGTCATTGCCATTAAAAAAGACGTCATTGTTTGCTCATATCTTTCTGAAAAATTAACAAATGACGTCATTTTCAGTTCTGGATTCATAAAAACAACGTCATTTAATTTAAATAACGCCATTGCTCATAAAACCGTTCAAAATAGACAAATAACGTTATTTTTAGTTATGAATTTCATGAAAAAACGTCATTTTATTTAAATAACGTCTTTGCCAATAAAAAAATTACGTCATGGTTTGATTGCATTATTCCAAAAAAATTGACAAATGACGTTACTTAATTTAAATAACGTCATCATCAATAAAAATGACGTCACTACTTTCTCACAAAGTTCCGAAAACTTAACAAATAACATCATTTTTAGACAAAAATAACGTAATTTATTTTAAATAACGTCATTTTATGTTCCAATTTGTGACACGAATTTACACCAAAAAATAACGTTATTCAATAACGTTATTTTATTACGTCATTTTTTAACGTCATTATTTTCAACAGGGTGAGATGATGTCTCCACGTACGCGCGCCGCCTTGATTTGCTTTCCCGGATGCCCCCTGTTGCATTACTAATACTTCCTCTACTTCTGCTACACTATCTTCTTCTCCATTATCTTTCCCCTCGCCCTTCTTTGCCTTACGTTTTACCCTAGGTTTTGCTGCTTACTCATTCAACGCTGCAACCGCCGGCGCCTTTTCTTCCTCCGCGGTAGCCACTTTCTTACTCGCTTGCGCCCCTGCGAGCGCCGCGCTGGTACATACATTTTCTCGACGGGAGGCGGGGGAACGTATCGACTGTCAATTGCCTTTTGCTTCTCAAAGCGCTTTCCATACCTATATCTACTACCTTGTCTAACATCGTCCGACGGTATTCGGGTAAAAGATTATGGTAAGCTTCAAATCAACCTGCTTGTCGGTGCTAGACGACTTTTTAAAACGTACCACGATATATTTAAAGTCCAGTAAAAAGCTCTCTACCTTTTCTTACCTGCCGACGCAGGTCATCATAAAGATCCTGCTGATTATACTCGTCTCTGTATCTCTCTTTAAACATTTTATCGCATATTTTCTACGAACGCATACGCTCCCTTTTCATCCTATGCTACCTCGCCGCCTCACGCTTCAATGCGCACGACAACGCGCTCAAAAATCCGCGATCGCTCATCCGACATTTAACACTGCAATCATTCAGTTGCTCGAAAAACACCTCTGCGGTACCTTCTGATTTACTACCGTTAAACATCATTCCCCAGCTTCTAATCAATTTGCAAGCGCGAATCTCATCTTCCGCTTCATTATTCCGACGCCTCTGCTGCCTGTCACGCGCGTCAGCTTCTGATTTTGTCGTGGAACTCGATGTGCTCGAAACTTTACTTACTCGATTCTTAGTTTTGTTAGTTTTCCTAGAACCTCTCTTCCGCATTCTCGATCTATCAGACTCTACGCTTGACTCTGACACTCTAGGCCTCAAATCATAAAACCGGCGCGTTCCTAACCTGTCTCGCTCTGGCATGCTCCTCCACCTGTTTTCACTGTCACTTCCCATCGATCCCACTTATACACGCGGTTCAATGGGCCGCTGCGTCGCTCTCCAAGATTCGGGTTTCCTCGCCATTCTCTTCACCGCGGCTTCCGTCTTTACTCTCGCTGAACGCGCCACTCTCCTATTCCGCCACTGCTGCTGCTTATAAGGCGTCGAATTTATAAGGTGCGAGGCGCGAATTTGCACTACTCTCACACTACCAGGTGCTTTTCAATCACTTTACTGCAGTCGACTATAAACTTATGCCCGCTCATGAGACTCGCTCTCCATGCGGAGGTGTCCACGTTCTCAGCCCATGCTGTCTCGGGAACGACGGCTGCCGCACTTTACCACCACACGCCCGGCCTCTACGCGGCACCGCTGCCACAAGGGCCTTCTCCTACTTCCTCCGTCTTCCCTCGCTGGCAAGGAGACTACCGGCCACAAAACCTTCGCTGTGATCGCACTAGTAATAGTAATAGTCATTTATTGCAAATCTCAATAATTTACAAATGGTATAACAAAAACATTAGTGTATAAAAAGTCATGTATTTAATACAAAACATAGATTAAAATAGAAGAGTAATTTATTGTAAATAAGTTGCATTTACAAACATATAAAACATATATAAATATTCATCAATAAATCATGTATAAATATAAATACAAATACATCGTGCATATAATACAATAAAATAAAATTTATAAAATACAATACTAATTTAGTATAGTCAACTAGAGGTTCTTAGTCTCTTATTTAAATATATAATATCATGGTCCAATTCTTAAAAGCTAATAATACCGAATATTAACAAGGAGTGTCACTCAGATCCGGATCATGGATTCACCCAGAGTCGTAGGGTATGCTTTCTTATATAAAATTATTTAAGTCTGTACAGTCCCAGACCCTAACGCTTCCATTATTTGAAGTTATAAGGGCTTGAATTATTTAAAAATCAAGTAATTTTTTCACTTAATATCACCCATTTGGCGGCTAAACCTTCCTTTTATGTCTACAAACAAACCATAAAACATGTTTATGTGTTAAGACATGACATATTTTAGTAAAATTTATAACAATTTTTAACAAAACTATCCACTATATTTTATATTATCTTATTTGAGTACATAAAACGCAAGTTTCATGTTTAAATAGCCTATTTGGCAGCTAAACCTTCCTTTTCTGTCTACAAACAAACCATAAAACATTTTTATGTGTTAAGACATGACATATTTTAGTCAAATTTATAACAATTTTTAACAAAACTATCCACTATTATTTTATATTACCTTATTTGAGTACATAAAACGCAAGTTTCATGTTTAAATAGCCTATTTGGCAGCTAAACCTTCCTTTTCTGTCTACAAACAAACCATAAAACATTTTTATGTGTTAAGACATGACATATTTTAGTCAAATTTATAACAATTTTTAACAAAACTATCCACTATTATTTTATATTACCTTATTTGAAAATATGAAATGCAAGTTTTGCTGATATTCTTGGTTTAAGGTGGTTCCCTCGGTAAGAGAGAGACAGATGGCTTTGAGCGAGAGAGATAGAGAGTGCACGCTGGCGCGCTGAGCGTCCATAACCGTCGAAACATATCAAGACTGCGAGATCGAGATTATTTAAGACGCTCTATTTTAATAATGAAACGATGAATCTACTTCATTCTTGCGCAAAAACATTCCTTGTTATATATTCTATGTGTACATAAAATTCCAAGTCTGTCTTGAATCTCGTTGCATAGATATTTTGATATACAAGGTGTCCCATTTTAATCGCCCCAGGCAAATATCTTGAAAAGTATGGGAGATGGAAAAAAACTTTGAATACAAAAGTTGTAGGGTGCAAAGGGGGTCAGCTAATGGTAACAACGACTTTGACCTTGAACTCTATTTTCAAGGTTATTTGAAGGTCAAAGTGATTTTTTTGAATGAGGACCCCTACTTTCGACCCCGGAAATGGAAAGAGCAGAAAATTTTACATTCAGAAAGGTCTGATATGTTGGGGTTTCAAGGTCAACCAGCTAATTTAATGAGGTCGACCTGGGAATACCTCTAGGAAGAACAAAATTGACCTTGACGTTCAAGGTCATTTTAAGGTAAGTTGATTTTATAAAATGGAACCCCTTATTTTTGACCCCGGAAACGGAAAGAGCGGAAGAATTTACGTCCGAATATGACCTTGACCTCGACCTTGACTTTGACCGTGATCTGGAAGGTTATTTTAAGGTCAAGTCGATTTTTTTAAAATCCCCTTATTTTTGACCTCGGAAATGGAAAGAGAAGAAAATTTTACGTTCAGATATGTACCGTCATATGGTGTCAAAGTTGGCCCTCTGGGGTCAATTAAGGGTAATAATAAATAAATTAATTTTTTTGAAGTGGATTTCACTGTTTTTATGAGTTACTTAGGAATCTAAAAGTATTTTTCTCCGTCAAATGAATCGAAAATTAGAAAGACTACCCTCGACATTACCATTACCCAATGTGCACCGCGTGGAGGTTGCCGAAAGGATTTCGCACATCATTGGCCCTGAAAAGAGCCGATTGATTAACGGACTGTCATTTGAAGATCTAAGGCAGCAAATCCTCGATCAAGTGTCCGTTCTCTCTGAAACACATTTGCATCCTTCTTCGGAAGCTTGCTTGAACATTCCTCAATGTTTCCACTGAAATGGATTGGAAAGCTTCCATAATTCTTCCTCTCATGTTCTCTAAGGTTGTTGGAGCATGTGCAAAAACTTTGCCTTTAACTACTCCCCACAAAAAAAAGTCAAGAGGTGTGAGGTCTGGGGATCTAGACGACCACTCGTGTACTTGGCTGCCGATGCCAATCCAACGATTACGATACATATCATTGAGAAAATTCTTGACTGATCGAACGCGATGTGCAGGAGCTCCATCTTGATGAAACCACATATCCCGCCGTAAGATAAGTGGGATATCTTCTAATAGAGTAGGTAGCTGGTTTTGCAAAATATCCAAATACAATTGTCCATTCAAATTTTGATTGTAAAAGACAGGTCCCAGCACATGATCTCCAATTATACCTGCCCACACGTTTATTGACCAACGTCTCTGGATTCGATGATCTCGTTGCCAATGAGGATTTTGTTCAGCGTAATAGTGGGCATTATGAAGATTGACACCACCCATATTATCAAATTTCGCTTCATCTGAGAATAGCACTCGATCAAAAAAGAAAGGGTCCCTACGTATCTGATTATTTGCCCATTGACAAAAATTTAAACGCCGTGCATAATCTCCATCCTCTAGTGTTTGTGTAAGGCGAACGTGGTAGGGGTGAAATTTAGATGTTTTCAACAGGCGATTTACTGTTGATTTGGGAACACCATGCATTCGTTGCAAATCTCGTGTTGAAATGTGGGGATTTTCAGCAATAATAGCTCGCACACCCAGCGCAATGTGCTGTTTCGTTCCAGTTTTGCGCCTCTTACGAATGATGGAGCCTTGTGCAGCTAAAAATAACTAAATCTACCTATTTTCGAGTGCAGTATTGTTATTACTCTTTAAAAAAAATGAAAATATTCCCAAATTGACCAAACTAAAGAATTCGAATATTTATAATTGACTCATAACAAAACCATTAAATCATCGCCTCATAACTACCTTAAAGTAATCGGTCACTCGTACTTAAAAAATATCATTTGACGTAGCTGTACATTTCAATGGTGCCAACCTAACCAAGAAAGAACAAGAAGAAAAGTACCTTTTCATACCGAAAATTAATCCCAAAAATCCTTCAGAGTTACGCTGATAAAAGTAAGAACACATCAGATTAAAAAAATTAATTTGACCCCAATTAACCTCAAGCACGATTTGACCCTTAATTGACCCCAGAGGGCCAACTTTGACACCATATGACGGTACATATCTGAACGTAAAATTTTCTTCTCTTTCCATTTCCGAGGTCAAAAATAAGGGGATTTTAGAAAAATCGACTTGACCTTAAATTAACCTTCCAGATCACGGTTAAAGTCAAGGTCGAGGTCAAGGTCATATTCGGACGTAAATTCTTCCGCTCTTTCCATTTCCAGGGTCAAAAATAAGGGGTTCCATTTTATAAAATCAACTTACCTTAAAATGACCTTGAACGTCAAGGTCAATTTTGTCCTTCCTAGAGGTATTCCCAGGTCGACCTCATTAAATTAGCTGGTTGACCTTGAAACCCCAATATATCAGACCTTTCTGAACGTAAAATTTTCTGATCTTTCCATTTCCGGGGTCAAAAGTAGGGATTCTCATTTAAAAAAATCACTTTGACCTTGAAATAACCTTGAAAATAGAGTTCAAGGTCAAAGTCGTTGTTACCATTAGCTGACCCCCTTTGCACCCTACAACTTTTGTTTTTAAAGTTTTTTTCCATCTCTCATACTTTTCAAGATATTTGCCTGGGGCGATTAAAATGGGACACCTTGTATATAGATATATCTCCCGTGTAATCCGTGGAACTTTGCACAGCAATTACTCAGAAGCCAAATGATAAAATGCTCTGAAATTTGGATATGACATTCGTTATGTCTTTATTGACCTATATGTGTAATTCCAAGTATGTGTTGAATCAACTCTTATCTCGAGGGAACCACCTTAATTAGAATGAAACCAAATGTTGAACCAAGATTTATTCGCTAAACTTTCTTCATTTGGAGTCCAATATAAAGAATATAAAATAAATATATTCACTTGTCAGTCCTTAATATCCACCACTTCATTGAACAGAACTGAAATAAATCATATTCTCAATTTGGTTAATTGAGCAGAATTGCAATCCATCTTGTAAATCCTGAGATATTACAAGAAAAAGTTACAAAGCATCACTTTTTATTTTACTTTTACATCAACAAAATGATTTAAATAACAGAATTTTACATATCCAATTGAAAACATTTCTGAAACTGTTTGCTTTCTGTCCTTTCCAAGTTACTGCCAGTCTCCAGTTTTAGTGATTTCTTGAACATTTCAAAAGACGTTTTTCTTTCTTGATGTTTTTTTTCCAGCAACATGTTCACTATATCACTATAAAATAAACGAACTATAAAATGAAAAATCTTATTGTGAAGAGTATCTGAACTGCCCCGAATGCAGATTGCACGTTATGGCTTACGTTTTAATCAGCTATTACAGTGAATCCACATTGCATGCTGTATGCCGTATGCTTTATGCGCTATGCCGTCAGAAAAATAGTTGTTGTCCGAAATCTATAATATTTATAACTCTATGGTTACACTTCCTATATGATTTATAACCATAGAGTTATAAATCCTATAGATTTCAGTTAACAACTTTTTTTCTGACGGCATAGCGCATACAGCATACGGCATACGACATGCAATGTGGATTTACTGTTATAAAGTAAATATCAATCTATGCTAATCGATCAGTTAGTTTGCGGTCGATAATTGGTAAGGCCCCTGCCACATAAGCACGTATGCACCCGTATGTAGGCGTATGCATCCGTACGCACGAGATGTGTGCACATGCGTACGGATGCATACGCCTGCATACGGAGGCATACGTGCTTATGTGGCAGCGGCCTAAGTTACGCTTACAACTTCATCGTGTACAAGGGATCAGCTGGTCGTGTCAACGGAACCGCGTGGCGTGTACTGCATATTGTAAACTCGTAAAGTCGTGCAAGACAAGAGACGTTACTGAACTTATGAATTTTAAGATACGTATAACAAATTTATAATTATCTTTAAAATTATCTGCAAAAAGAACATAGGTCCTTTGTGTTAATTTTTTTATTACTTTTTCAGTTTATTTTATAAAAAGAGGATCATCTAGCTCATTTCAAGATTTTAGAACAATAAGTTCAGTAAATGAATATAAGTGAAACGTCAACACATTAATTTGGTGCTATAACGAGGTGTTATACAGTGCTAGCCGGCGCAAGAGTAGGGCCCTGTGTTACCGGCACCTGCGGTTAGCACACCAGATAGAGGGCCAGGGACCAGTGCGTTGGTAGTCTCGCGGTAGAGACACTCGCCTCCGGTCCGGACGGCTCGGGTTCGATTCTCGATGCCGGCGCGTATTTTTTACTCTTCTCCTCCGTATCCATCCCGTTACAGTGCATACAAATTAGATAAAGTCTTGAAAATGAAATGTAAAAATTTTATAATATTATTATATACAAGATTATGTGACCATCAACTCTGGATTGCATTAGCAAAAACCGCTGCCAATTCATTGGCACGTAGCTTTCTCAAACTTAATTTACTGATTCCTTTAATTAATGTTTAATTCCAATATTTAAAATTTAATACTTCAGAAAGACAGAAATAACAAAACTCCAACATAATTTATTCAAATTTTTATAGATTATACATTTCCACAAAATTTCACATACATAAAATATATATCACAATTGCCTATAAATTTGCAACTGATATTTAGAGCTCTATGTATTTGAATGTAATTTATAGCATTCGAAACAATTAAATTACCTATATTTTCTAAAAAAAATTAATTTTCTAGTTATCACGGTTCTTTTGTTATTAACAGAAATATAAAAATTTTAAAATTAAAAATAAATCCTCAAGAAATAGATTTTAAAAATGTCTAGAAAAATTTTAACCTCAAATATCTCTGAAATTTATGAACCAATCACTATGCCAAAAGAACTCATCCGTGAACTATCAATAATATACCTCTACAATGAATTTTGAAGCGAATAAGACAATTTTACTCTTGTAATAGTTGAACATATAAAACTCATTTTTTTTTTTCATTTTTCAATTTTTACGTTTTTGTTGATAACAAAAGAACCGTGATAGCTAGAGAATTAATTTTTTTTAGAAAATATAGGTAATTTAATTCTCTTTCGAATACCACCCACCCCATTTAGATACACAGAGCCGTTCTCGAGAAATTAGGAAAAAAAAGAAAATTGAAAAAAATTTTAACCTCAAATATCTTCGAAATTTATGGATCAATCCTTTTGCCCAAAGAACTCACTCGATTGGTATACAAAATCTACCCCTACAAAGAATTTCAAAGTGATTAAGCCAATTTTACTATAGGGTAAGTGTGCCAGTTACTGTGCCCGCTTCAGTTATTGTGCCCTTAAATCATTTTCATTTATAGTAGAGTATAATCATATTTAATCATATATATCTAAATTTTTATATACAGTTCAATTCATGCTTTTTATTGTTAAACCCACAGTATGACTTAATTATTCTTATAATATATTTAAAATAATTTATTAAATTTCTCATCCGATTTCTATGATTTTCTTATCGACACGCTTAAGAATATGCCAAAAATGACTGAAAAACTAAAAAAATAACATTTTTCATAATAAAAAATAAACTTAATATTTATAAAACCCATCTAGTTGACAGAAGAACAATAAAAAAGTAGTTTTGATTAATATTATTGTTTAATTTAATATAATCCAGTAACTAAAACGAATTTTCGGCATGTTTCTATTACTGTGCACAGTAACTGGACAAGTTTTCATGAATGTATTTAGTTACTGTGCCTCCTCGCGGTAGGCTACGCTAACCTTACTTTCTCATGCTTCGTCGCCTGTGCAAGTCAACTTCGACGTTCCTTGCTTACCCACAGAGCAAATAACACAGTTTTTAATATATTTAAAAATAATATATTTTATTCCCATCTTTATTTTATTTTCTTCTATAATAAGTACTTCTATACGTAGTAAATCATAGCCCTGCTGGAAATCATCCATTTCTCTCCCATTTTATGAAAGGTAAGTTGAATGAAAACACTAGAAATGATTTCCAGCAGGGAGTCTACTAAATATAATAAAAAAAAAAACAAATTTCATGTTTGAATATATTTTATATAGTTTATGCAGATGCAGATGAGTGAGAAAAAAGACACAAGATTAATTGCAGTGTCCAGAATCTAAGGCACAGTAATTAAAACACTGTACACTAAGTGATACACAGTAATTAAAACAATGTACACTAACTGACACACAGTAATTAAAACGATGTACACTAACTGACACACAGTAACTAAATTAATGATACAGTAACTGATGCAAAGGCTTATGCTATTATTTTATTAATTATTTAATATTCCTTACATAATATTGTATTAAAAAGGTGTTTATTCTGCTCGCAGAACATATAATTATCATGTAAAGGTCTTAAGATGATTAAAAATTGAAAAAAAAAATAGTAATTGATTAAATACTATGGAAATCGCCTTAAGGGGCACAGTAACTGGCACACTTACCCTAGTTATTGAACGACAAAAAAAATCACTTTTTTTTTTATAAATTATTTTTTTTCTCAAAAAATAATGAATAAAAAAACCTAAAAATTTAGTAAGTTATAGTACTTAATATCCTTTATAACCAAAAAAATATTAAAAAAGTGTTTATTCTGCTCGCAGAACATATAATTATCATGTAAAGGTCTTAAGATGATTAAAAATTGAAAAAAAAATAGTAATTGATTAAATACTACGGAAATCGCCTTAAGGGGCACAGTAACTGGCACACTTACCCTAGTTATTGAACGACAAAAAAAATCACTTTTTTTTTATAAATTTTTTTTTTCTCAAAAAATAATGAATAAAAAAACCTAAAAATTTAGTAAGTTATAGTACTTAATATTCTTTATAACCAAAAGAATATTCATGTTAATATCTTTTTTTAATTTCGAAATATAACCTATTTACAAAAAATTACGGTTTCATCAATAACTTATGACGAAATATAGCTACCGACTTTTTTTTTTTTTTAAATTGTAGATAATTTTATCCTACATACAGAGAATTCATGATATATAAACAATATTTGTTCTAAATATTAAAAAAATCGAAAAAAAAAATTTTGAAAATTAAAAAATGGCTATAAAAAAAAATTAAATTTTACAAAAATAGAATATTGACCCCAATTCTGGAAGCAAAATCTAAAAAAATGATCACTCTCCCGTTAAAATCGGTCGAGTAGATCATGAGATATCAGCGTATACCGACACACACACACACACACACACACACACACACACACACACACACACACACACACACACACACACACACACACACACACACACACACACACACACACACACACACACACACACACACACACACACACACACACACACACACACACACACTCACACACACACGCACACACACACACACACACAAACACACACACACATACACACAAACACATACACACACACACACACACACACACACACACACACACACACACACACACACACACACACACACACACACACATCCATATGGACATTTTCTAAAAATAGTGTATTTCGATTCCAAATTTGCTAAATAACATTTCTAACACATTATCTCATAAACTTCTTTTTTTTTACTATCACAAAGCTTCCTCTATGAGGAAGCAAAATGCAGATTTTACAGATTATACCTTTTGATTGATGGTAATGAGTCACTAACATGTTTTGTTTATGTTAGATTTTTTACAATTTTAAAATGAAAAAATGATTCTTTATTCAATTATGGTCAATATGGTGATAATTAGGTAAGCCATATTTTTGTGATCTTAATGTACAATATAATTTTGTATTTGTTAATTAAAATGTATATAAAATAATTCAAAGTAATCCCTAGCGGAAATAGGAGTTGCAAATAACTGTTAATAACTGCAAATATATGCTAGTAACTGAAATAAACAGTTAGGTTTGAGATAGTATAATCAGTTTTTAGCAGTTATTTGCAGTTATTATTTCCGTCTGGCATTCTTAGAAATTAAAAAATATTTATCAGACTGCCATAAATATTAAGTATTTTAATTTAATTTATAAGACTGTAAGCCCGATTGAAAAATTCTCATCAGTTAATATTTATCAGAATTGAAAATATTTTTACAGTATTTATATAATATAGATTTACAATATGAATATAAGTTTCATCCAATTTGCACATTAGAACATTATTTAATAAATATAAAACAGTTTTTAATACGGAATATTTTTATTTACAGAGAAAATATAATAATCTGTACAAGACATTATACATTGCTACAGAATAATTGACATTTTGACGGATGGTACATGTCATAAAAACAATGAAAGCAGAAAGATGAACGGCACCAAGAACACTTGCTAAATTGGACAGATCCACAAGAACATTTATTTAGTCTTTTTTCTGGAAAACAAACTTCTTTTATATTCGTAAAAACATCTCTGTTAGTGATCAATTTTGATGCAAACCACGAATACTGGATCATATTTAGAAATATTGGCGCAGATAGCTGATTATGAATCAGTGCATGGATTTTAACTGCATCTTCTCTAGTATTTAACTGACGATCTGTTTGTCTCAAAGCTGTACAGTTTTGTAATTTTTTTACAAAATACTTTATTTGTCTGTGCAGGTATACATCGAGTGGTTGGCACAGAGGTGTACAATTAGGGGGAATAATCTTAAGTGTACATGAAGATTCTCCATTTTCGTTTTTGAAATCTTGATGTAACGTCTTAGAATGTCCACCCCATGAATCTAAGATGAGTGTAAAGTTCTTCTTTTCAACATAAGGTTTAATAATCTCTTTATTAAATTGTAAAACCAAGTTAGATGTCATTTTTCCTGATTTGGAGCATATAATATAAGTATTTTTATAAGCATTAGAATACTTATTTATTTTTTTTCTACTGTAGGTCCAAATGTTCCTGTAAAACCTCTTAAAGGCAAATCAGAACTTTTGGTAGTAGTTTCCCTGAGGCAGTTACAGAATATTGCACGGTATAAAAGTGAGTGACCTTATTTAAATCACCAAGGTAGACTTCAACTTTTTTTTCTCCAATGTGCTCAAGTGTTCGTAGTACATTTGCCCTGTACTCACATCCCATTTGATATTTCTAATTTCAGGTTGAAATTCTGCTGTTGAGCGTTCAATTTCTTCAAAAGATCTACGCTCTGTCTGCTTTACATATTTAGTTACTCTTCTCTGGCTTATACGAAATTCTTTTTTGTATCGATTCATCCAAGCAGAAGAAGCAGTAAAGTCAAGAGGTACATCTGGAAATTGCATAGCTGCCTGAGGAGGCCATGTTCGGAGGTCCTATGTCTGTACATGCTCTTTTCTTTCTCGAGCTTCTACAAACCTATCATGTACCCACTTTTTGACAGCTAAAATTTCCCTTTTCCATCTTGATAGCTCGTCGAGTCTAGGCACATATTTACCTCCATGTACTTTCATGGTACTGTAACTCCAACTTGAGTGCTCCCTTTTTAAATTAACTATTTCAATCTTCTTATCAAGTGGCACAATATCATATTTGCTTTTTTTTTCTTCCGGTTCATAGTCAGAACTTGTCTGACTTGATTTATTTTGGGATTCTATTAAAAAAAAATGTTAAGTATGTGAAGTAGATAAAGGTGATTTGGCATTTTACTGTCTTTTTGTAAATGTTCAATTAAAGATTTTAGTAATTTGATAATAATGAAAAATCCTTACCAGAAGAAGCATTATTTTCTGATGTTGAATCAGAAGCATTGGTTTCACAAATCATGTTATCTTCTTCATCAGCTTCATCACAATTAATCAGTTCATAACTTTTAACTAGATTAATATTTCCTATACTGGCGAACGAACCTCACTCAGCAGGGTGAAGACATACGACCTTGGCGATGGGTCGACGAAGAGTTGTGGTGGCCGTGCACAAATCGACCACGCGCGTGTTCCATCACTCCCTGGATGAATAGCTGTGATGCGTGCGAGGGACCACTGGGCTGGAGGCGTGAGCTCGTTGCGAACGAGCACGAGATCACCCACGGCTATTGGATGCTGTAGTTGCCTCCACTTACGTCGTGCCTGCAGCAAAGTCAGATATTCTGAAGACCACCTCGTCCAGAAATGCTGAGTCAGCTGGCTGATCAAAAGCCAGCGCTTTCCTGGAGTCACATTGGCATCTGCGAGGTTTTCTTCAGGCACTAAAAATGACGAACGTTGAATTAGAAAATATGATGGGGATAAAAATGCTAGGTCAGAAGGATCGTCCGTGAGAGCAGTTAACGGCCTTGAATTAAGGCAAGCTTCAATTCTGCACATAAGAGTCACAAGCTCCGAAAATGTGAGAACTTGTTCTCCAACGACTCGGCGGATGTGGTGTTTAGCCGACTTAACTGCGGCCTCCCAAATGCCACCAAAATGAGGCGCACCGGGAGGATTGAAGATCCAAGATGTTCCTTCTTGAGTTAGAGACTTTACAATTAGTGAAGAGAACGAGGAAGAGGTTACGAGCATCTGTTTTAGCTGAGCATCGGCCCCAACGAAGTTCGTACCTTGGTCAGAGAACAATTTTTTGCAATGGCCTCTACGAGCGGTAAAACGATGGAAAGCAGCGATGAACGCTTCACTAGAGTAGTCCTCAACTACCTCGATGTGTACGGCTCGGGTAGCCATGCGAATAAAAATCGCTATATAACCTTTCATGGTGTCTTTACCCCTAGTTTTAGTAAGACGAAGCTGAATGGGGCCGGCGTAATCGACGCCTGAGCACTCGAATGGCGGAGAAGGGCATACTCGAACCTTGGGCAACTCATCCATTAATTGAGTTGGCACTCGAGCGGCATGTCGGGAGCATGCGAGGCAAATTCTGATGACTTACTTGACTTCAGATCATCCTTTAATTATCCAATACTGTCGTCTTAGCGTGGCAAGTGTTAATTGAACACCACCATGGAGAGTACGTTGATGAGCATCCTCAATTAATAGAGTGGTAAAGTGACAATCAGCAGGTAAAATAAATGGATGCTTAGCATCTTCTTCGAGAAGAGAGTGAGAAAGTCGACCGCCCACCCTGAGCAACTGATTTTGTATCATGGGGTTTAAAGGTAAAAGAGAGCTTTTGGTCGAAAGTTTACCTTTTCTTTGTAACTGTTGGAGTTCAAGTTTAAAATAAGCCGTTTGAACTAGATATATCAGACAAAGTCTGGTATTCTCAATCTCACTAGCACTTATTCCCTTAGAATCCGGAGTGTGATGGCATAGTAAGGATTGAAGAACAGTACAAAAAGTAACAACCGAACTTGAAGTCGCTTCGCGTTCAGTTTTCGAGCAGATTCTGAAGATGAATCTAAAGCAGTACGATGCCATACGATATAACTCATTTAATGACGAATATTTGTTAATAAGACTCCAAATTTGTGGAGTATTCTCGACAGAATTTGGAGTGCCCTTGCTAGCGACTAGAGAGTGGCTAGGTCGAAGATTCAGGCTATTTACTGTAAAATTGAGCTGATCATGAGCCTTTGACCATCACTCATGATTATCGGAGAGCCAGGTGGGACCTTTCCACCATAAGCTATACGAAACTAGTTTTGAGGGCTCAATAACTCGTGAAATAACATCCGCGGGGTTATCACCTGATCGTACGTGATGCCAGAACGCATCAGGTAGCAGGGTATCAATCTCGGAGCACCGGTTATCCACAAAAACGCCCCATCTAGAGGGGTGGTCTTTTAACCAGAAGAGCGCATCAGCTGAATCAGATGAAAGATGAACACTCTCAACCTTTATTGGGAAAGATTCGAGGAATGTGTGAACCAGTCGAGCAAGTAGCAACGCAGCGCAAAGTTCTAAGCGAGGTATGCTTAGCGTCTTAAGTGGAGCTACTCGCGTTTTAGCCACTTCAAGCGTGACAAGCGCTTCTTGAGTTTGGATCAAGCGCAGGTAGACTACTGCACCATACGTAAATTTAGAGGCGTCTGCGAATCCGTGAATCTCAAGTAATTCACATTGGGGAGTGTATCCGCTCCAGCGAGGGATTTTAATCAGACTGAGTGAATGAAGATCTTGCAGCCAAGTCTGCCACCGATTTGAGATATCAAGAGGCAGTTCTTCGTCCCAACTAACCTTCAGAATCCATAAAGATTGCATAATAATCTTAGCGGTTATTACGATAGGAGCCAACCACCCCATGGGGTCGAAGATGCGAGCAATTCTAGAGAGAACCGAAAGTTTGGTATATACCGAATCAGCGGGAGCATCTTCGATATGAAAACTAAAGTAATCTGAGTTAGGTTGCCAATCTATACCTAAAATTGGTACAGAGGTTTCAGAAGCAAATCAAGCAATGGAATCTGCAGCTAACATATTCGAGGATAGGGAAGAGAGTACTTCAGTATTGTTTGAAGTCCACTTACGAAGGTTGAGATGACCTTGTTTGAAGAGAAGGATTAATTCATCTTGTTCTTTCAATGCTTCATCAAGTGAATGTGCACCAGTAAGCACATTATCCGAATACATCTCTGTTCGAACAGCTTCAGCTGCGATTGGGAAAGTTTGGCCATAGTCTTCGGCTAATTTCAAAAGAGTTCGTATAGCTAGAAAAGGCGAACAGGCCAAACCATACGTCACTGTGGTTAATCGATAAATTTTAATGGGTTCACTCTTGTCAAAACGCCATAAAATCGACTGAAAGGGTTGATCACATTGTTCGACACCATCTGCCTGAACATTTTCTCCACGTCAGCTGAAAGTGCGATCTTATACCTACGCCAGGCACAGATCAAAGCGACGGGATTCTGAAGAAGATTGGATCCAACGTGTAGAAGATCGTTGGCCGAGACCCCTGTTTTTGATTTACTCGAGCCATTAAACACAGTACGTAATTTGGTAGTTGTACTTGTTTCCTTCCACACACCATGATGTGGTAAGAAGGCTTGAGATTTGCTTGTAAATGAATCAAAATTCGAAGAGAGAGACATGTGACCTAAATCAATGTATTCTTTTATGAATTCAGTATAAGCTAATTTCAGTTTTTCGTCTTTAGCGAACTTTGCTTCGAGACGATTGAGTGCGCATAATGCGGCAGTGTGAGAGCTCTCGAGATGAGCAGAACTCAACTGGTCTCGACTTTTCCAGGGTAGACTTACTATATATTGCCCCGTTTCATCTTGACGAGTTGTTTTTCGATAAAAATCCTCGCATGCTTGTTCGTCAGGCGAGTAAGATTTTTTGTCATTGACTATCTCCTCCGCCCTCCAAAAATCTTGTGCTAGCTCCAAAAGTTTGGCTTCATGCTCGCAGCTGTCCGAACAATGAAGAGATATTGATTCTAACCCTATTTCTGAAGTTGACGAAAAGAGATTACCTGTCAAAAGCCATCCAAGTTTGGAACTAAGTGCTATCGGCTGAAGACTTTGGCCCTTAACAATTTGATTTTCAATGATTTGCGCAGAAACGCTAGCACCGAGTAGAATATCGATACGTGACGGTTCGAGATACTTGGGATCTGCTAGCTGCAGCCCTCTTAAGTATTCGAAGTTAGTAATACCACCTACGACGGGAGGCCTATACGAACAGAGTTTTGGCAAAACAATGCCATCAAGTTCCAAAGAGAAAGTTGAATTAAAATGCGGTTGTATAGTAAGACGAGCAACTTTAGAAGAAACAGCAGCTGTCTTTTCACCTATACCTTGGATATGCGTATGACTGGTTCTACAGTTTAGAGAAAGCATATTACACATAGCTTGTGTAACAAGTGAGATTTGAAATCCGGGGTCAATAAGTGCACGAACTAGAATTTTGGTTCTGTTAGGACCAAGGGCGTTAACCCTAGCGGTAGCTAAAAGTACTCCTGTACATTTAGTACTTTCTCCACTATTGAGGGAGACTGTTTGGAAAGCAGATTGATTGTCTTTAGAAATGACAAAATTGCCTCAGTTTGGGGTAGAGGTGCTGGTCGCTGAGTCAATCTGATCAGTCTGCAACGGACTGACTGCTTGATTGTTTTCAGAGTGCACCAAAGTGTGATGCTTGGCTTTACAGAGAAAGCATCCGTAAGTGTAAGTTCAATTTTTAACGTTGTGCTTTCCTAAACAATTGTAACAAAGATTAGCGGATTTGATCAATTCCTTTCGCTCAGGAATCGCTTTATTGAGAAATCGTTCACATCTATTTATAAAATGAGATGGATTGCAAAATGAACATTTCTTTTTTGAAGAAGTAGAAGGTGAGGTTTGATGCGAATAAACCGACTGAGCATTGTCATGCTCTGATTTAAGAGGTTTTGAATTTGAGGATTGAGCTTTTGAATTATTTGTTGAAGACGTTCTAGTGCCAGCTTCTATGGCCTCTAGAGTGAGGGTTTGACTTCGAAGAAAGGCTTGAAGTTGTTCCAATGTGGGTGGATCAATACTATCACCAAGATGTCTTTCCCATTCTTTACGAGTATTCAAATCAAGCTGCTTAAGCGAGAAATGTACCATCAGATCACTACCTAAAGAATCTGCTCTATTAAGGGATGTTAGACTAGCTACAGGGTTGTAAAGTTCCGTGTAAATACGTTTAATTTCCGAAGAAGAGTCTGTCTTCATGGGTTTGACTGAGAATTCGATTATAGCTGTCCAGGCTCGTTCATAATTATCACCCGCAATGGGCAGAGATTTAATTTTCTCAAGTGCCTCTCCTGCGAGGTGAGTGCGAAGATAATGCAATTTCAAAACAGGCGTTAAGTCTTCGCGACGATGTATGACTGAGCGAAAGACATCCCTAAAATTCTCCCAATCAGAGAATTTACCTGAAAATTTTGGTAAATCTATCTTTGGTAACGATTGAAACGAAACGTTAGTTGATTGGGCTGAACCTGTAATAACTGGGGCAGCATTCGAATTAGAAGAACTTTGAGCAGCATCTCTAGTTTTAATAGATTTTAAGAAGTCAAGAAAATCTCCTCTGCGGTCGTAGAAACTATTCTCAACCAGATCACAGAGATTAGTTGTAAAATAGGCATGTTTTTTATCAAGACCTTCAATGAGCATGAGTTTCTCGTGATTCTCACGAAAAGTCGTATAATTTGCTTCAAGTCCGGCTAAACGCGATTCTGCGTAACCTTTCGTCATGTTATCTTTACCCTTAGATTTGAAATTTTTAAAAGTATTTGCAATTTTAACTTGAAGCTCCATCTGCTTAGCATGAAACGCCTCCATTTTGAGATCAAATAATTGGACTAGTAACGAATTGACTAGTTATGGAGACGAGATGAAGCCTTTGAGATCAACAATAATAGAAGGCTAGTGACGAAATTGACTACTTAGCTTTGGTAGTAAACTATTCTTAACCACTCGAGAGTAGAGAAGTAATAGTGAGAGTAATTATATCTAAGTCTTAACCTAGGTTATAATACTTATGCTATAATAGAAGTTGAGATGCGCTTGAAGCTGCGACGTTGACTGTGTCTGCTAACGTTCCGACGGTGAATCTGCAGGTGATCCACGACGTTGACTGTTCGAAGAGAAGTTACTGCAGGCGTTGTATTCAGCTATCCTTGCAGCGTAGTCAGCAGCTGAATCAGGAATGCATCCAGATGTGGTCCAGCAGTCGACGTTGCAGTCAAGACAAAGTAGCAGCAGAGAGCAATAAAACTGCAAGTTCAAGTAACATAAGTGTTTGCTAGGGCGAAAATTGCAATCAATTTTCTCAAGACTAGCTAAATATTACAATTAAATTTATAGTAAACTCAAACACAATTAACTTGTACTAATCTCAAATAACGCTACTCAATTTGAATTAAAGTACTTTGACTAAATAGAGATCATTAAATTCTCATTAAACGTAATAAATGTACTAGAATAACTAGACGATAGTTGCAAAGTTTAAATTAAACAAATTAGAACGATACGTGTGTCCAAGTATTAGGACGAGGCATCCGAGCGCAATCGGATCGGCGTTGGGTGCGAAGAAGATGGACTCGTCCGAGTACAGCTTCGTTCCGTTGATGCGCCCCCTGGCTTATGACAATGGACTCGTCCCCTCCAATTATGCTTGGTCGCCACGTACGTGGCGTCTTGAACGTAACGCGTCCTTATGGTCGTCCTCTTGAAGATGTCTCTTCCTCCTTCGTGGAAAGCTCCCTGTATCCCCGGTGAACGCCTCGCTCCTCGGTGCTGTAGCGAGCGATGTCCACGCGGGTACTCCGTGGCTTGATTCGTGTGAGCCCCGTAGCGTGTAGATTCCATGCGGGTGGGTACTCCTTGCCTTGGCTGGTGTAGATCCCGTAGCGTGTACGCCGCACGCGGGTTGTCTGTGCCTTGAATGATGTGGACCCCGTACGTGTACGCTGCACATGGGTTGTCCGTGATGAAATGCTGTGCACCCCGTGCGTGTACAATGCACGCTGGTTGTCCGTGCCTTGATATCTGCCGGTCACCGTACGAACCTGGTGACTCGAAAGCTGGCTTTACAGCGCACGCTTTTGGCTACAAGACAAGATGGCTGCCGGTCACCGTACTAACGCGATGATTCTAGAGCTGGCTTTGCAGCGCACGCTCTTGGCAACGTCTTGGAGTCGTTAGGTACGCACTCCAAGGCGCTTTCAGAAATGGAGAAAATAGCAATTGAGTCTGCTATTTCCCCTAGGAAACCTTAGTGATAGGCTTCCTCGCGCACGACGGCGTGATAACGAGAGAGAGAGACAGCAACGTACGCGCGAAGTCTACATGCTAGAGCACGCGATTTTTACGGCACTCACGACCACGAACACTTTGATGCGTACCTGTAGAAGAAGTGCTATTCCTACGCCACTCGAGAGTAGACGTAGAGAATAGAGAAGGTTTTCTTCCTCGGCGTCTTCATGGCGTTGCTTCTCTCCCACGATCCGGCTCGAAGGACCAATGTTTTTGAGAGTGAATGAATGAAGGGTGGGATCGTGGACTGAAGGTTCAATAATTGAAGGCGTTTCGTGTGGAGAATAAAGTGGTTTATTGTTGGTGTCCGTTGTGCAGTCGTGAGCTGCTGCGGTCTCTCTTGGCCGTCGCGCTGAACTGAACTGACTGCGCCGCCAGGCGCTGTCGGCCGGCGTCTTGGGAGTTAGAGGGGCCCAGAGAGGGCCACGTGGCGAGCGCTGACTGGCTGCGCACTTGCGCAGGCCGAATATGGCCTTATAAGGCTCGATGACGTCAGCGTCTCGAGCGTTCGAGGCGATGGATCGTGAACAGATATAAATCCTTTATAAATTTCAGAGTCGAAAATATCATTTTCTTCCATCATCAAAAAAAAGTAAAATAAAAAAATAAAAAATCAATGCAACTGTAAAAATCAAAATACAATAAATCAAATAAACAACAAATAATAAATAAATCTTGAAATTCTAAAAAATCAATAAATAATAAAAATGATTAGAAAAAAGAACGTGATAAAAATTATATGAATGAATAAATAAAATAATAATGATATAATGGAATATAAAAAATATGAATTAAAATATATAAAAGACGAATAAAATATAAAATAATATAGAAAGAATAAAATAATATAAAAGATTTATAAAGTGCCTGTGCTTTACGTTTACTAACTCAATGCTAATCTTATTATAAACGACTATTTTGACGAACAAAATTTAAAAAAATTTTTCAAAATGCTATATAGTTACTACCGCGTCTAATAGATATCGCATCAAGTCAATATACTGTCGATTCATTTATCGGCCGCAGGGTAACTTATCGATTAGTACCTATAGACTGATGTTTACTTTAGAACATGAATGATAACAGCTGACCAAAACGTGAGCCATAACGTGCAATCTGCATTCGGGGCAGTTCAGATACTATTCGCGATAAGATGTTTCATTTTATAGTTCGTTTATTTTATAGTGATATAGTGAATATGTTGCTGGAAAAAAAACATCAAGAAAGAAAAACGTCTTTTGAAGTGTTCAAGAAATTACCAAAACTGGACACTGGCAGTAACTTGGAAAGGACAGAAAGCAAACAGCTTCAAAAATATTTTCAATTGGATATGCAAAATTTTATTATTTAAATCATTTTGTTGATGCAAAAGTAAAATAAAAAGTGATGCTTTGTGATTTTTTCTTGTAATGTCTCAGGATTTACAAGATGGATTGCAATTCTGCTCAATTAACCAAATTGAGAATATGATTTATTTCAGTTCTATTCAATGAAGTAGTGGATATTAAGGACTGAAAAGTGAATATATTTATTTTATATTCTTTATATTGGACTCCAAATGAAGAAAGTTTAGCGAATAAATCCTGGTTCGACATTTGGTTTCATTCTAATTAAACCAAGAATACCAGCAAAACTTGCAATTCATTTTTTCAAATAAGGTAATATAAAATAATAGTGGATAGTTTTGTGAAAAATTTTTATAAATTTGTCTAAAATATATCATGTCTTAACACATAAAAATGTTTTATGGTTTGTTTGTAGACAGAAAAGGAAGGTTTAGCCGCCAAATGGGCTATTTAAACATGAAACTTGCGTTTTATGTATTCAAATAAGGTAATATACAATAATAGTGGATAGTTTTGTTAAAAATTGTTATAAATTGTACTAAAATATGACATGTCTTAACACAAAAATGTTTTATGGTTTGTTTATAGATGTTGGAAGTATGCGCGCTTCCCGCGTATGTGTGTACGCGTATGTATGAGTGAGTAGAGGGAGCGCCCTCGCTTCGCCCTGCGTGCGGCTGTCTCCGCGAGCGCTTCACTTCTCCCAGAGCGCCGGACCGAGTGGACGTGTGCAAGCGGGAGAGAGAGAGAAAGCTATTCTTAATAAAACACATCGTTGATTAAAACCAGTGTGACTTGGATTTTTTCACCTCATTCTCAACCAACATCCCAACAATAGACATAAAAGGAAGGTTTAGCCGCCAAATGGGTGATTTTAAGTGAAAAAATTACTTAATTTTTCAATAATTCAAGCCCTTATAACTTCAAATAATGGAAGCGTTAGGGTCTGGGACTGTACAGACTTTCATAATTTTATATAAGAAAGCATATCCTACGACCCTCCAAATTACAGGTTTTTCCTTGCCTCACAGGCGTAAGTCTGGGCGAATGCGAAACAGTGGTAGGGAATCTGTAGGTAAGGTAGTTTTGGTAGCCAATCCGGTGCTTCTGCAGAGAGCGCCGGCCTTACCGGCGAGGAGCTGATCCCTGAAATACGAGATCTTCTCCGGGGAGGCTACATTAGGAAGTGGAGACGATGCCCCCTCCTGGTCAGTGAGTGCCGGCTTAACCGGCACGGTGCGTATCTGAAATGCGTCCTCACTGAAGGAGTTTCCCAGGGAGGTGGTATAAAGAGGAAGGATGCATTTGCTGGGCCCAAAGAGGCTGCAGATGGGTAATAAAAAAAATATAATTTAAATATAAATTTCAAATACAAATGCAATACAGCCAAATTGCACTTCTCAGTCTATTTCTTCATTAAAGCTAATTATGATATTAGCCTTATTCTTAAAAACTAATAATACTATAAAGTATGTCAAACCCAGAATTAGTGATATCACAGATAAAGACTAGAAGTTTAGTTGACTAGAATACATGAGAAAATGACTATTTTTCAATACTTTAAAAATACCGGTGACTTGGTCGGGGAGTCATACAATATAAATATAAACTAAAATTTAAAATTCTAATCTTACACTCACAAGGAAGGTACCCCAAGTGTAAGTCGCCGATTTGGACGATATTGCAATATGTTGTAGTACATTAAAAAATAAGAGACACGTATTTTTTTTACGTGCTGATAGACACTTTAAGGGGGTGAAATCTACCCCTAAAGTTCACCCTGAAAACAGTTTTTTTCAAATATTTCAAAAACGAATAAAGCTAGCTTAATGAAACCGACGCCAAAAGTTGTAGAATAAAAAAGCCTTCAAAACAGCATTACTTTCAATTTTAAGGGTAGCAACCCCTATTTCTTTTCAAGAAAACTAAGCTTTTCTCATCAATTTTCAGCTATAAAAATTACAATAAATTATATATCGCCTCAAAACAGATTTCATTTAAAAGAAAATTAAAAAATAAAGTTGACCTGTCTCGTGATTTTGGCCAAAATTATTTTTTAGGGGTAACTACCCCTTATTTATTTTTTGTTCATTATTTCAGAAATAAATAAAGATACATTAATAAAACCAACGCTAAAAATTTTAAATGAGAAAGGCTTCAAAACAGCATTATTTTCAATTTTAAGGGTAGCAACCCCTATTTTTTTTTCAAGAAAACTAAGCTTTTTTCATCAATTTTCAGCTATAAAAATTATAATAAATTATATATCGCCTTAAAACTGATTCCATTTAAAAGAAAATTAAAAAAATAAAGTTGACCTGTCCCGTGGTTTTAACCAAAATTATTTTTTAGGGGGTAACTACCTTAATAAAACTAAGGCTAAAAATCTTAAAATTAAAAAGGCCACAAATCTGTATCACTTTCAATTTTAAGGGTAGGAACCCCTATTTTTCTCTTTTTAAGGAAATGAAGAGACTTTATTGACTTCAATGGTGAAACTTATCGATTTTTATCGACTTCTACTAACTTTTTCTAGCAGGGAGGGTAAATGTGTTTATTATTTTTTTCCGAAAAAATTGCGTAAATAATCAAAATTTAGTGAGATTAATTTTTTTTCAAAAAAATAATAAAAATTAAAGTTACGTGTTGCAGAAAAATACAAAATGAAATGATAACTAATGTAAATATAGTTTTTGTTTTAACAACACAAGTTTTATTATTACTATTACTACAAAAAATTTAAAGTATTCTCAAAAAAGTAATTGTTTGTCGAATAGCTCGAGGCATTATGGATTGTAAGTTGTACAATAATGATATTCTTCAAAAAACTGTTTTAAGTATAAAGATTTTTTATACCACGAACATCTATCAATTGCAACATTATTACAACCATTGATCTCACAATGCATTATACAGGAATCTCCGAAACTGAAACTTACGGGGTCATCGAAATCTCCTGGTCGATTCACAAGATACCCACTTTTATACCACGAATATTTAAATAGATTTTCATATCGTGGAGATGAAAATTGGTTATGAACCAAAGACTGTAATTTAATTATATTATTTCTCAAATGTAAATTTAAGTCTTCGTCTATGAGCAAAACATGGTCTGAAAAATGTTTAACATAGTTCTTCCATGTGCGGAATCCATATACATCTAACGGCTGTATGTTTCCAGTCGTTCCTGTAGGTATCATTTTGAGATGTAGTGTTTTATCGTGTGGCGTAACTTTCTGTACAATCGTTGGACAATGACCACTCCACGAATCAATTAGCAGCATGCTTCTAGGTCCAACTTGAGGAAAATATACCTCTTTTAACCACGCCTTAAAGACTTCTACAAATTTTGATTTTATTTAAATGTGTCTTCCGAAATAATTAACGTTTTATTTTTAGAAATTAATAGAACGTGATTTTACCTGAATTAAGTTTTCCAGATGTCGAGGATGTAACATATACGTTTGTAGGCACAAACAAATTTTGTGAGACAATTGGTCCAAATTCTCCGCTTCGTTCCTTTAATACTAAAAATAATGGTGATAGTAACTTTCCTGTGGCTGAAATTGTCGGCTGTACAGTATAGCTATGAGTTGTTGATGTGACCGACTGTACAAGGCACTGTAATTTCTTTTCTCCTTCAAAAGCAAGAGATCGACCAGAATGCATTTCCAACTGAAAACCAGACTGGTCTGAATTATATGTATTGTCAGCGCCTATTTGATTAATCAATTGTTTGACTTCTGTTACGAATTCTACTTCTTTTTTATGCAAATCATTTCTATTTTCTATACTTTTTTTGTGATAAATTTATTAATTTTTCGAGAAACAATTCTATGGGTGTTTTTAAATTTTGAAAGCCAATGTTTTGAAGCTGTAAATCTTACGTCCTCATTTCCGATTAATTTTCGTGCTTGTAGAGCCCATCTTCTTAAATCGTTGTCATGAATTATTCATCCAGCTTCAGTAGCAGCTTTAAAATTTTCTAGCGTGAAATCGCAAATTCTTGCAATTTTTTCTCGGTAAGTTCCACCTTGATTGATTTGGTGAGCCCAGCGATGTAACTGTGTTTCAGAACTGACTTTCCTGAATCTATTTTGAACTGTTTTAAGCGATAAATTGTTTTTTGTTTTTCCACTTCTCCAATATTCTACAGCCCTTTTTTTGTATTCAAAACTCAATGGTTCTTCATGTCCCGTACATTGATCCGTAGGTAATTCAGGATAGTAAGGAAGTGTATGTAAATCAACATCTTCCACAATACGTGCATCTGTTTCTTTATATTCTTCTTGAAAATCCAACGATTTTTCCATTATAACATCTATGCTATTAGACGATTCCATTAAATTTCTATTTCTTTAATATTATAAGGGCTATCTTCAATATCAAGTGTTTGGAAATAGGCAAGCAGCAAATTAATACCATTCAGAGGATTAATTTTCATTTTGAGTGCTAAAATAATCAAACATTTATAAGAATAATTGCATACAGAATTAGTATTTTTACAACACACATATATAGAATGCTGAAAATAAAAACATTTTTTTAATTTGTATGCGTCACCCCTCTAAACGTTACATTACTATGTTGCGAGAACATAGCTATTTCTCAATGAGGAAGCTTTGTACGTTGTACGTTGTACGCTTTTACTGATGTACGCCATCATGCGACCAATGTCTTTTTACCGGGAAATATTTGTTTAAATATTAAAAAAATACCATATTTTCACGAGATAATAATGTTGCATTTAAAAAGGCGACACATACAAATAAAACAAATATTTATACTTTGGGCCATCCTGTTAAGAATCTATTAAGAATATCGTATCTGTATATTTCTTTACTAAAGCGCTTGATTAAAATGAAAAGAAGGTAATCTCGAGTTTTTTTTTTAAATTTGTAAACAGTAATCGATAAGATGTATTGCACAATGCCTGTTAATTTAGATTTATTAAAATTAAGATTTAGTTATTTAAAATTATTATTTGTATGTAAAATTTATTATTTGTAAAACATCTAATAGTAAAGGAACCGTATACAATTTTGGCTAAAAATTGAATCAAGAGTCTATAATTTTGTTAATAACAGAAAGTAAACAATACAGTATACATAATAAAGTATATTTTGATACATTTTTTAATTTTCGTAAAAATATTAAAAATACTTTATGCACTTATAAATCAGGATTTTTTAAATCTTTAAAATTAAAGAAAAATCAATTTAAACTATTTGTGCCCTATAACGTCAAATGTATCTCCAAAAAATGTAACAATGTACGAAATTGCATACTTTCTAATATGTTCATTAAAAATAACGCAAAATATAATTTTGAAAAGCTGTTATAATTTTATTAAAGCCTATAGACAGATACGAAATTCTTACAATTAATGCATTAGATCTGATATATAAACAGACATTTACCTGTAGTTTTGTAGTGCTGCTGACATTAAAAAAAATGAATTGATGCAATATTACAGCCACAATATTGTAGAAATAACCACTTTCACAAAACAACACTGCACGACTGGAACTCTACCGATTTATAAATACAATGTTTGCCAGCAATATATGAAACTACGAGTTAAATCACCAATCTATAAATATCCGCCTCATAATAACATAAAAATAACATATTATTTTCTCATTCACAATCAGCGATTACTCTTATTTACTGCATAAAAATCACTTACATCCACGTACACACACGCACACACACACATTAATTTTTTTTTAATGCTTTATTTATCACGTATCAAAACGGTACGATTGCCTTTGACGAAGTATTTATAATAATACATAAAATATAATAAAGGGAAGTAAGAACATAATGAACTTCCGGGGATGATTTGCATCCCTTTAAAATGTATTATTCACAGATAAAAAATATAAATATTTTTCGTTTTTTGGTTCACTACAACATACAAAAGTTTAAATAAACATGTTACTTTTCTTGTGGAATTCAAGTCAAAATTAGTTTTTCGAAAAAGCTTTACAATAATCCGTTTAAACAAGTAGTTTAACCAAGCTAATTTTGCAAAATTAATGATAAATTAGTATTTCGTATTGCCCGAAAGCGCTAAAATTACATAGCGTTTGTCTGTGTTATTGGTCAAAATATTATGGTCAATCTTTTCAATGGAATGGTTTTTAAAGAGATATATTTATTGTAATTTTTATAGCTGAAAATTGATAAAAAAACTTAATTTCCTTAAAAAAAATAGGGGTTGCTACCCTTAAAATTGAAAGTTATGCAGATTTATGGCCTTTTTAATTTTAAGATTTTTAGCGTTAGTTTTATTAAGGTATCTTTATTTATTTCTGAAATAATGAACAAAATAAAAATAAGGGGTAGTTACCCCTAAAAAATAATTTTGGTTAAAACCACGGGACAGGTGAACTTTATTTTTTAATTTTCTTTTAAATGGAATCAGTTTTAAGGCGATATATAATTTATTATAATTTTTATAGCTGAAAAATGATGAAAAAAGCTTAGTTATCTTGAAAAAAAATAGGAGTTGCTACCCTTAAAATTGAAAATAATGCTGTTTTGAAGCCTTTCTTATTTTAAAATTTTTAGCGTTGGTTTTATTAAGATGTCTTTATTTATTTCTGAAATAATGAACAAAATATAAATAAGGGGTAGTTACCCCCTAAAAAATAATTTTGGCCAAAACCACGAGACAGGTCAAGTTTATTTTTTAATTTTCTTTTAAATGAAATCTGTTTTGAGGCGATATATAATTTATTATAATTTTTATAGCTGAAAAATGATGAAAAAAGCTTAGTTGTCTTGAAAAAAAATAGGGGTTGCTACCCTTAAAATTGAAAATAATGCTGTTTTGAAGCCTTTCTTATTTTAAAATTTTTAGCGTTGGTTTTATTAAGGTATCTTTATTTATTTCTGAAATAATGAACAAAATATAAATAAGGGGTAGTTACCCCCTAAAAAATAATTTTGGCCAAAACCACGAGACAGGTCAACTTTATTTTTTAATTTTCTTTTAAATGAAATCTGTTTTGAGGCGATATATAATTTATTATAATTTTTATAGCTGAAAAATGATGAGAAAAGCTTAGTTGTCTTGAAAAAAAATAGGGGTTGCTACCCTTAAAATTGAAAATAATGCTGTTTTGAAGCCTTTCTTATTTTAAAATTTTTAGCGTTGGTTTTATTAAGGTATCTTTATTTATTTCTGAAATAATGAACAAAATATAAATAAGGGGTAGTTACCCCCTAAAAAATAATTTTGGCCAAAACCACGAGACAGGTCAACTTTATTTTTTAATTTTCTTTTAAATGAAATCTGTTTTGAGGCGATATATAATTTATTGTAATTTTTATAGCTGAAAATTGATGAGAAAAGCTTAGTTTTCTTGAAAGAAAATAGGGGTTGATACCCTTAAAATTGAAAGTAATGCTGTTTTGAAGGCTTTTTTATTCTACAACTTTTGGCGTGGGTTTCATTAAACTAGCTTTATTCGTTTTTGAAATATTTGAAAAAAACTGTTTTTGACGGTGAACTTTAGGGGTAGATTTCACCCCCTTAAAGTGTCTATCAGCACGTAAAAAAAATACGTGTCTCTTATTTTTTAATGTACTACAATATATTGCAATATCGTCCAAATCGGTGACTTACACTTGGGGTACCTTCCTTGTCAGACTCACCACTTACGCTAATAACTACATTCATTCAAATAAATACGGTGTAAATGGGACGACACTAAAAAAGCTAAGATATAGAGGTCGCCCAATTCGGAAGTGGTTAGTTTAGATCAAGAAAGTGTTTTGTCAGAGCAGTTTTAAACCTGCTAAGCGATGGAAGATTTCTACCCTCAGCAAGCAGAGAGTTTTAAAGTTGCGCACCTCGTACACAAAGACTACGTGGTTTAAGTTTGCAACGTTGCGGCTCTAACGAAAATCCAAACTTTCAAAAAATTATGATTTCCACCTGGAATTGATTCTACAGCGACAAAAAAGCAGTGAACAACAAGTGAAAGTGCAAAAAAAAAAGAAAACAACAAAAACTCACCCCATTTTGTCGTGGCAAAAAAAAAATTCTAATTCAGCCATTTAAGAGATCGCCAATAATTTTATTCCTGGAATACAATTTTAAATATGCAGGATAACTTCATCAAAATTGGTGACCCTGCATGTACCGCCGAACACCCCCCAAACTATCTCTTTCGAACGAAAAAATAGCCAAAAAAAATTTAATTCAGCCGTTTTTGAAATCGCCAATAATTTTATTGACTGAATATATTCTTTAGCCTGCAGGAAGACTACAAAATAAATGGCAACCCTGCAAGCACTGCGGAACCTCCCCAAACTACCCCTTTCGACCGAAAAAGTCGCAAAAAAAAATCTAATTCAGCCGCTTTTTAGATTGCCAATAATTTTATACCTGGTATACAATTTTGAGTATGTAAGATAGCTACAAAAAAATTGGCAACTCTGCAAGCACCGCAAAACACAACCAAACTACCCCTTCCGACCGAAAGAATCGCAAAAAAAAATCTGATTCTGCCGTTTTTGAGATCGCCAATAATTTTATTCCCGGAATACAATTTTGAGTATGCAGAATAGCTACAAAAAATTGGCAATCCGGCAAGCACCGTAGGACACCTCCAAACTACCCCTTTCGACCGAAAATATAGCAAAAAAAATTCTAATTTAGCCGTTTTTGAGATCGCCAATAATTTTGTTCACGAAATATATTTTTGAGTCTGCAGGAGAGCTACAAAAAAATGCACAATCCCGCAATCACCGTGGAACACCCCTTTCGACCGAAAAAATCGCAAAAAAATCTAATTCAGCCGTTTTTGAGATCACCAATAATTTTATTCCCGGAATACAATTCTGAGTATGTAGGATAGCTACGAAAAGATTGGCAACGATGCAAGTACCGCAGAAGTCTTCCAACCACCCCCTTTCGACCGAAAAAATCGCAAAAAAATCTAATTCAGCTGTTTTTGAGATGACCAATAATTTTATTCCCGGAATACAATTCTGAGTACGTGGATAGTCCTCCAACCTCCACCCCTTTTGCCCTAGAAAATCGCAAAAAAAATCTAATTCCTCCGTTTTTGAGGTCGCCAATAATTTTATTCTCGGAATACAATTTGAGCTTGCTGGAGAGCTACGAAAAAATTGGCAACGATGCAAGCACCGCGGAACACCCCAAAATTAATCCCTTTTGCCTGAAAAAAACATACAAAAAATTTTAATTCGGCCTTTTTTGACATCGCCAATAATTTTATTCCCAGAATACAATTTTGAGTATGCAGGATAACTACAAAAAAATTGGTAACGACGCAAGAACTGCGTAACCTCCCACCCCGCCTCCCTTTCGCCCGCAAGAAACTATGTGTAACAAGGAGCTGACTTTTTTGAAATTGTGATATGTATGACGTAAATGATAATGGCAAGCTCAAAAATATAATAGTACTATTTGATACTAGTGCCATAAATGATCTTGCACATGTATAGAAAATTATATTTTATAACACACATCACAGTGTCATAAATTAACATTATTTACTAATTGCTGGTTTAATGGAATCGATATACGTTTTTCACAATATTGTTATTTTACTCTAACCATGTAAAAAAAATTCGAACTTACCTCGTACAGTAACAAATGATGAAATGATGTTTTGACTCTGATTGTCTCAGCACTTATTTGCGGCAGTATTACACAGAGCTAGTATCAACAATATTACCAAATGTTGTTGATAAGGAGAGTTATCAACGCTGCGCCAACTTACCTCAGTAGCCAACCAGCCACGGTTTCCCCTATATCCAGCCATTCTGAATATCATGTTAATAGTACTTGCATCTTATAACAAATAAAAATATATTCAATGAATTTTATTTATTAAAGAGTACCAAAGAGGTGAAAAAGATCACCCCCAAAAATAAACGCCTAATGTAACATGAGGTCTAATTTATTAGTTCAATATAGATACTAACATACTATTATTTGTACATAGATACATTGATATGTGTATGTAGAAGTTATCCTACGTGATACTATATAAAATTGATTAAAAATTATTTTTTATAATAATATCTATATTTTTCTTTTTTTATTTATTGTTGAATTACAATATATCATTCAACAAATGTTTCACAGAAATGATAATCATCGAAAAAATGTTGGAAACATAATGACTTTTTACACCAACCATATCGCACTATAGCAACATTGTTACATCCTTCTACTTCGCACTTTATATTGCAAGAATCTCCAAAACTAAAATCAACCGGATTATTAGCTTTAGCTGGTTTTTCATCAATGTAGCCGCTTTTATACCAAGAATATTTAAAAATATTTGTATATCTTGGTGAAGAAAGCTTATTATGGACCAGAGATTGCATTTTTATAATGCTATTTCTTAAATGGAGATTCATATCATAGTCCAGCAAAATCACTTGATCTGAAAGACGTCGAACGAAGTTCTTCCAGATACGAAATCCATACACATCGAGTGGATGGATCTTCCCTGTCGTTCTTGTGGGAATTTTTTTTATATTAACAATTTTGTTCTCCGGTATTGTTTCCTCTATAGCTTTATCACAATGTCCACTCCAAGAATCGAGTAAAAGTATAGATTGAAGCCCAACATACGGGTAAAATACTTCTTTTAATCAAATTTTAAAATGATCTAAAATAAGAAAATGTTATCAAAAATTTTTTCATAATATACAAAGATATACTCACCTGTAGTTAATTTTCCAGATTTGGATGCTTCTACATGCACATTTGTTGGCCTAAATAAAGAAGATTCTATTATAGGGCCAAACTGACCAGTTTTTTCTTTTAATACTAAAAAAAGTGGTGATAAAAGTTTTCCAGTAGCTGATATAGTTGGTTGAATTGTATAACTGTGCGTTGTCGATGAAACTGACTGTATCAGTCATTGCACCTGTTTTTCTCCTTCAACTGCTAATGTTCTTTCTAATTGAAACCCACTCTGATCTGAATTATAAACATTTGAAATTCCAATTTTTGGTATACACGATTTAACGTCAGTTACAAAAGCAGCAGCTTTAGTTTGAAGTTCTTGACCACCTTCTAATGTTTTTTTAGTGATAAATTTATTTATTTTTCTGGATACTATTCGATGAGCTTTTTTAAATTTTAATAACCAATTTGCAGAAGCCTTAAATCTTACATCTTCAGAGCCGAGCATTTTTTGAGCTTATAACGCCCATTTATGTACGTTGCGATCATGCACTATCGAACCAGCTTCAACAGCAGCTTTTAAATTATCTAAAGTGTATTGGCAAATTTGCGAAATTTTTTCTGTATATGTTCCACGTTTATTAATGTTTTTCGCCCAACGATTAAGTTGACTGATGGATGAAACTTTTTTGTATCTGTATTGCACAGTTTCAAGTTTTAAGTTTTTGTTTTTTCCGCTTCTCCAATATTCTATGGCTCTTTCTTTATAATCAAATGTGACTTCTTCGGCATCATTCATACACTGATCTGTTGGTGTAAAATCAGGATCGGGAAAGTGATGTTGTACTTTATCTTCAATTATTTGAGCATTAGTATCTTTATAATTTTCATGGAAATCCAACGTCTCCTCAACAATTATGTCGACATCATTAAACTCATATGTGACATTTATTAATATTTCTTTCAGCTTTTCTGACAATTCCATTTCTTTGAAATTAGTCTCGCTATTTGGTATTTGTAAGCTTTGAAAATATGCTAATAATAAATTCATTACGTTCAAAGGGTTAATCTTCATGTTTGAAGCTAAAATAAAATTAAATAAACATCAACAATAAATTGAAACTCTTTCTAATAATTACAAAGTTTAACAACAAATAAAATGCTGCCCTAGTGAAAAAAATACGTAATAAACGTATCTTCCCAAAAAATACGTAATAAAATCATTTAAAAAATTATAGGAGTAATATATCAAAGAATATCATAAATAATCTAACATAAATGATCATATCTTATATGATAAATTATCAAAGAATATCATTAATTATAATCATCCATAAATAAGCATCAGATATTATCAGTAACAAAATTTAAATATTAATAATTTTTTATATGTAACAAATTCATTCTAAATTTATACAATAATTATACATATTCTCAAATTTGTCAATGATTATCTATAATTATCAACAATTGTCAAAAAAAATTTCCACTAGCGTTGGGTTATTTACAATTAGTTGAACTATTTTGGGCTGGATGCCTACATCTGCAGTAAGACCAGACTTTTCTTGTAGATTGTGCATTTTAATCATTTTTAGTTTTTATCTATCACGTCATGATTTTGAAATAAATATCAAATTCAGCATCAAAAGTAAACAGCAAGAATATGAGCTGACCTCGGATCCAGACAACTTTCTTTTGTAACCTGTGTTATTAATCGAAATGAAAAAATTCAATATTCATACCATGTAATATTTGATTACTTATGTATATATATGTATATATATATGTATATATATACAGTTTCAATTGTCTGTTACTTATTTCTGAGTTTGCATTCCACTTTCATCAAGGTCTCGTTTTAAAAGTAACATTTTGTATCAAATTTTTAGCCTCTGTCGAGGGATATTAATCATGTCACAACCGCCTTAAGCATATTTTGTATGGTATTTTCTTACGTATAAATTAACAATATAATTGATATCAATCTGGAAAAATTCTGAGCAATTCTACTTACAATTTATAAACTTTTTCCCATTTAAATACAAAAAGTTTCAAGATTTTTAGTAAAAAAGTCATGAAAATTGCTGTTTTTTGAAAAAAATCAAAATTTTCAAATTCTCAATTGATTCTAACTTTTTAACCATTGAGTATTTCGCTCTTAAACACTAGGGTTGTATTTTGGGGCTAATTTAGAACTAGAAAACCCCATTTTAAGCCATTTTAAAATTTCGACCTGTCACAGTTGACGTGAAGTTACCCATATATATATATATATATATATATATATATATATATATATATATATATATATATATATATATATATATATGTACAAGGATTGAAAGCCGTTAGGTCATAAATATATAAATATACCTTATATATTAGGCTTTTAACGATCATCAATTTTATATAGTATAATTAGGATAACTTCTACATACACATATCAATGTATCTATGTACGAGTAATAATATGTTGGTATCTATATTGAACTAATAATTAGACCTCATGTTGCATTAGGCGTTTATTTTTGAGGGTGATCTTTTTCACCTCTTTGGTACTCTTTAATAAATAAAATTCATTGAATATATTTTTATTTGTTATAAGATAGACTTATTTTACACATTAAATGACTTATAAGAAAGAAAATTTTTTTCACCACTTATGCATGGTCTGTCACTGTCAGGGTTAGTAAAGGTAGTTAGGGGTGGTTTTTTGGTAAGTTCTGAAACACACAAACATATTCAAAATAGTTAACGAAAATGCTTTTAATAATTTTTTTTAATTTATACCCAGATTATTGTGATAAAAATATTAATAAAATGTCGTAGTTTTTTCAAAGAATAAAATAAGGGTTGCGACCCCTTAGGCCATAAATATACCTTATATATCAAGCTTTTAACGAAAAATATTTTCATACCTGATTTAACTAAAAACCATCAATCAAATGGTATCCAATAAAAAGGTAAATTAAAAAAAGAATTTTAAGGGTAAACTCTAGGGGTGGCTTCCACCCCTGAAAAAATACTGATTTTATTAAAAAATTAATGTTCTTATCTTTTTCAGTCATACAGTAATTATTTTATATATATATATTTTTTTTTATTCAAGAATTTTAATGAGAACTGCTGATATATTCGGTATTCACTTTTGGGGGTAGCTTTTTTCATCCTTTTGGTACTCTTAATAAATAAAATCAATTGAATGTACTTTTATTTCTTATAAATTACGCTCATTTTACACATTGGTTAAGAAATTTTTTTTTTTTTGCCACTTATACATGGTCTATCACTATGAGGGGTAGTTAAGAGGGTAGTTAGGGATTGATTTTTGAAAAATCCCGAAACATGTCAACACTAATGTTTGATACTGTTCACAAAACTACTTTTTATAATTTTTTTAAACTAAACCTCGATATTTATAAAAAAAATATTAATAAAAAATGCAGTTTTATTAAATTAAAAAATAGGGGTTGCAACCCCTTTGGTTATAAATACTACTCATACTTAATGTTTTTTAAGACGAATATTTTCCAATTGATTTTTTTCAACAAAATTCATTACACGCTGAAAAATACTAAAAAAACGAATTGTGAGGGTTGACTTTGGGGGTGAATTTCACCCCTTAAAGTCCTTATGGGCCGATAAAAAAAATACGTGTCGAATATTTTTTTAAGTACTACAATATATCCAAAAATTATCAAAATCGGTGAGTTCGGGTTGGGGTGGTTTCCTTGTTAGTGACATGGTTAACATGTGCTTTCCATGTAAACTTCGCATCAAGTACAACACCAAGATTAGTGACTGTGTCAGAGACTGGGATGCTGGCACCATCCCCGAGGTCGATCGTCCTCGACTCAGCATCGCCTTTGTTTTCAGTTTATTGAGTTTGTGAGAGGTGCCCACAGCCCACCCGTCACCGCCTTTGCCGCCCGCTGCAGCGTTCGGATGCCCACACCTAGACTGTCTTTAGACACCTGTACATAAACCTGTAAGTCAGCAGCACACAGTATATGCTTGATGGATCTGGAGTCAAATACCTCACGTATGTCGTTGATATATAGACAAAACAACAAGGGTCCCAGAACTGATTCTTGTGGTAATCCAAGATTCATGTGTAACCACGAAAATAATCTTTGTGACTGTGTGCATACACACTGTTGCCTACCAGAAATGTAGGGATTATCTACTGAAGAGCAGTTCTGGAGAAATCAATCTTAGCCGTACGAGCAGACGACTGGGAGAAATTGTGTCGAGAGCCTTGCTAATGTCAAACAGTAGCAGTAACGTGACGTATTTCTTGTCGACGCCACGACGTATATCCTTTGTAAACTTAAGTAGCGCTGTCTCAGTGGAGTGATGTTTTTTAAAACCCATCTGCAGAGGATCAAGGATTTTCTCTTTTTTCAGAAGCTCTTCTGAGAAAATAAAGAAAATTTTTTATAGGCTTTACGCGCGTCTTCTTCCAAAGGTCCGGAAAAACACCTCGCGCAAAGGTGGAATTGAATAACCGCACAAGATGTTCCCCAATTATAGGGACAATAACACTTTCAGAATGCCATCCCCTTGTTGAAAAAAATCATACGACAATCACTTGATCATCATCCCCGAAATCACGCCAAAAAGTCAAATGATTTTCATGAGATTGTCATATGATTCTCATGTGACTCTTATGTTCCCAATTAGTTAAATATTTATTAAATTATTATTATTTATTATTATTATTATTATTATCATTCATCCTCTTGAATCTACGATTAACTTAATGTGTGTTGATATAATGTAAGCACTGGCAAAGAATTTTTGAATTAGTTGTCATAATTTAAGAAAAATTAAATACAAAAAGTTTGAGTTTAACAATAATAAATGATAATAATAATTAATAATAAATGAAAATGTTAATATGATTTTCATTTAAAAACCGGATGATAATCAGCTGATAATCAGGCCAAAACCTTACCTGATTTTCAGGTGGTTATCAGCTGATTTTTACCTAAAAATCATGTTAATATTTTCGTTTATTATTCATTATTATTATTATCATTTATTATTATGAATCTCAAACTTTTCATGTTTAATTTCTCATTCCTAAATTATGAAAACTTATTCAAAACTACTTTGCCAGGGTTTACATTATATCAACAATCATTAATTAATCGTAGATTCGAGTAAATAAAGGATAATAATAATTAATAATAATAAATAATAATAATTTACTAAATATTTAACTAATTGGGAACATAAGAGTCACATGAGAATCATATGAAAATCATTTGACTTTTTGGCGTGATTTCGGGGATGATGATCAAGTGTTTGTCATATGATTTTTTTTAACAGGGCCTTGCCACGAACCTGAGACGAGAAATTGGATTCTGCAAGGACGACATCTAACAAGCCATCCTCTTTGAATCTCCCAAACTTGCAGTATTCAAGACATCTCTACGCTTTCCATCGCTGTCCTGCGGCGAGACCGACACTCCAGCAAAGTGCTGATTCAGTTCATCCGGCGCCGGTCATTCAAATCCTCATCTGATTTGGATAGTAGCCCCAGGTTTTTAAGCTTCTCCCTAACATTACCATTTGCAAGGGCCTCTGATAGTCTATTGTGGTAATATGATGTCCTAGCTTGTGTAGCAAGGTCTTCAACAGTTTTTCCTAGTGTTAAAAACTGTTCTAAGAAAAATTTGTCTCATGTCCTCTTGTAACGTCTATAGGCAGTGTCACGTTTTTGCTACAATCGGTTTAGCTCCGCTCCAGCCCACGGCAGTTTACTCCTCTTGGGTTTTAAAGTTTTTAGTGAAGCAAGTTGTTCTATCGCTCTCGTTAGGTTGTCACAGAGACAGTTAAGAGCAGCGTCAGTGTCAATATTCGTAATGTCGGTAAATAACGACCAATCACAAGCACACAAAACCTCAGCCAATTCAGATGGATTAATATCTTTATAACTTGTATACTCAATGGGTCTTTTGTTGTCTAGTGGCTGTTTTACCCATGCGAGAGATACGTCAATTATGTTATGTGTGCTGTGAAAGTTCACCTGGGTGTTACGTGCGTCCAGGGGTATCAGGTGATCGGCATTTAGATTTCCCATACCAACTTTCCGTGAAAGACAAGAGAAGTAATACCTTAGCTTATCAATAAGGTCGGATTCTTTAGTAAATGATGCACCTGGAGGTCTGTAAGTGACAGACACCAGCCAGGGTTCGGTGTCACCCTTTTTGACAGAACAGAAAATATATTCAGTTTTCAATAGTTTACCGCTCACTTGCGTCTTAGATGATGATGTTAGAACTTTATAGATAATGTATAGGTTTCCGCATATAAAGGCATCACCTCCCCCGTTGCGATCCTGCCTAAATTCTTTAAATCCTTGGACCTGAATGACGTCATCTGAGATACAGGGGTTCAGCCTAGTTTCTACCACAGCGAATCTCATAGGTCGGGTTATCACGCATAAATATGCGAACTTGATAAATGTGTTTCTTGAAAGAAGTCGAATTAATGAAGAATACCCTCAGCACTCCCAGATCTCACAATTTCGTCAAATGGGCCCTTTTTCTGAAGATATCCCTGCTAAAAATAATCTTATGCTTTATCCCGAGATTAGTCACGTATCAAATCACATGCCTAGTCATATATCTATCAGCATGATAAAATAGGGCTGATTAATCACCTTCCCGTCACTTGATTAAGTATGTGATTCATAACCGGTTTAGAATGCGTTCACGCACATGATTAAGCAAGTGATTTTGCATATGCTTTATTACATGATTACGGAAAAATTTTGTGTCTCAATTACTCAGTATGTGATTCAGCATATTATTAAGCATATAAAATAGTACGTATTTAGACAAATGATTATGCACGTGATTTCACACATGATTATGTATGTGACTTAGCAAAAAAATATGTTCTACTTCATTGCTCGTCACGTCGTTAGGCATATGATTTAGGCTGTGTTTCAATATGTGTTCTGGCACATCATTAAGCATGTGATTATAATGTGATTTGATAGATGATTTCGGAAAAATTTTACGTTTGCATTATTCGTTACATGATTCAGCATATTATTAAGCATGTAAAATAGTTCGTATTTAGAAAAATGATTATGCACGTGATTTCACACATGATTATGTATATGACTTAGCAAAAAAAATGTTCTACTTCATTTCTAAATAACATGCTGGATCACGTTCTTCAATGATTCAGACACAAAAATTTTCCGTAATCATGTTCAAAATCATATGCTTAACGACATGATGAGCAATGAAGTATAACATTTTTTTTGGTAAGTCACGTACAAAATCACGTGTGAAATCATATGCATAATCATGTGTCTAAATACGTTCTATCACACATGCTAAATAATATACTGAATCACGGAATGTATAATGCAGACCCACCATTTTTCTGTAATCATGTACAAAACCATATGCAAAATCACTTGCTTATTATCTGCCTGTATACATACTAATACGTAGGCTAAATTATATGTGTAACGACGTGACGAGCAATAAAGTATAATTTTTTTTTAGTAAGTCACATACGAAGTCATAAGTGAAATCACGTGCGCAATTATCTGTCTTAATACATTCTATTTCACGTGCTAAATAATATGCTAAATCCTGTAACGAATAATACAGAACTAACATTTTTTCCCGTAATCATGTAATCAAGTACATACTTAATCAAGTGACGGGAAGGTGATTAATCAGCCCTATTTTATCATGCTGATAGATATATGACTAGGCATGTGATTTGATACGTGACTAATCTCGGGATAAAGCATAAGATTATTTTTAGTAGGGATAGGCAATTTAATCTCAAATATCCTCTATTTCGTTAAAAAATTATGTCTCTACTATTGACTGTCACAATACAAGTATTTAAGATACGAAAACTAGCAAAAGGATTATAAAAGTAGACAATAAAAGCTAAAATTTAAGCTCTGATTGGTAAAAAAATATGGATTTTTCGGGAAATTAAAAGCAATCGAAAATAGCGTAAGAAAATGGTTAAAAATACGATCCATTTAACCGCTTAAAATGAAGACAAATTTTGAACTATCTTCTTACGCTATATTTGATTGCTTACAATTTCCTGAAAACTCAACATTTTTTAACGAATCAGGGCTTATATTTTATCTTTTACTGTCTACTTTTATAATTTTTTTTCTCGTTTTTGTATCTTAAATACTTGCAATGACGCTCAATAGACGAGACAAAATTTTTTAACGCAATACAGGATGTTTGAGATTGAATTGCCCATATCGCATGAAAAAGGCTCATTTGACAAAATTATGAGCACTGGGCTTCATTTTTAAGTACCAGAAATCAACTATCAAATGCTCGCGGAAATCTGTTTTCCGGAGGGTGTGCACTCTCCTTGTGAGTGTAACAATATATTATCTAGATCTGTTTTTGTAGAAAAAACGTATGCTTTCTTACCGTCTCCCTTCTTGGTGAGAAATTTTCCACCTCTATGCTAAATATACTTGAAACCAATTGTTTGTGTATAGGTCTTTAATTTTTTAAATTCACAAGCGATATTCAAACGCGCTTCGCGCGTACTTTTCTGTTTTTGAGGTTATGTATGCTATCTTCATTACGTTTTACTTTTAACTTATTTTTAAAAAAATATTTTATATTTAAGAATTTTTTCAAAGTCAGAACTTAATCATTTTTATACTACTCTAAATGTAAAAATTCCATTAAAAAATTCAAACATTAAATTCCAAATAGTAAATTTCTCGCGTCTTCTTCTTATCGACCAATCAAAATCAAGCCTTTAGTTGCTTCAACATGGCCGCTCATCACTTTTTTAAGAAGGGATTATATTTTTCTTTTTGTAAATAATAGTTTATAAAAATGTTTGTTTGGCTTAGCTTAGTGGTTGAAATGAGGGATTTAAGTCCACTAGCGAGAAACTTGTGAATTTTCTTTTTTCTTTAAAAATTTCCGTGAGTAACTGTCCATTGGACAATCTAACTAGCAAGGAGAATGCACTTCTTGGAACGTCAACGATTCCACTTTTGTGAGCATTCTCGGATGTTACAGTTAGTTTGCTCTGTTGTGTGAGAGATCCTGGCACACTACTATTAGGTAATAGCTGCTTAACAGCTTTAATGTCTGATTTCGAGAGCGATGAGAGTACAGCGTGTACTACAGCAAAACTAAAGTCCTCTGGCGGTATGTTGATATTTCCACAATCCGCGTCGCAAGTAATCACCATTTCGCTGCCCCCATCACTGCACTCTGCTGCGTTTGAAGTGAAATTATTGACGATGTTTATACAATCCCGCAAAATACTTAGACTGACACCGTGACTCTTGATTTGCTCTTTCATGAACTTGTTTTCATCCAAGAGCAGCTGACGATCGAGATGCAGTTCTTCCAGCTGGGAAGTCTGCTTCATCACCAATTCCTGCAAAGCCGAAATACGTGTCATCAGATCCTTATTCATCTCCCCTACTTCTGGTGCTAGAGATGAAGAATCAGCGATGGCTACATGATTTCAGCTCATGTGGATCTTAATTTCATCAAACTGCTCTTGGAGCATATTCCAATGCTGAAAGAAAATGTCCAGTGTGCTCTGTGGGATGATTACATTATTATAAAGAGATGGCGCAGGTGACGATGTTGCACCACTGCTCCGAGTGGTGTTAAATTACCCTCCGATGAGATTGGCGTTGGTACTTTCCATTCTGTTGCGATTATCATTAGCAGCAGGTTTGAAAATCGAGAAGGATTCCTTCCTGCAATTTGAATTTGCTGCCCGAGAAACCTCTTCTATGCTAAGAGCTTTGCGCGCCGTCAAGAGAGTCCAGCCGAGCGGCGAGTTTAGGAGGGGCAGCCGCCACGTCTCCGCGGAGAGAGCCATGAGTGGAAGCGGTGGGGAGCATCTTCCCTCTCTTTGTATCGCGAAAAGCCTGGTATGAGATGGGCGCTCGACCGCGTGCGCTGAGTATTAGGGGCAGTATGCTTACTCCCATTGAGATGGGGAGATACCTTTATTTTTCGCTGCTGCTCGACAGCGCAGCACCGATTACACGGCACATCTCTCTTTTTCCCCGCGCATCTCGTGTGACACGGGAGTTGACATACTGGACAAGAGTTCAGTGCGTGCGGTAGCGGTGGTTCACCGCACACCTCACAGTTGAAACTCATGTCCAGTTGTCACACGACGGTTGCTAGAAATAAGCGTGACGTACCTCACTCCTTATTGGCTCACACTGTAACTGTTGCTTTCGCTCTCACAGCTGCTGCTCTAACCTCACTTTTCGGGTCGGGTGGTGCTGGCGAAAATAAGTGGGGAGTATCACAAGTCGTTATGTACAGCGATGCCTTCAATTACTGCGTCCATTTGCATTTTGATGCAAGCAGCTGAAACAAAAGCGCCCGAAGGCAAGTTGGCGGCAGTTAAAGCTCTTAAAAGTGAGAGCCGTAGGAAGGTGTTGATAAGATACTCACGTGCAGAGGGCGCCCTCCTCTTAGAGGCTCAGCGAAAGACGAGGTCTTATCCCAAGTCAGCAAGTGATGACTGTTACACCTATTATGACGTAAGAGTTTGAGATTAATTGCAAATACGCTAGTAATGCCCCCAAACTTGCCAATACCTCCGATACCTGCATGGTCTAATGTGAAGTAAGTACAGGTGCAATGCACGTGATAAAATCGCAACCGCATGTGATGCTCGTACGCTCGAAGAATCGCTCGCTGCTGAGACATCCCCACATGTAACAGTCAGGTCTGAATAAAACTACTCGCAGTCGAGACGAGCCCACATGTAATACCATCGCGGGTAGATCTACTGGACAGCCAAGTGAAAATACGCGTAATGCTCGGACTCGCGTGGAATTGCTCATGTGCGCAGCGAACCCGCGCGTAACGCCAACGTCCGAGCAGAACCTATCGACCGCGAGGCAAATAAGCGTATAAAACTGCTCAACCGCATGGTTAATTCATGTGTAACACCCACGCGCGAGTAGAATTACTTGAATGCACGGCCAACCCACACGTAACGCCTATGCACGAGTAGAACTGATGAAACGCGAGGACAGCCTGTGCGTGCAGACTAGATTAGATGTGTGCATACACGTAGCGAACCTGCGCGTAACGTTAACGAGCGAGTTTGACTTCTTTAACGCGAGGAAAACTAGCGTGTAGATCTACGCAACCGCACGATGAATTCGTTCGTAATGACCATGCGCGGCTCGAACACTAGGCAAACCCACATACAATGCTCGTACGCGAGTAGAACTGCTGAAACGCGCGGCGAACGAACGCATGCAACTGCTCGAACGCGCGGTGTATCCATGCGTAACGCCCATGCGTGAGTCGAACTGTTCGAACACGAATAGAAGGAAACCCACACGCAAAACTCGCACACGAGTAGAACTGCTCAAACGAGTGGCATATCCCTGCATAACGCCCATGCGTGAGTAGAATTGAGCGACGCGAGGTCAACCTGCAGGTCGTATGTGACACTCACCAGCGGTTAGAACTGCTCGTACACCAGGCGAAACACTCGGGTGCAAGGTGAGTCAGCAAATTCACACGTAATGCTAGCGCGCGAAGTTGATATGCCGGAAAGGCTCACGCACGAGGTTTGTCCGTGAGCCCGCTCGAAACGTTAGCGCGCGACTTTGGAGCTCTCGAAACGTTTGCGCGCGCGGGTAGTCCGTGCGTAGCGCTCATGCACGGGAGTAGACCGAGGATAGCGCGGCATACTTTCCTATATACCCGAGACGGTTTTTCTTTACCTGCGTGTTACGATGTCCTGCTTTACCGTGAGGGGGCGCGAAGTGAGTGACGTACGTTAATACGGCTCTGTCTTTATTGGGTCGTACTGAAGGTTTTATCGACTTGTTTAAAAAAAAAAGTTTTGTGTGCTCATACTCCCGAAGTACTGCAGCTCCAACGTGTATAGGTGCGTGAGTGGTGAAGTGCCTGGAAGTTGTGGAAAGGAACATTTTAAATCTACGCCGCTGAGTTGGTCACCAGTGATCTCCTATCGTTCGAGGTCAGCCACTACGACTCGACACCACACCAATACCTGGCATCATACTACTACTCACGCTGTTCTTTTCCCGATCAGGTCTGGCGGAGTCCAGCGTCTACGTGCACCGTCACCGTAGGCAAGGCTCCTCACTGTGCTACTTGAATATCCAGCGGTCGGAGAAGAGAACACTCAGACATTCGCACCACCTGACCTGTACGTAAGCTATGTAAGCCAGCCTGCGAGTATACTACTCGCAATCAAAACAAACAAACCGCTGGCTTCTCGATTGCTTTTTGAATTCGAATTCTCGATCTAACGAGAGAGTTGCTTTCTTCCGCAAATTGAGTCATACTCTTCACGTTCAACCTCTAAATAATGCCGCCGAAGGTGGAACCGATGTTTAGCAGCGAATGCAAAAAAAAATAAAAAGGGAGGACGCAACCGTTCGAAAATGCTCTAAATGCAAAAAAGTTTATCACGATATGTGCAAGAACATGAGTTCAGTTCTAACTTCGGAGAGAAAGTCGACTGATGCTGTGTACATCTGCACCAGCCCGTGCAAGTCTATAAATCCGATAAGCAAGTTATACGCTACAAAAAGTCCGGGTGCAAAAGAAATTATTGACAAGAGCGTGTCAAAGCCGCTGTAGACCTTCCAAGTAAACCACTGCTATCATCGACACCGGCACACCTGATTGCCATCACAAAGGCGTCTACGCTTGCAAAGCAGGTTGCCCCTGAAAAGGCTATGATGCAACGTCGCAACGACTCACCGAGTTTAAACTTAAAATTCCAGACATTAATGACGGGCAAGGACAACAACACGAATAACAACGGCAACATTGCCAACGTTATCAGCAACAACATCAGCAACAGCAACAGTAGCAACTCGCTATCCATCCTCACAACACCAGGTGATAAAGTAAATAACAACGGCAAAATTGACAGCGGTATCAACAACAACGTCAGCAACAGCAGAAGGAAGAACTCGCTATCCAGCCTCACAACTTCAGAAGTTGACGCACCTCTTAGAACTTCCCAGCTGATCGGCCTAACAAATGTCTTGATCCCAGTGAGCACTCTGCACTTATTCTTTCAGCGTTTTGACATGATTGAGAAATAATTAGACGAGCTGAAGTCCTTCTGCTGTATCTGACAGGGATATTAATTTGACGTGGCAGATATGGGCATTCGAGGGACTGATAATTAAACAAAGTTGAACCCTGCAAGAATTGCAGAACAAATATGACATTCTACTCGAAGACAACCTCACTCTTAAAAACAAAATAAATTTTTTAACTTCAAACGTGGATAAAACTCAGAGTGCTCACCGCATATCAAATAATGATAACATTATTCATAAATATGTAACGGAACCGTGTAATAATAGTTTAAGTTTAAGTGTGGACCAGGCCGTCGATACAGGGTCTAAGTCTCTCATTTACTGGCTCAACAACTAATTCTTCTGCTTTCCGGGCGAGCGTCGGTGGGGGGAGTGCGGGGCTCGGCAACGATACTGAGTGTTGCGAAGTTATTATTAATGGTATTTTAAATAGCTTTTATGGCACTCAGCACTGTCCTACCTATAATTTAAAAACAAAATATTGCCGGGCTTCGTGTTCTACGACCGCGAGGCTCGGCTGAGGATCAGAGAAATAAGCCAGGGATGAGCTTGGGGCCGTCGCGGGAGCACTGCCCTCCTGTACAGTCATACTGGAGAGTCGCCGCCTGATTGCTGAGGTGATGCGGGCCAAGCGTGCGCTCGCCGATAATTACTTAACAACGAGCAGCATAAATTCAGACCTGCTTGACTCGACCTCTGCCGCCTACATGCCGAAACGTAAAATCTTCTTCAATGAAATGCTCCCGCACAATAAATTTCAAAATTTTAAAAGTCTAAAGGCCATCGCACAGGGCCTAGGTTTTAAGTATGCCTTACACAGCGGCGGCAGATTCCTGGTCAAGCATAAAAATGGCGAGTGTGCGCATGTCTTCGATACAGCCCCCGATTTGCAAGCTATTAAAGGAGCATATATGTCTGCCCCCAAGGAAACTTGGCCTTCTAGATTAGGCACTCACAATATTACTAGTACTATTATTAGTAATATTCAACCCATAGAAGTGCAGGCTGGCAAATCGTCACAGTTTCGTGACTAGATACGGCGACGGTTGGGGGCGAAGGAATGGGAATCTACTTAAAGCGGAATTTTTAAACATGAACTCTGTTAGAGCATATTTAGGCGAATTTAAACGCTACAGCGCGGAAAATCCCTCCTACCACCTATTCGCAATAGCTGAATCGAAACTGGACCGCTCAAACACCTCTGGTCAAGGTAGACCATTCATTCCGGAGTACATGTTCTGCAGCGTACAGCAGGGTAAGTCTCCGCCAATTTTAATAGGCATAATATATCGGCCTCCAAAAATCCCCATGCAAAAAGACACTGATATTTTTAATATCCTCCGTGAGCTTTGTAGTGAATACAGCCACAAAATCATCCTGTGGGACTTTAATGCAGAGTTATCATCAAAGACTGACCGAGACTGTGACGTACAAGACTTTGATTCTCGATAAAAAATCCGAATTTATTAACGTGTTGTGTGATTCTAATAGTTATTTAGTTAAGCATCGTCTCCAATAAGTCTCTAGTGCACGAGGTTCGTTTTATTAGACACAGGTTTTATCGAAGAGTGCATGCAATAATATGATATTAAGGAGAAGCAGGTCTAGGCAGGAGGGTCCGAAGAGCCGCCTGTTCGAGCCGCGAGGGTGCGGGTGCGTGGTTGGGGACCGAAGCGCCCTTCCACTCAGCCGTTGGAGGATGCGGGTCTAAGCAGACGGGTCCAAAGAGCCGTCTTTTCGAGCCGGGGGTACGGGTGCACGGTCGGGGGGCCAAAGTGCGCTTCCGCTCAGCCGTGAGGGTAGGAATGGGTCTATGCAGGCTGGTCCAAAGAACCGCCTGTTCGAGCCTAGGAGGTGGGTAGCGACGGGGAAAGATAGTGACTCTAAAAACATAAGAATGAGTAGTTTTATATTTTAAACTTTATTGACGCATACCAATCTTACATAACACGAGTAATTAAGGCAGAGCAGAGCTCGTGTACCGTGAGCAAATGCGTGCCCGTCGTGCTGCGCTGTGGGCTTTATATACCCGAGCAGCGTATAGCCATCTCTCTCGCTCGTACAGTTGTCGCCGGTGAGCGTCGGTGGGGGATTCCCCTCGCCGGGAGTAGGGATAGCGTGCAGGAGAACTACGTCACAGCGTCGGCGGTGAGGAGAGGGAGCGCGCACGTACATGTGCGCGCATGTGTGTTGGAGCGCTCGCATTCGAACTCAGCGTCGCACGCATACGTTTTGCCTGCTGCCGCATGCGCCGCGTACACGAGAGACTGGTAGGTTGCCGATGGCGCAGGGGCTCGGTCAGGGTCGTCGCAAGACGCAAATACGATCACAAAACTTACGGACGAACTATCACTACAAATCATACAGCACGGCCGAATTCATCGCACCCCCACTTCTCATACATGGATTGACATAATACTAACGGACGACAATGACAAAATTCTAGACTACAATAACGAATGGCTTCTTAGTTTCGGCGGTCATTCTATCATCGATGTTACTTTGGTTATCTATGCATGAGCCTGTACGTGAATCTTTCGCCTACAGAGACTACCGGAACATCATTTAGCCCGACATGCTAAATGTAATGCTGTCCAGCCGCGACTGGGAGGCCATGGACTCTATCGAAGCCGATCTGGAAGGTGCTTTAAACACTCTAAACGCAAATCGAAAATCAGTCATAGATGAACTAGCACCCCTTAAAATTGTCAGACCGCGAAAAAATTTTGCTCTGTGGATTGCAAAAGCAGGAGGAACTTTACGATTTCACGCCCGGCGAGTTAAACGCCCACTTTGCGGGAGTCTGTATCTCCCCTCTCGAAAACTTGGACGAGGCGATGAGCATAATTTCTTCTGCAACCGAAGAAGGATTCTTCTTTAAACCGATTGGCCTGAATGACGTGGTTCTTGCTACATCGCATTTCTCCTCACAGGCGAGAGGCGTAGATGAGATTCCCTAAAGCGGGATCGAGAAAGCTCTGCCTATGATTGACGACTTCTTAGTAAACATTTTTAAGTCAGGGCATCTTTCCGAGTTTCTGGAAGCAAGCACAGTTGATCGATCTTAAAAAATCGACTACACCGTCATCCGTCTTCGACTTTCGCCCTATGCGCTCCTGTGCTTTCTCTGTAAGGTGCTCGAAAAGATAGCCCATACCAAAATCACGGAGTATCTAAATAAAAATAATATCCTCGACCCCCTCCAGACTGACTTTCGTCGCTTCAGTAGTACACAAACTGCCTTAATTAAAATCACTAACGATACACGCATGGCCATAGACAAGAAAAAAGATACCCTATTACTCTTATTCGACTTCAGCAAAGCCTTCGACACTATTTCACCTACTAAACTACTACTACTAAACTACTCGGATTGGCTCCAAACAAATCTAGGCGTTCCGCAGTGTTCCGTCGTTGGCCCACTGCTTTTTAGCTTATACGTAAATGATCTCAAGGACTGTTAATCATATATTTCATGCAGATGATCTTCAAATATACGTAAACACCACAATGTAAGACTTACACAAAGGCATAACTCAACTAACTGAAGTGGTGCGTCAGGTATCCGCGTGGACGGTGGGTTCTGGCCTGCGCCTTAATACCGGTAAAACTAAGGGAATTTATTTTGGATCTAGAAAAAAAGTCAATGACTTGAATCTAATGAATTTGCCAGGTGTTAAGATGTGGGACGAAGAATTCATCCCATTTAGCGATGAGGTTGTCAGTCTTGGCGTTCCATTGGACAGTAAATTAACATGGGAACCGAAAATAAATCTAGTAACCAAAAAAGTTAACAAGGCCCTATATAGTTTGCGGTTCATCAGGGCAAGCACTACTGAAACCATCCGATGTCGACTGGTTGAGTACTAGTTTAACCGCTTCTTGATTACTATTCAGTTGTGTATCTCGACGTGCCTGACATACTTACGTATACGACTGCAAAGACTAAGTAATTCATGTGTGAGATACATCTACGGTGTTAGGAGGGATAAACATATAACTCCATACAGGCAATGCTTGGGCTGGCTTCGTATGGATTCTCGCCGTCTTTATTTTGCTGCCATCCTCATGTATAGAGTTACGCGGATGAGAGAACCTGGATATTTAGCAGCGTTCTTCACGAAGCACAAGCTCAGGCCTACATTTAGGCCTACCTGTAGGGGTCGCCGCCGGAACTCCAGATCACGCGAGCCCGCTCCTTCCAAGTAAAATGTGCGCGTTTTTGGAATTCTCTTACCTCCGCTCTGCGACATTTTCCATCACTAGTGTCGTTCAAGATGGTGATGCGTAAGGACCTTCTTAACCTCGATCCCTAATTCCCTCTTCTAAATAAAAGATGCCATCAGTGCATTCGTACCAGCTGTTTGTGATAATTTGAATGTTTCCATGATATTAACTAATGTAGTGTAGCGTGAGTCAACATAAAACCACATTTTATTAAATTTATATATCATTCCTGCGTATTAATAATAATTGTAAATATTTTTTGCTGCATTATAGGTACTCTACAAGTAATGAGATTTTTATTTATGATTTATTGTTGCGACTACTGACACATTATTGTTTGTAAATACCGATTGCATACTTATTAATGTGGCTTTTTCATTTTTTCATTATTGATAATTTTTAAGTGTAAACCTTTGTATTAATCTTATTTTTGCCGCGAAGGCGAATAAAACACTATCTAATCTTCATCCCAAATAAAAACTGAAGTATCTTTGAGAAATTGACATTCTTTAGATTGAAGTTTAAAACTTGAAGAAGAATCATGAAACATTGGGACTGGTAAACCAAATGTTTTATACACTCTTTTTCCGTTAGGAAGCAAAGTTGCTGCAATTCCAGTAAAAATCATTGAACTCACTTTTATATTTTTTAGTGATAGTAAATGATAAGTTAGTATGTAGATAAAAGTTTTTCCAGATCCACCTGGACCATCAATATATATATATATACACTTATTTTGTTCGTGAGAATTTGAATCAGCCGCATGAAGAACATAATCTACAATTTCTTTTTGCTGATCATTTATTGTTCATATTGTTGTTCGCCAATTTCTCTCATTTGTACTGTATTATTCTCTTCGGGTAAAATAATATCAATTTCTACTGACTGTTCCGTTGTAGGAAAATCAGCCAGACTTCTACCTTAATTTATTAATAAACTATTTATATGAGTATACGTCATTTGATAACTTACAGTACCATCATTATTTCGTGAAAAATCTTCTGACATAGCATCTTTGAATTCATTCTATAACTCATCTGGATGCTGACATTGTATAAGAATACTTACAAATAGTCGACGTAGTCTTTCAGGCATCATCCACACTTTTGCTTCTTCCATCAGACGTTTCCATTCTTCGTCATATTCTATGAGCCCTAAAACTAAACATGCAGCAGAAAATGAAGGCAGAAGATGACCATTAACTGTTTTTAAAGAATCAAAACTTGTCGCTCCTTTAATGTGTAACAGTAACAACCGTAAGTGAAATAATTCAAATTCAGTTGGACTAACTGAATGTATCCTGCCAAAAATGTTGAATTGTCCTTTTCGAGGTTCTCATTTTCTGGTTTTAGTTACTGTATTTTTTTTATAAATATAATGACAAGGGATATCTTTATATAAATATTGTTTCGCATTTTCGTCTTCTAAATTTAGTTTGAAGTAATCTAATAACATACTACTTGATTGATTAAAATTTACTTGGACATTATTTACATCATTAGGAATCATAATACATTGTTCATTATGTAAATGTACAGGTAATTGTATGATAGAATGACTCTTATCTTGTAATAATTTAATATTCGCTGTTCAGCCTCTACAGGGCCAACATATCGGGCTTTTATGAAATCCTTGATCTCATCATGATCAATAAGTCTCTCTTCATTTTGTTCAATTAGTATAACATTTGCGGAATCATGCCCTTTATTTATATTTATACATGTATTTTACAGCTTTAATACTTGATACTGCTTCCACGTTAATATGACAATTAAACATTTCTAAAAGTGTAGGAGAATATGGTACAACCCATCTGTTATTGACAGTTCGACTGTTTCGTTGTTTTTAAGTTACACCATTGTCCCTTCTGCGATAATAAGGGTAACCATTCTCGTCCAATATTGTTTCATTCTGAAAATTTTTCGGAAAATGTTTCGAACATTTATCATCATGCACCAGTCACCACCTATGTATCATATTTTTCACCATGATTTCATGCAATCGGGGATTATTTGTTGCATCTGGTATTTCGGCTGATGTAAATCTGTCAACAATTTCAGGAGTAGTTATTTTAAATCCATGCTTTAAACTAATTAATAAGTGCATATGTGGTAAACCACTTTTTTGTAATTCAATAACGTATACGTAAGCTGCTACATCAAAATATTTTTTTTTTATCACAAAATCAAGCAAACGTTCTTTTTCCAAATCAAAAATTCTAGCGCAGAGATCTGGTCGATCAGCAGTTTGTCGATGAGGCAAGAGATTTTCTTCAATTTTTTTTCATTTTGGATTACATGCCATAGTTAAAAAAGGCATGGTTTAACTTTTTCATTAACTATAGCCATAGAATCTTGATAACATTGTTGCATATAACGAGGTGAGCCGTTGATGGTAGAATAATTCTGTGGCTTCCACGTAAGGGACGAGTTTCTCAAAATCGGTTTTATGCCTTTTTTCTTATCTTTAAACAGTCCTCTATCATCTAGCAGTGACAGAAATTACGAAATTGCACTTGTTGTCTTGAATCAGCAGAAGGAAAAACCACATATCTCCATTTTTTCAACATTTTCCTGGAATGACCACGTATCTCCATTTTTTAAATTAAGGAATAGGCTGCTAACGGTTCTACTGCCTATGTTAAAGAATAAAGACAAAACTTATATGTCCAACGTTTCGATCGGTTTTATTCCGCCCCTTATCAAGGTCTAAAAAAATATACAAATAAAACACAAATTTATTCAGGAACAAAGAACACTTAATCTATGACTTCGTATTTTTCGAATCTTACCAAAACTCTATCGTATTAAAGTATACTACAAGTAGATACTATAAGTGACTACTAGTCAATGTGATGCAACGTAAGCAGATTCATCGTATTTATAGTAAAGTATGTACCTGTGTGTGTGTGAAAAGTGTGTACTGACCAGCTATTAAGTAACGATGACTAGACCGCGTATGTATAAAAAGTATTATTATTCTGATAGTCCAAAAATGAATATAACTTATAACAACTTATTGTTATTGATAAAACTTTTATAATCAGCCTTTAAAAAATTAGTGTCAAACTATCTATTTAAACTATTGTGTTCTGAGTGTATATGGAGCATTTCTGATAACAATCTTTTATTTAAATTTTGTTCTTGATCTAAAATTTTGATATTTTTAAAATCAATTTGATGATTTGTATTCGTAATGTGTTCGTGTAAAACTGATTTATCCCTCTTAAATTTGCAGTCGCTCGCATGTTCTTTACTTCTTACAATTAATTTTCGAGATGTTTGTCCTACGTAAGACGCATCATAATCACAACAATTGATCTTATAAACGACATGAGATTTTTATTTTTGTGATATTTGTCTTTTCCTAATCTAATTATGTAATTGAATTTATTGGAGATTGAATTGATCATGGTCAGGTTATTACTATTACAGATGTTTTTTAATTCTGGGTTAATATATTTAATATATTGAAATACTAAAATCCTGTTGAAATTTATATTTTTATAATTACATGTATTTTTATTATTATTTTTAATATGTAGTAAACGTTTATTTTTGTGTTTATTAATAAAATTAATAGGATAATCATTCTCCAATAATAAATCTCTAATTAGATTAAGATTATTGTCATGGAAATGTGTGTCTGCTAAATTAATACATTTATCCACTAAATTACAAATAATACCAATTTTATTACTAACAGGATGGTGAGAGTTGAAATTTAAAAATCTACCAGAAAAAGTTGGTTTCCTGAACCAGTCCGTGGAAATTTTTTGTTTATTTTGAATGATAAGAATGTCAAGAAAACTAATTTTATTATTATTAGATATTTCAACTCAGAATTGCAAATTCTTATCAAAACTATTGAATAAGTTAACGGTATAATCTATCATCCGATCAGGGACACATATGATGATGTCATCGACGGATCTATAATAAAACGGAACAGGAAAGTAAATTTTTGATAAGGCCTGATTTTCTAAATCCTCCATGACAATATCAGCTAAGATGGGACTTAAGGGGTTGCCCATGGCCGCTCCAAATATTTGTTTATAAAACATGTTATTGAATACAAAGTAATTATTATGTAAGATAAAACTATTATTATTATGTATTAATTTAGCAGACATACATTTCCATGACAATAATCTTAATCTAATTAGAGATTTATTATTCGAGAATGATTATCCTATTAATTTTATTAATAAACACATAAATAAACGTTTACTACATATTAAAAATAATAATAAAAATACATGTAATTCTAAAAATATAAATTTCAACAGCATTTTAGTTTTTCCATATATTAAATATATTAACCCAGAATTAAAAAACATCTGTAATAGTAATAACCTGACCATGATCAATTCAATCTCCAATAAATTCAATTACATAATTAGATTAGGAAAAGACAAATATCACAAAAATTAAAAATCTCATGTCGTATATAAGATCAATTGTTGTGATTATGATGCGTCTTACGTAGAACAAACATCTCGAAAATTAATTGTAAGAAGTAAAGAACATGCAAGCGACTGCAAATTTAAGAGGGATAAATCAGTTTTACACGAACACATTACGAATACAAATCATCAAATTGATTTTAAAAATATCAAAATTTTAGATCAAGAACAAAATTTAAATAAAAGATTGTTATCAGAAATGCTCCATATACACTCACAACACAATAGTTTAAATAGACAGTTTGACACTAATTTTTTAAAGGCTGATTATAAAAGTTTTATCAATAACAATAAGTTGTTATAAGTTATATTCATTTTTGGACTATCAGAATAATAATACTTTTTATACATACGCGGTCTAGTCATCGTTACTTAATAGCTTGTCAGTACACACTTTTCTCACACACACACAGGTACATACTTTACTATAAATACGATGAATCTGCTTACGTTGCATCACATTGACTAGTAGTCACTTATAGTGTCTACTTGTAGTATACTTTAATACGATAGAGTTTTGGTAAGATTCGAAAAATACGAAGTCATAGATTAAGTGTTCTTTGTTCCTGAATAAATTTGTGTTTTATTTGTATATTTTTTTAGACCTTGATAAGGGGCGGAATAAAACCGATCGAAACGTTGGACATATAAGTTTTGTCTTTATTCTTTAACCTAGGCAGTAGAATCGTTAGCGGCTTATACGTATCTGCTCGTATTTCTTTTTGATGATTTTTGACGTATTGGATTCTATATATTTTTCTATTTTTACGTAAAAATCTTATATCCATTGCTGAAATAGCCTGCGATCCATGAGAAATGGATTAAATTCTTTATCTCTAATAGCTATTTTATACCTAACACAAGGCAATCTGGTTATACGTTTATTATTTGAATAATTATTACCAACTCGCATTAAATTTCTATGCCACCCTTGTGAACCATAATGATAAAATAATGGATAGATCTACGGCTCAACGTTAGGATCCATTGTACTGATGCATTGCAAGCTTTTAGTGCTTTTATTACGAATAGTTACGTAAGATTCAGGAATTTCTCCGTCAGCGCTTGTTAAAAAAATTGCAGTTACTTCATTTACACGTTGAAAATTATTTCTCCTTCTATCTGTTCCTGGTTTAAGTGAAAAAAGTAATTGCAACTCAGAAGTAGCATCAGTATTTTCATTATTATTTGATGATCGTTGATTTTCCAGTTCTTCCTTCATCATTTCATAAAATCGAGCAAATATATTATTTTCTCTAATTATTCTATCAAGTATTATGATTGTAGCATGATCAATTAATGGACATTCGCGTATTCGAAAATTTACTGCCTCTTGCGGATCAATTATGAAAAGTTGTCCATAAGAAGGATTCTCATTAGCCTCCTAAAATAATGCGATATTGATTTAATAATAAATTTGCCCTTGGATTTTAAAACAATATGGTCCAGGACGTTTCGATTGAAATTTAATTAAATTCGCATTGAATGATGCAAATGATAAGGAACTATTATAACTTCGAATATTTTGAAAAAAAGTATTTGAATACGGGTGCGAGTTATTGAACATACTTAAAAGTTCATTAGGAAATGTAGGTGTAGCATCCGAAACTACCGATCCACGTCCAGAACAATCGCTGAAAGACAATCCTTTATTAGAGATTTTTTCAGAATTAAAATGTTAAGCGCTACAATGCTTGCAGAAAATATTCATTTGTCCTAAATAATCTTCTTCAATTACTATATGTTGAGGTTATTGAGCAACATCTCTAGGTCTATCGACAACAAGATTACGAGTTCTTTGATAGATAATTTCTTCGTCAGGGGTACGTTGTATTTTACGAGGCATATTTAGCAATTTAATTGCAATGATTGAAATAATGAATAAAAAAATTAACTTTAAAAACTTGAAATTCTTTAACATTTCATGTTCAAAACTGATAATTATACTTTTCAAAAAATATGAAATAATAAATAAAAATAATAATTACGACTAAATAAAATAAAATAATAGCTAGATTCGCTAAAGTTATAAATCAGTCTCATTAAAAGGTTTAATTATGGTTAAAGTCGAGGTTTAATTTTCGTTTGAGGTTGACGTTGAGGTTTAATTTTCGTTTAAGGTTGAAGTTGAGGTTTAATTTTCGCCAGTGGAGAAAATAACCTTTTACTTAAAAATTTCTTGAAAAAAAACACAAAATGCAATATCTCCATACTGATATAATATACTAATTTATAATATATTCAGAGAATAGAAAGGGGTCATTGGTCTCAAAAGTCGATAGTACGCATGTAAATTTATAACTAAGACCACCTTTCCCTCACTCAAAATTTACCAGAATATACACACACCCTGCAATACGTGCAGAGTTATTGTGCACACACACACACATCTCCCCGCGCACAGGTCCACAGCCTCAAGACCTGACCGCAAAACGCTATCGGTAACTTCGTTCCGTATTAGCTGGTGGGAACGCCACCAGAGCTCGTGCCGACACTAATTCCTGGAAGTGCCCGTACCGCCTCGCGGTTAATATATTATATATAGGTCCTCCAACACAGCACAGACATACTGCTGTATGTCTAAGACAAGGTTACCATCAGCCTTACTTATGAGTCCACGATGGTAACCTGGGATGAAACACAGCTGCCTTATCGACCAACCTACTCCCTCATCCAAATTGGCTTCTCGGCCTGCAGGGTCGAGAACTGCCAAAGGCATGTGATATAGAGTCCTTTCCTTCGATTAATACTATGTCATTCATTCTTTGGCGCTCAATCCTCCATGGCAATGCCTAAAATAATTAAAAAAAAAAATTTATTTGAGTGAGATAGTCGTTCGTAGTATTAATGTGGAATATTAAATAAGCGGACGCTGACGAACAAGATTTGTTAATATTGGCGTTTATTAACTTGCCGACGTTTCGGGAGTTTCGGGTTACTCCCCTCTTCAGGGCTACAATATAGTTTACAAATAGTCAATTACAAACAAATAAATTAGGTATAAAGTTGTAGAAAAATATAAATAATAGAATACCATTTTTAATAAATTACGTCACATTAAAGATCGTCAAAGATTTTTGAGTTCGAACGGGATCTCACCTTCCCCCACCCTCCTTAAAGTCAATAGCTTCTTAATTTCGTCGGACTTTTGCGATTTCCCGCCAGTATCGTTCCGCACGCCAATTACGTATAACAGGAGTAGCGGAGCAATAATGAGTGGAGAGGACAGAGTTTGGCGTAAGTTCAATTGTGCCGACAAAACAAGTTTTTCTCATTTTCCATAGTATTACTAACTAAATTCAATATCCGTACACTTTTTCACAGTTTGGCCTTTTCTTTCCGTACTGAGATCCCGTTCGAACTCAAAAATCTTTGACGAACTTTAATGTGACGTAATTTATTAAAAATGGTATTCTATTATTTATATTTTTCTACAACTTTGTATCTAATTTATTTGTAAACTATATTGTAGCCCTGAAGAGGGGAGTAACCCGAAACTCCCAAAACGTCGGCAAGTTAATAAACGCCAATATTAACAAATCTTGTTCGTCAGCGTCCGCTTATTTAATATTCCAAAAAAAAAAAATTTATTTTAATTTAAAGTTTACATATATAAAAATAATTATATGTAATTACCTGGTGGACTAAGTGTGCCTGTGACTTCTACTGCAGTGCCTTTTAACAATAAAGGAGCGGGTTCGATGTGTGCAACCTGTACCGTAACCTTATGAATACCATTAGTTATGGAACCACATCCGTAAGACATATTGTGGTATTAGCTAAGAATTTGAGTGAAGATAGTTTTAATGTATCCCTCAATAGCCGGAAAAAAACAAAAAAATTTAGATTAAAATTGTATAGTTCATTTTTATGTACATAGAGAGTCCGTTTTGCTTCCTCCTAGAGGAAGCTTTGTGATAGTAATTTTTTGAGTTGTTGTAAAAACATGTTATAATTTTGAGAGTAGTATAAATATTGCACTCCAATTGTTTATTAATGTGTAATGGATCGATCTGACGGAGGCAGGTAAAAGAAAAAGAAAAACAAAGTTTTTTTTTCTTTATATTTTCTTTATATTTTAGCAACGTTTCGTTGGCATGGTCCGCCAACCTCTTCAGGCTTATTCATATAGAACACATGGCGTCGATCATATCGACGTTACTAAAATATAAAGAAAATATAAAGAAAAAAAACTTTGGTTTTCTTTTTCTTTTACCTGCCTCCGTCAGATCGATCCATTACACATTAATATTACATGTTATAATTGTTTTTCGAGGTGTTACTAATCAAAATACATGATTTTTGAAAAATGTATGGATGTCTGTATGTGTGTGCGTCTGCGTGTGTGTGTGCGTGCGTGCGTGCCTGTGTGCGTGTGTGTGTGTGTGGGCGCGCGCGCGCCTCTAGATCTTAGCTGCTACTCCATCGATTTTTACGGGACACGTCTCATTTTTTTTGTTTTTTTTTTGTATGATGGCGGGTCAAAATTTCGTTTTTTGATTCGCCGATGCGTTTTTGTTTTATTTCGAATTTTCGATTTTCTCAAAATTAATTTTTGCCTTTTTTAATGATAAGATCGAGATATTTGAATGCAATGGGTAGCATTCGAAAGAGCATTAAAATACCTATATTTTCTAAACAAAAAAATTTTCTCTGGCTCTCACGGTTCTTTTGTTATTAACAAAAACGTTTTTTTTTTTTAAAGCTTATAACTCCTAAACTAAACGATCATTTTTTTTTAGAAAAGTCATGATAATGCAGAATATTAATAGCTATAATCTGCAAAAATTTAGATCCATTTTGTTGACTAGTTTTTAAGAAAAAAATTGAAATATAAAAAAAAATGACTTTTGTATGTCCAACGATTACGGGAGTAAATTGACTTGATCGCTTCGAAATTCCTTGTAGAGGTAGATTTTGGATAACTCTCGGTCTTTGGGGAAAATGATTAGTCCAGAAATTTCAGAAATATTTGAGGTTAAAATTTTTTAATCTTTTTTTCAAAACGTCATTTCTCGAGAACGGCTTCATGTATCAGCTCCAAATTTATAAATAATTTTGTATGTGCTATAGATAATATGTGTGCGAGTTTTCATCTAGATCGTAAGATTACGCTGCTCGGAGCGGGCTGATCAATGTGATTTTTTTCGCGGAGTCGGTGATTATAACACTGCCCGCTCATTGCTGCGAGCCAAAAATACAAGAAGTAAGAGGACCGGTGCACGCCACATCGGTCGAATACTTACTTTTATCGATACAGGCGCTATTAGTCGCTCGGACGTGTTGCCGCTGACAAAGTTGTGCGGATGGAGGTGGGAAGCGTCCTTCCCAGTTGCAACTCCTGCCAATCCGCACCCGTACCGGAATACGAAGGGTATGCGCTGACAGCAGACGATGCAGATCATGGAAATTGCTTGTGTCGTAGACGCTTGCGAAAGTCGCGTGCACGCGGCTTGACGGCCTGAGAGAATCTGATTCGAAAAATGAATCGAGCGCGACTTTTGAACGGTCAAAGTTGCGCTGTCCCCGCGCGTCGCTCGCGATTACATCGTGCGGACAATCTCAACAAATGCTCGAGATGTATACATTTGTATTCGTATAATTCAAACGAGTTCGATAGAACTCTGGGAACTTCGTTTTATATATATATCACGCACACGCACACGCACACGCACACGCATACGCACACGCACACATACACGCACATACACACATATATATATATGAAAAATAAGCTTATTTATTAAGGCATCTACTTGACTGATTTCCTCGAAGTTGACAGTCTGAACCACTGGTGTTGCATTGGTGTACTTGGAGCATGATCTCCATGATAAGTAACTGATTTATTAGCCTGAATAATCAGTTCAAAAATAATATATGTATCTGATCAAAGAAGAACTTTTTTATTATAAATGAAAATTGAAAAATGATATAGATAACAATTTTAAATTTATATAAAAATCGCCTCGAGATTTTGTTAGACGAATCTTACCGAACAAATAGGTAAATATGTATACCCAAAAAAATATTTATAATATAAATTTTTTCTAAAACAATATTTTACATAAAAATTATAAAAATAATTATTACAAAAATATTTTATATTTACACGTATTAGATATCCTAATTTACAATGATATTTGCCAATATTTTTGGATGATATAATAAGACGCTATATACGTTATTATGCAGTAAAGTCGGAAGTTGCTCAACAGGTACTCTTACTCTTACTCTTGACGTTATATTATGACCAAGTTATGACCGACAGAAAACCGAGTAACTCACATTATTTTTTTTTTTATAATATTATATATATTATTATCTTTTATAAACTATTCTAATCTTGTTTTGATTCAATCTTGAATAAATATATCATTTTTTATTTTTAAATAAATATAACATAAAAACTAAAAAATAAGACTTGAAATTAAACACTACATGCATGCGCAACACACGAGCCAATCACAAGACGCCGTATTTTGGTTTCCGGTCATCACTTTTTTATATATGGATGTTTTACTTCAGATATTATTTTTTTCATAATATTTATTAGTAATGAATGAACCTTTCTATATCCATTAGGTCATCAAAAATCGAACACAAATATATCCATTTAAATAGAACTATTTATTCGAATGAAGACTTATAGATACAAGCTCCATTATCATTATTAAACTGTATTGAAGAATTATTATTATTATTATTATTATTGTTATTATTATTATTATCATTATGTATGATAGTATATTTGTATATAGGTTATTGAATTATTCGCGAATGTCGCGGCCCTCATGGCATTTTTACGCTTTGGTCCAGTTTGCGCCGGTCGCTCTGCGTAGGACTAATCACGCGTGACGTAAGCGTGAGAAGTGGAGCATGCGGTGGGCCAGCACCCCCCACGAAGAAACTGCACGAAGAACGCCCGCGCACTTCTGCGAACTCCAAGCATGCCCGCATCGGGTGACCGCATACATGCTTCGCACGTGAATCCTCGATAATCTTCTTCTGTGACAAGCATCTTCATCTGCTGCACACTTGAGATTATCTGAGGTCGTCACTGCTGCTTGAACAATCTAATTGTTATCCGTCTTTTTTCATTGTTGCTGAAAGAGTTTGATCACCAAGCCAATCTACTTTATCGATAGTTGAGAAGCCAAGTATCGGCTTCACTTTGCCTTTTTATTCTTTTTTTGAATCTGGTCTTTGCAAGTAAGTACTGTCTTTAGTTACTACATACTAATAGCCTGCATTGTTTTAATTGCTTTTAATCTCTTCAGCTTTAACTACTATCTGTTGTATCTATCTCGTTGCCTGAACTTCTGCATCAACATGGTGGAAGCAAAAAAGAATCTGCTACTGAGTCAGACAACGCAAGGTCAACTAATCACGAATTTCATCACCAACACGGACAAGATTGAGACTGAGAGATCGGATTATACCATCTTAACCAATAGCCTCGATCTACTTGAAACGTATTGGAAAAACGTCTCTAATTGGCACTTTGAGATAATCGCACTTGAGGACATTGACGACCACGACTACACCAAGCAAGATTGGTTCGCTGATACGGAGGGGCATATGTTGTTGCTAACAGCGTCGTTCAAGGCCGGATCGCCACGAAGGCGCCTCCTAACCCTATCCAGTCTTCTGATGTCGTTAACCTTCCACAGCCAACGCCGACGCCATCCTTTCCAATGCTGCAGCTACCAAAGTTCAGCGGCGATCAGGTTGACTAGGAGACCTTCAGAAAACGGTTTTCGGCCATGGTAAAGGTCGGGCCGTCAATTTTCCAAGTCAACAAAATTCAGTACCTGCTAACATGCTTCAGGCCTGGGACATCCGCACCAGAAGATATGACGACGCAAAGGTGCGGCTTTTCGGCCACATCGAAACTTGCTGAAGATGCCCCATAAGACCACCAAGGACATCTCTCATCTCATTGATTCGGACAATGAAGCGATCCGAGCCTTCACTATTCTAGATCGTCCTGTGGCGCATTGGGACAACTGGTTCGTAGAAATCATCGTCTCAAGGTTGGAATCTGCGCTATGAGAGGACTGAAAAAAGATCCGCGAAGAAGAGCTAAGTTTTCCCACCTTCGCAGACCTATCTTCCTTCCTGGAGAAGCAAATTTGCACTCTTGAAACCGCTCACGGCGTAAATTCTTCGCCACCGAAATCAGCTGTGCAAAAAAGGAACAACAAGCGCCGGGCTGGTTATTCCGTGCATCAAACGTCCACAACTAGCACCTGCAACGGAGCTCCAACTTCGACGTTGGGCTGTAGACACTGTAAAGGAAGGCACTTCATTGGGTACTGTCCCATCTTCCTTAACCTGGATGTCTCCAAAAGAATTTCCGCCGTGAAGGACGTCCAGCTGTGCAATAATTGCTTACGGCCAGGACACACAACGCCAAGTTGTCCGTCTGGGGCAAAATGCAAGAAGGAGAGTTGTGGTTAACTTCACCACATTGTGCTGTATCCAGCCAAGAGCAAGCAGCAGAACTTCCCGGAGTTTTCGGTCCCGCGCGACGGTGGCACAGATCTGGCTTCTCACATGACTCAGGTGAGAAACACTAAAGCTTTCAACGCTCCGAGAAGTGTTTCACTTCTGCCGACGGCACTCGTAGCCTTCGACTCCAACGCGGGTACCAGGGTTCAAGCCAGAGCCCTTCTAGGCCCCGCGGCTGTGTGCTTCTTCTTGAAATAGCGCATGGTCCAAGCCTTGAGCCTTCCAAAGAGACGCTCCATCACTTCGAGCAGTGCAGTAGGAGGAGAAGTGGCCACAACATCTAAATTTACGGTAGAAGTTGGGCTCTGTTCAGTACATCAACCTAATTTCTTTTTAAAAATTTCAGCTCGAGTCCTAGGCACTCAGACATCTACCCTACCTAAGGAAAAGTGCTAAGACAAGAGGTGGAGCTACTTGAGAGGTCTAAACCTGGCTGATCCGGACTTCTTTAGACCAGCTGGAATAGGCTACATTCTGGGGGCAGAAGTCTATCCAGCCAGGTCTACATAAAGGCCGAGAGCTAGATCCAGTGGCAGAGAAAACTGACTTAAGGGGACAAGCCATGGTTAGGGGGTCGAAAAATCGATTTTTTTTTTATGTACTATTTTGATAGAAAATTTTCCGCTGAATACTATGCTTCCAACCGCATTTCCAAATTCGATTTCGTTTAGAAAATACAGCTAAAACCGTGAAGTCACTTTTTTGCATATTTAGTGATTTTTCTTAAATTATCCATTTTAGATATACTATTGTTAATCTTATATTATTTTATGCTTCACAGCATACAATACTGAATTTAGAACGTAAATGTACATTGACATAGTAGGCAAACTTAACTCAAGGTATAAACCTCGTGTATTTTACTTTTACTCTACTTATACAAAAGTATAATACGTACAATACATATAGATGGTTTAAAATCTCATCTGTTTACGTTCTGTCAGCGCCATAGTCGTTGGGATTTAAACTAAAAGTGTTTTGAATATAATTGAATCTGCATTTTTCAATGCAATTTATTCAGTATTGACAAAAAATTTTTTTGTAAATAAAGTGCTGTGTAGAACTCTTTTAACTGAGAGTGTAGAAGACAGCGATTTTAGGTTAACTGCACTGTGCGAAGTGTTGTTAATATTTTTAATTTAGTGAGTTCAGTGAGTGACTTTTATTTGTGTTTTTTAATAACTAACATTATAGAGGATTAGATATTAGCCACTATGGATTCTGACAAGAGAAATAGAACATCAGGAGCTCCAGGAAAGAAGAGAAAATTTGGAAGCAAAAAAAAACATAAAGGATTTAACAAAAATTCAGAGAATGTTCAACAAAAAATCACGAACAAAAGGAAAAGAAGTGCAACTTCAGGGAAAATAAAAGATATATCTGTAGAAGCGTCACAAACAAGAAACAGAATAATAGATATAAACATTCTGTTCTTACAGCTGGAGAAATTTCTTGTATGTGCAACATGTAAAGGACAAGTTAAAATTATAGAAGAAGATATTCGAGGACTTGGCTCCAAATTTAACATTATGTGCAAAAATTGTTCAGAGAGAAGAATTATAAGCACGAGCAAGCAAGTTGGAGCTCAAAGCAATGCTTATGAAACCAACAGACGCAGTCTTCAAGGAATTTCAAGTTTGATTGGCTTGCGTTCTCAACAAGTTCTTGACATATTTATCAAGAACAGTTTTTGTAAAGCATGTTTAAAGTGGGAAAATAGAAAAGGCACAGAAGAATATGAAGACTGGTTCAGTGATCATCAAGATAAATGTGCAGCAAACCATGAAGGAAGTGCTGGAAAGATGGAAGTCGATGGAGTTGTGGAAATGTTTAGAAGATCTCAAGAAAAGTATAATGTAAAATACCATCATTACATTGGAGATGGAGATTCGAAAGTGTACAGTGCTTTGTGCCAGGCCAAACCATATGGAGATGAAGTTAAAGTTGAGAAGAAGGAGTGTGTGGGACACGTCCAGAAACGAATGGGAACCAGACTCAGGAATTTAAAGAAAAATTTTGGAAAAAAGTTATTAGACGATGGAAAAACCATTGGAGGCCAAGGACGATTAACAGCAAAAGTAATTGATCAGCTCACCACATATTATGGTAATGCCATCAGAAACAACACGGACTCTGTAGAAAAAATGCTGAATGCTATATGGGCTACGTACTACCACAAGATTTCCACAGACCAGAATCCTCAACATCATTTATGCCCACCAGGACAGAGCAGTTGGTGCAAGTGGCAAAAAGCGAAGGCTCAAAAAAAACTAAAAGATTTTCATCATAAAGACAGTATTCCTGCAGTGATTATGGAGCAGTTGAAACCAATTTACAAAGATCTCTCTGAAAAGGAGCTGCTTCACAGATGTTTAGGCGGTTACACCCAAAATAGTAATGAGAGTTTTAATAATTCAGTTTGGAAGATTGTAACCAAGACCTCCTTCAGTGGTGTACATGTGCTCACAGCAGGTGCTTGTATTGCTGTCACTTGCTTCAACGATGGAAGAGTTGGTTTTCTGAATATTATGGAAGTCTTTGATGTGAAACCTGGAGTAGCTGCAATTGAGTGGGCACAGAAAAGCAATGACATCAGATTATTTCATGCTGAGAGGAATGCCGAAGAAAACACTTTAGAAAATAGGAGAAAACGAAGGAGACTGCAATTGAATTTACCTGAAGAGTCATATGCACCAGGTTCTTACTAGAGTAGGTAAAAAGTTATTTTTATGCGATAATAGCTAATATAATATTTATTAATTTTTTTCTTTTTACAGGTGTGTTATTGGCTCTCATAAAAGGATTAATTTATTTTGAGGTTATTTTTACTGTCAATAACATTTATGACTAACAATGTTTTCAGCCTAGTACGAAAAAATAATAAGTACAACATTTATGTATTAATCTAAAAAATTTAAAAATATTGTTGAATTAATGAAATTCTTTTTATAGGTTTATTCAACAGCTAAAATGATGTAACCAGGACTACTTTCATCTAATTGGCATCTGTTTCATTTTTCCACTAAAGTATATCATACAGAATGAAAAAAAATTTTTGGTAAGTAGTTTTGAAACTTATATAAAGTTATAGAAAACCAAAACTTTGAATTGAATTTCTGAATAACTTGTTTTTTGTATTTACAGGGACTTTGCCGCAGGATTTCTTTTAAATAAAGCAAGCTAGAGGTTTGGAAATTTAGGAGTATCTTTAAAATTGTGTTGGTTATAGAAAATGTGAGGTACTTTTTTGAAAAAGACTTTAGAAAAAAAATTATAAAATAAAATTACAAAAAGTATTGAAATTTTAATAAAAAAAACATAAAAAAATTAGATTTTTCATTAAAAAACAATTTAAAAAATTTTTTTAAAAAAAAGTAGCTCACATTTTCTATAACTGGTATAACTACAAAGGTACTCCTAAGTAACCAGACCCCTCCCTTGCTTTGTCCAAAAAATTTCCTGCGGCAATGACATGCCAGTTTCTAATTCAGAAGGGTTTCTTAATCTAATGGACTGCAAGACCAAAATCTTAAACACCTGGATGATGTAGTCTTAAATTATAGGTAATTGTATAACTTAATAATAAAAAAAGTTTGAACTCTTAAAATTATATATTGGCTTTGTTATTAAAGAATTAATACAATAGATTTTTTTTCAGGTTCAACCATGGCTTGTCCCCTTAAGGGGGCAAGCCTGGGTTAAAATGACGAAAAAAATCGAAATTTCTTTTATTCCATTTTGTTATAGCAAATTTTCTCACAAATATCCTCCCGAAACCCGTTTTTCAAAATGTAATTTTGTTTTGAAATTATAGGAAAAAATATAAAGTAGTAAAAATCAGATTTTTTTATGAATAATCTTTTTTTCTAATCAAACGCAATAAAATGTGTTTAAGACTCAAAAAAATTATTTTAACAGCTACATATAATAGTAAACGTAAATTCAAAGAATTTCAAATTTGTTGTGGGATTTGGCTGCTAGATAGTCGATAAAGTAGAGCACTGTTTTACATGACTGCTCTTTATTTTGGAAGTATTGTCGCGCTCTGAGCTTTTTTTTATATACTTGAAAGTAAGAATTACTTTTGAGGCACTTTAATAATATATTTATCATAAAAAGCTGTTTTTCAAGTAATTGTTTATATTTCTAAGTATGGAAAAGCTTTTTAAAATATTAGTCTTTTACAAGTCTATTTAAATTGCCAAATTTTCCTTTTTTTAAAGGTTTTAACATTTTTTTTTCTATTTTTTTTTCCAGTTTTGAAAAGTGTTGTGTAAATTATTGTTATAGTGTAAACAATTTTGTGAATTTGATATTTTTTAATATAGTTTAAGGTCTTACACCTAAAAATTTTGAAAAAATCAAATTTTTGTTATTGAATTTTTTGATTATATATGTTATTTTGAACCTAAAAGAACTATAGTTTGGATCAATAATTAAAAAAATTTTAAATAATCCGCTGGAAGAGCTTACTATCTTTAAAATGATGAGAAAATAGATTTTCTTGTTTTTTGCCTTTTTTATAGACTTCTGATAGGAAAACGTTATTTACTTAAATGTGTTATAAAATATCAAAAAACATTATTTATATTAGTATATACTTATATAAATCCTTATATAAGGATAAAAAAAATAATTAAAATCACATACAGTATTTATTATAAAAATTAAATAAACCATATTGTGGAATTCGAAATCCAGTGGAATCGTCTTGTGACCATTTCCCACTTCTGCTTCTAGTAAAGTGACCATTCCGTGACCGAAATTCGACAGCAATTCACTATATTAATACTCCCTTTTGTACTGTTATGAACTGCGTTCGCACGGACGAGTGGCGGAATATTTAGGGGCGATTCTACAATAGTCATTTGGAACTTGAGGAATTAATATTAGATAGCAAACGTAATTTAAACATATGAAACCATCAAAACGTAATTAAACGATTAATGGAATGATAAACGTAATCAAACGTATTCTCATAAAATAAAAAACCGATGAAGATTTTAACTATAAAACCCTTATCTTTAATCAGATAAATTATGTTTAACCGCTCCGTAAATAAATAATAATAATAATTAACCAATAAACAACTTGATACCGCAACGATTATTTTGTTAATAATAATAATAATAACATCCCGAATAAGCAAATAACTAACGGCTTGCGATTCTAGTAGAAATACGTTATTTAATAATAAATAAGAATAATAGTTAATAGTTTAATAATAAAATATAACAGGATAAAACTCGCTCAGGGAAACGCTCATTCCTTTTCTAAATATATAATTCCTAGAGTTGTTTTTCCCATATAATTCCTGGAGTTGTTTGCTCCGTATAATTCCTGGAGTTGTTTACTCGGCATTATTCCCGGGAATATTTACTCGATATTTTTCAGGAGTTGTTTGTCTCTTCCTCCTCCCCTCTTCCTGTTTACCTTCTATTTTTAGAAGCTCTCGAGGTCAGCGGAAACCAGATCGAACCGGCAAGATCCCAACGGAAATTCCCTCTCCCTCTTCCTGTTTACCTTCTATTTTTAGAAGCTCTCGAGGTCAGCGGAAACCAGATCGAACCGGCAAGATCCCAACGGAAATTCCCTCTCCCTCTTTCTATTTACCTTCTATTTTTAGAAGCTCTCGAGGTCAGCGGAAACCAGATCGAACCGGCAAGATCCCAACGGAAATTCCCTCTCCCTCTTCCTGTTTACCTTCTATTTTTAGAGGCACCAAGGCCAACGGATTCTAACGGCAATTACCGCCACTCTCGAAGGAACTAGATTTCTCCAGCAGGGCCACCTCCCACTCTCGAGGACGATCCAGAATAAACTAGAATTATCTAGCGAGGCCACTCCCACTCTCAAGGACAAAACCGGATTAAACTAGAATTCTCCAGCGAAGCCACTCCCACTCGAGGAAGGGAAATAATTTTGATTGGTTCCACTCCCACCACCAACCTGGAGTTCCACCTGCAATTTAGAATATAAATAGGGCCTCCTCACCGGCCTCAGTAGTCACTCCGAGGTCTCTGTGCAAGTGCCTCAGAGCATAATATTCAAGATCATTTTGAATTATATAGAGTCACGCTTAAAAGTCTTTATATTTTTGTTAAAGTTCAAAAGCATTTATTAATTGAATAAAACTTCGAAGTTAAGGTTTATCTCTTCAAATTCGAGTTTTCATTTCAAGTTCCCGCAATTCCTTGCGCTTCAGCGCTTAATCGGACAACGAATTCCACGTTCCTGTTGGTCAACTCGGCGACCATTGCAGAAGCGCCCTTCTGCTCGAAGACCCCGACTCGGGTCGTAACAGTACCTATACCTATATATATAACCAACGAATATAGACGCTTATAGAAGCGTATTTTAGATGGGGAACGAGGCCGAGAAAAAAATAGTTCCGCTACGACCGAGGGATGGCGCTAGCATCAAAATTTTATGCTTTTCTTTTGAATTGCCGCGCCAGTTGCGGTGAGCTGAGCACAGGCTGCACAGATAGTGTCGACTGTTGATCTATCTCGCTGTAAAACACCTTGAATCATTTGATAAAATTAAATTCATATAAATATAACAAATGAAATGCAGATTGAAATGCAAATATATATCAAAATTTTCTAAACGTATTTGTGCATGGTTATTACGCTTGAAGGTGTTTTATACCGAAACTTGTTGGTTAAAAAGATATTAACAATTTAATTGTTCAACTGGCTGTAAAAATGATATATATTCAGAAATGTTTATTATATAAAAGTCGATCGAGTTATTGCAAATTCAGCTCTGCACTCGCTATAATTTCATTTAACGTTCCAACTTTCATTTTTATTCAAATTTTTTTTTTTTATTCATAATACCTCATTTTGAAAATGAGATCTTCTCCTATCGATATAGAAATAAATATTTACGTATATGATAAAAAAAATTAATAACATTATAAACCAAGGTACGAGTAAAATAGTATATTACACAACAAGGGAGGTAAAGAGTTGGCCAGTCCAGAGCACGTGTAAATTGACACCCGAGCCGAAGGCGAGGGTGGCAAACATGTGCTCTGGAGTGGCCCTCTTTACCCCCATGTTGCGTATACGATTTTTCATCATACCTGGGCCGAAATTACCACATTCGCGTTTCAGAGCAGGGAGCGAAAGTGGTACTTTCGGCCAGGATATGGTGAAAAATGTATTTTCCCTTTATTTAGTGATTCATTTGAACACATTCTTTTGAAATGGTAATATTAAGACCAGCATATGATTATTATTTAATTTAAAACAAAGGATTTAAAATATAGTCACGTTTTATTAGTACCATTGGATTTAGTGAAATAGTGGTTAAAGCTTTAAGCGCGCAAAGGCCGTACGCGCAAGGGACAATTGTTTGATATGACAACCTATGAATTGCTCTTTTCTACGTAAAATAATTTACTTTACTTATAAACATGCAATAAATTATTTATTTACTAATATTTTTATTTTTTATTTATTTGAAAAAGTAATAAAAAGAAGACTCTTCATTATCTATTTTCATAAATATAATCTTTTATATGCGGAACTCATGCGCGTAAGCGCATCTCTGTGCGCTTATAAGTTTAATCGCTATTTTACTTGAGGTCATAATGACAATTAAACATCACTATGTATCAAATTCTTTAATGTACAATAAAGAATAATCCTATGTGAAAAAATGGGTTCAAATTTGTTATTAAATAGAAGAAAATTACATTTTTCACTGATATCTTTGATTTATAATGTTATTAATTTTTCTTTTCATATAATATGTAAATATTTATTTCTATATCGATAGGAGAAGATCTCATCTTCAAAATGAGGATTATAAGTAAAATAAATTTGAATAAGAATGAAAGTTAGAACGTTAAATGAAATTATAGTGAGTGCCGATCTGAATTTGCAATAACTCGACTTTTATATCATAAACATTTTTTAATGTGTATCATTCTTACAGCCAGTCGAACAATTAAATTGTTAATATCTTTTTTGTTAATTTCTTTTATGTTTGTAATAGTTTCTGTTTGTAATTTACCGTTTGATATCTTGAAAATATTTGAAGAGACATTATATTTCGTAAAACACCTATATGAAATTTTACCATTCTAATTAAATGCCTTCTTTGGTAGATAAAAGGATGTTGCAGCTATTTCAAAATCATGGGGTAGTGAAACAATATCAGTATGAATTTTTAAAAACAAGGAACGTAAAAATCGACTGCTCGTTACAATCAAGATTGTTTATTCTCCTTGAATTCATGAATTATCCATCAATATGTTCTGCTCTCAGTTAATATGTGTTTACACAAATATTTGTAATATTTTGCACGTTGCCTCCGTAACTTGATTTCAATAATTATTTAAAACAATACAGATATTATATGCAAACTCAATATTATTCGATGGAAACCAAGCGGGAAGGTGGCAGATATCTTCCATCAGGATAGGATAGGAAACACAGGAAGGTTAGGTTAGGGAACAACGAGTAATGAATATATTTGCAAATATTAGAAACATGCAAAAAAAAAATGAACTGCAGAAATGAACATAACGTTACAACGCGAAACTTTTCACTAGAATTTATTTGAAAAACTATAAATAATTATTAACATCATTATTGTCCTTACACATGCATACATGCAACTAAATATTATTGATTTGAAATTTAAAACTATTATCATGCATTACACCGAATTTACTAGCTTAAAATTACCAGAATAAAGTATTAAAATCGAAATAAAACGTCAAGACGAGGATAAAAAATATTTTTTTTTTTCTGAAATTTTTTTCACCGTTACAAAGTTTTGTCTATGAGGAAGCAAAAAGATAATCGCCACCCACGTACCTCAAAAATTGCAGAATATTTTTTATTAACATATAATACAACATATGCATGCAACATTGGTATTGGCAAAAAAGATGAATAAAATGTGACATTATAAATTTTGAAATTCTACTTGAAAATGTTATGCAATAAATATTGTAATATGATGGAAAATATAATTATTGAATGAATATAATACAAGTTTTTGTAAAATTAAATATAATATAGTCAAATACACAAACTTTTCTATTATTAAAGATGCTGAATTAAAAGTTATTTATGTTGTATAAATTAAAGAAGTGGAAAATTTCTACAAAGGAATTTCAAATTTAAAATAATAGCTAGTATAACTTTGATTAAAGAAAATCATAAAAATTATCATCACAAATTTAGTGTATTAATAGTCAGTAAACGTCACCTTTTATAGTATCGCAAATATTATGTTCTGTAAAGAAATATATATGTATTTAATAATTGGCAAAAGACAGCACAATAAGCACAGAATTTTGCCGAAATTGAGTAATGAAAAAATAATTATATTGCCACATAGTAATATCTATATATATATATATATATATATATATATATATATATATAGTATTTTTACTTATCCTTACGTATTAAATAAATTATTTTAATAAAATATATAATATTTAATAAATAAATTAATTAAAGAAATATTTAATATCTTTTATTCATGACTCAATTTCTGCAATTTAGCATTAGGCTTGTTACCAGCAAAATCTATTTTTCTTTTCTTTTTAGCGTCTCGTAAGTCAGCATTTATCCATTTTATTTTATAAAAAATATGAACTCTAACAAAAAACGCGATTAGAGACTCTCGATGGGATTTACAAGGACCGTCGGTAACCCAACACTGTTCATGACGTTCCAGAATTTTAGACGTGATTTTATCAATTAAAACCTGACTAACTTTTGTATTGTGACTTATTTCGAGAAATAATGCATCAAAAGTTTCGATAGCCGTGATAATGACATTGTAAAAATCATCCGAAGGTACACAAAGATTTCCAAGTTCATTCGTTACATTAAATATTTTATACGCTTTGAAAAAAATTAATAAATCATCATTACTTTCAAAATTACGGTTGACTCTAGTTAAAGAAGCTTCACAGTCTAAACAATTAAATTTTGAAATAAATTTCGCCGCTATATATCCAGCAACATACTTCATTGCTCCACGTAATGGAGTAGATGAAATTTGATAATTTGGATTAGAATTATTCTCATTTCTTTCACGGTCATCATTATTTTCACCATAATTAACAAATTCATTTACTCCATTCACGGCGCCATCGAACGGAATTTCATTGCAATCGTCGTCAATATCATTGTTTGATGAAATTTGATAATTTGGATTAGAATTATTCTCATTTCTTTCATGGTCATCATTATTTTCACCATAATTAACAAATTCATTTACTCCATTCACGGCGCCATCGAACGGAATTTCGTTGCAATCGTCGTCAATATCATTGTTTATTAATTCATCATTTTGACTACTTGCATTTTCTTCGAAGATATTGTTGTAATTTGCAGGAAAATTACTATTAATACTAAACTCTTCATTAAATACTGACACAGAATTGGTTACGTTTTCTGCTGGTTCTTGTAAATCAATATTTATAGTTTTCACACAACTTGCTAGTAACGGTACTGTTTCGTCAGATTCGCAATTCGTTAATTTAGATGTAGACATTAAATTTGCAGTGATAGTGTATTGCAAATTATGCCTTACTTGCATTGCAGTTGGATTTTGATTGTGACCAGAACGAGCCCTTAAAACTGCGAATAAATTTTCTATTGGATCTTGATTTAAACGCGTCGTTAATAAATACACTCCTCCATTTTCTGCCATATCTTCCCATTGTAAAATTATACTATTAACCGTCAAATAAAAACCATTAAAACATGGAGGATTACCGTTTTTATCAACGCATTGCCACGTCTCGATCCAATTTAAAGATTCTTTTAAATACTGTAAAACTTGAGGATTTAATTTTGATAGAGGACGGCGCAAAGGAATTTTATCATGTGGACTTCTACTATTCAAACAATCGAAAAGATCGTTAACTTTTTTAATGAAATTTGCGGTTTCTGTACAATTGGGATGAGTAAAAGGTTGCTTTGGTGCTACCGCACCTGCTAATAAGGCTTTCGAAACACTATTACTAAAAATTTGAGCAGCAAGACTAACTTTCATTCGTTTAAAACTATCTGGATCTAGATGTTCGTCCATTAATTTAGGTGCCGATTTACTTGGTAGATATTTTTCGCGGTTTCTTAATTCACGAATCGCGCCCCATGCAACTGATTCCCTATTAATTTTGAAATCACGTGTACGAAAAGTATTACGCAGGCACTTGAGTAAATGTGGAGCATCAAAATTAAAGAAAATTTTACAGTTATTTGTCTGAAAAAATGGCTTGTCTTTGGTTATTCCCATTTTTCTTATGGCTGATTGATTTGGCGTTCCTTGGTCGCATACCATTGATTTTAATGTAAAACCGGCGTTTTTCACGTACTCTATAACATCTAAAATTATTTTGAACAACAATTTCCCACTTACACTGTTACAGGAAACATAGTAGCAAATAGGCTGTCTCCAATCAGTCTGCCTACCTCTTAACATAAAAACTAAAATATGATTACCATGAGTTTTCTCGCGACCATGTTTTCCCATATCAGTGTAACCTTCAATTAAATCTTTTTTTGGATTGTAATCTAGCCACGATTTAATACTCATTTCATCCCACATTAATACACACTCTCGTTCTTTTACTGTCATCATGCTTGATTTTAGTTGCAATAATTTTAATAATTTAGTGTTGTTACCGGGAGTTAAATCAAGTTCGTTAATCCATCGTCTTATTAAACTAACACATGGCAAAGCAAACTCTTTTTGGTCACGCAAATAACTGTAAACTTTTGGAGATTTATAAAATAAATTTATAGCAAATTCCTTTTCTTCATCGGACCATTTTCTTTGTCTAATATGATTGATTTGCATTTTAAAAAAATTTAAGACGTTGGCATTAAGCTTCAAATAGTTATTATAAAAAGAAACTGCTTCCTTAGATTTTTCAATTTTATGCTCCAAATTTTTTATTCTTTTATTTTTGTTATGAATTTCTGCAGCAAGTTTATTAGATTTTTCTTTATACCTTTGTTGCTTCACATTTGCTTCTTTGGTAATTTTTTTGCATATTTACACTCTTTATCTTTGTGCGATAACTGTTCTTTTAAACTAGCAATTTCATGTTGAAGTTGTTCAACTACACTTTGATATTTGTTACTTTTATCGGTATTTATAGAATCAACGGTAGAGTTACAATCAAAATTCAACTTGCTTTGCATTCCTGAACAAGATGGCTCATTTGGATCATAACTTTCTAGCATGTTATCGCTAGTTTCTCTTAAAGATTCATCAAAGTCTAAATTTAAATCAACAGTTGATCTATCAAAACAAGGAGCAAGGACATCAATTTCAAGGCCATCATGTTCATTAGCGTCATTAGAATCATCTGAATCAGTAGCTAAGCCCTGTTGAATAGGTATAGCAGTATTTTTTAATTTTGTCATACCAGAACCAATTACAAAGTCCTCTGCAGCAAAATGAATATTACAAAGCCGCTTGTTTGCCAGGCCTTTGTCATCCAGATCAAGAAGTTTGGTATTGCCTGAGCGAAGAATCCAGTCTAATTGTCTAATTTTTGAAAAATTATGAAGATCAACATTCAGAATGTAAAGTTACAAAATAGTAAGAAAGGAATACACATCAAGACCACAGATACATATCAAGCAATTTCTCAAGTAATTACTTAAGTTACAACTTAATAATTCTTAATCCGCAAATACCCTCGAGATGCGAGTTCCACATAGAAGCTGTGCGAAACACAAACAGGCCAAATACACTAAGTTGCAAATTAAAAATGATTAAGCTTCAAAATAATATGGCATGCACGTTTTACGTAGTAGACGTGAGGTACGCAAACATGATAAAAACAAAACTGCTATTTAAAAAATGTTTAAACCTCAAATACCCTGGGGTAGTAAGTTCACCCTTGCAGAAGGAATGGAGCACGCAGACAGGCCAAATGAACTAGATTTCAAATTGAAAATTACTAACCTTAAAATAGCTTGGGAATGCACATTTTACGTAGTAGAAGTGGAGCACGCAGACATATTAAAAACAGTAAACTGCTAGTTAAAAAATTTCAAATCGCCTGAGGATGCAACACGCTAAAAATAGTGAACTGCTATTTAATAAATTATTAATCCTGAAATTGCCTGGGAGTGCGAGTTCTATACGTAGGAGGTGTGAGGCACGCAGACACGCTAAAGGAACCGAATTGCAAATTCAAAATTATTAAGCCGCAAAGTAGCCTGGGGATGCACGTTTTACGTTGTAGGTTCGAGGCAAGCAGACAAGATAGAAACAGTAAACTATTAGTGACAAAATCTAAAACCCCGAATAGCCTGGTGAAAGTTCCGCGTCAAAGGAGTGGGGCACGCAATCGCGCTAATAACAATAACATGCTATTTAAAAAATTCTACTAAATAGCCTGCGAATGACGCCGACACGCAAACAGGCTAGGACAGCAAGCTGCTCATTATGAAATTTTAGACGCCAAAAGTTCTGGGCATACAAGTTCTACGTAGAAAGTGCAGGGACACACCGACGGGTTAAAGACCACTTTTTGAATTATTAAGAAGTTGTGTCACACACCTTCTACGAGCAACTCGCATGGCCAGATTATTTGAGGTTTAGTAATTTTTAAGTTGCAACTTGGTCTCTTCAGCTTGTCTACGTGACGTCACTTCTACAACATGGAACTTAAATCCCCAGGCTTTTTGGCGTTTAAAATTTTTTAAATAGCAGTTAATTAGCGTTAGCCGGTCTGCGTGCCCCACACCTTCTACGTAAAACGTGCATCCCCAAGCTATTTTAAGGTTTAATAATTTGTTTAGTGTATTTGGCCTGTCTGCGTCTCGCACAGCTTCTACGTGGAACTCGCATCCCCAGGGTGTTTGCAGTTTAAGAATTATAAAGTTGCACCTCAAGTAATAACTTACGTAATTACTTAAGCATTTGCTTGAGATATACCTGTGGTGCAACCATTCGCACCGCGAACGGAGCTCTGGAGCACCTGTTCGGTCTGTTTTTGTTTTATTTAGTTGATGGATTTTATGATGCTAACATAAAAAGTGGTTCTACAAGAACAAGAATATATCGTACAAAAAGCCTGTATGTGGATCATTGTAAGAAAATTATCTGATAATAAGAACGTTTTTTAATTCAGAATCATAGAATCCATCAACTAAAATAAGAACATATAACGCGTGCAAGACTGAAGTATTTAGCTAATAAGATAAAGAAAGAAGCTGTGATTGGATAGGTACCAGTGCGCGGTCGACCGCAGCCAAACGCGCGCGTACGCGTTTATGTGGTCCTGGCCTTTCACTCACTTTTAACATAAAAATAAATAATCTAAAATTTGTTTGTATTCTAAATGAAGCACATTTGACTCGGTCGATTAAAAATCGCTCGAGGACACAGTACGCAATAAATCGAGATGTCATTATTTTAGTAATTATAGGGATTAGATTTATACACTTTAAACATTTCACTAAGTGCAATATAGGAATATTAAAATGTAGTAGGATAAGAAAACATATTACGTTAAAGTTCAGGTTAGATTTAATTGCTTTATTAATTACTCCAAAATAATTTTTTTTAATTTACAAACATTCGTAGTATAATCGTAATATTTATTCTGATAGAAGTGTGAATAAAGTCTACTTAATCGCATTTCAAATCAAATACTGAAAATATTTTATCAGTTTTACCAATCTAAATCAGGGCAAAAAAGATTAGCTTCCGAGCTACCATATTTTCCAACCGCCCGAGATCCCATTTTTTCAACCGGACTCCAAGATACCACGTTTTCCAACCGGCCGCCAAGTTACCATGTTTTCCAACTGGACTCTGAGATACCGCGTTTTTTAACCGGCCGCCGAGATACTGTCTTTTTATACGGATGTGACGATATATTTATATAATACAGCGCTCACTTTTTTGCATGCTCTGCGCGGGAATGCAAAGTGGGAAATCGGCTGCTGTGACGTACGAGCGCTCTAGGAGGATTACGCGAATGGAGGTCCGCGGATCCACGCTCACGAGTCGCGGCTTTCCTTTATATAGGGTAAAAGTGGGTACTACCGCGGTTTTTCAGCACGGGCGTCTTATAGTACACGAATTAAAATCTTTGCCTCGATGATTTAAGTTGAATTCTTTTTTTAACTCTTCTTTAACTTACCAGAAATGCAAAAATGACTCTTATCATATGATGAAAAACATATAGTTAATTAATAAATGCAATCTAAAAAATAGATCCGAGGCTGATATTACTGCGGGTATGATTGAATTACCGCGGGGGTTTTACCGTGTGTATGATGGATTACCGCGGGGGTATTACTGCGGAATTTTACCTTGAGCTTGTTATATTATTTATAATTTTACAACCGAAAAAATGAACATATCTGTATATTTTTACATCATATTTCATTTAGAACATAGCAGTTGGCAAATGTTCTCATATATATTGTAGACTTCTTGATTTCACTGTTTTGAGGTTACGTTGGACCAATGCCGCAGTAATACCAGCAATCGTATTTGTATACAAATGACGGTATTACCGCGGATGGCCAGACAATAATTTAGTATATTCATACAAATCATGCTTTATTCTCTTTTCAAGACAATTTCTTATATTAATTAATATTTTGTATGATCGAATAAATATTAAATGCCGAATTATACTATGAAAAATGAAATTGCAGAGCGTTTTTCGTCGATCCGCGGTAATTGCAGCGTCCGCGGTAATACCCACATTTATCCTACTTAGTCGCTGCTCGATCATCCGCCCGCTGCGCGGATTGACAGGCACGCGTGCGTATACACTTACATGTGATAAGTCAACATCATATAATCCATCAACTACAATAAGAACATATAACGCTTGCAAGACGCAAGTATTTAACTTATAAGATAATGAAATTGTTTCATGCCTATTGGATAAAGTTCAGCTTTTAAAAGAGTGCAAAGATTCTCACTGAAATCTCTGTAAAATCGCGGAGCGCCCAAGATAGTACTTTCTTACGCGCGAAACGTTTTTACTCCCAACCGGCGATCTGGAATCGACTAAAAGGAAAACAGTTTCACACCGTTTTCAGTGAGCGTTTTACAACGTACGAATTGTATATATACTTCCCACAAAATATACAGAAGTAGAATTTAGAAAGTGCCTGTTTATATATTATTATTATTATTATTACATATTATTATTATCCAAATAAAAGAAAAAAATGGTAATAAAAAATGTTAAATAACGCATATTTTACTGGAAGGTGACATATTTTTGTGTTAACGTTTATTGTTATCCGGTAAATAATCTTATTTTATTGAAAGAAGGTCAACAACTATTTTTTTGAGACAACTTTTAAATAAAGGTTATGAATTTTATTGAAATATATTAAGAATCTTGAACGCAGTTAAACTTAACATTTGCCTAATATATACATATATATGATAGAATTATTATAAAATATAGGATATTGTTAATAGGAAAAGAACCGAACCCTTCATGCTTCGGAAATCTGTGAAAAATCAGGGCAGGATTTTTCGCCTTGCTGTTTGTGCATCCTTCGTATGCACAAAATGCTCGAGATCGTGCCATGCTCAAAAAAACTTGTTGATAAAATCAAACACTACAACTAATAATAATTACTTTTAACAAAAATTAATAACTCTTCGGAAAAAAACTTGATCAACGGCGCCGTCAGATCTGCAACACTCCTGTCATGTATCAGAAGAAGCTCCTCTCTGCGACTCTCGGCTACTCCCGCCTTTTTACAGTACGTTTCCCGCGTGATTGATCGAGACATATATATTACATCATTCTGTATTATGGAATAGCCTATATTATTTTTTTTACATAAAATGTTTTATATAAATAAAAACAATAATTCTTTGTAAAATAACATTTTTATTGTAATTAATTGACTTAATTATTTTATACAAGCACCTTATATACGTGTGTGTATATCTATATAGGGTGTAGCGCCGCCTCGCGGATGGGTAACAGAACTAATCGGCTTGTTACCCAGACGTCTCGGCCGAAAATTTCTTAAGAAGTACGCTTCTATAAGCGTCTATATTCGTTGATATAACTAATGCCAGTGTAAACACAGTGGCACAGCCGCACAGCTGACAGCTCAAAAGCTCAAATGAGCAGAGATACATAACTATGTGATTTCAACAGTTTGTTTTGCAGAGTTTTGGCTTCCTCAAATAGAAAGATTTTTTCAATAATGTTTCATTATTTGTATTCATAAGTGAATTTAGGACTGAAAATTTAATGAATTATATGTGAAGATATATATATGTAAAAGTATTTATAATTGTGATTATAACACAAGCGTGCAGTGACAGTTTTGTTTAAATTTGGAAATTATAGCTTCAGCTCAAGATGCATGAGATTGCTGTATGAAATTTAATACAGAAAAACAAGTGGATTTAGTTAGGTATTCGAAGGAAGAAGCTGTAGTAATTCTTTACGGATAAAAATAAATACATCTTTTTTCTAAAGAAGATGAAAGTGAAATAATTGAGTTTAGCTTACTATAGGATATAATTCAATTCAGAAGAGTTGTGAATTACAATAAGTGTCAAGATGTATCTACGCAGAAAAGCGACAAGCCTGCTTAGCACACAAGAAATATATAATACAGGCTTGAATTCAAGATATATTTAATATACAATATGCGTAATCAAGTGATCATTGACAAAATGGGCTTATCGGCTTTTATGTATTTATGTACTTTTGGCTATAACAGTGATGGCTTCTTAAGTTGCGATTAGGATTTCATATTTGATAAGACCTGCTGCATATTCTACATTAATCTTAGTATAATAAATAATAATATAACTCAGTACAATGTGTTAAAAAGTGACTCAACAGTGGATGAATCAAAAGTACAAAAGCGAAGGATAGATTGTTAGCAATAACTTTGAATGGAACGCATACTGTTAGATTAGCAATAACTTTTAAAGGAGCGGATGCATGCAAGGTGCCAGAGCTTCTGTTTCAACATATTTATATAGAAGAACATATCTTAGGTGTACAGGAAACTGAGTTTCATCAAGGGAAAAAAATTGGGAACCTAATGGCTGGTTATTTTTGAAGTTTTATGGTATTTTTCTTTGTAGGCTTATTTCTCAAAATGTCATTTTTTAAAGTTTGGCGTTACTTTAAAAAAAAACTATTCCATTGATTTTGATGGGAGAGGGCCTGAATTACTTGAAATTTATTTATCTATGGCAGGAAGAGTTGGAAATATGAAAAATATTTTATTAAATAATTTTAAAATGGTAAAATCCATAAAAAACACAAAAATTCATAAAATTCATGAATTTAAAGCAGTTTTTTCCATAAAAAAGTATTAATTTTCAGAAATTTTATTTTTCCAACTCTTCCTGCCATAAATGCATGAATTTCAAGTAATTTAGTTCCTCTCCCATGAAAATCAATGGAATAGTTTTTTTTAAAGTTACGCTAATTAAAAAATTGAAAATGCTATATCTCAAAGTAAAATTGGTCTACAGATTAAGTCTTGGGCCATATTATCAGAAATAGTGTATATTTATAGTATATATATTGTATTTTGTTTAAACTACATTTTTCTTTTTTTTAAAGCTCATTTTGACCTCAGAAGCCACTAGGTGTAAGACCGCCTTAATAACAAGTGTTAAAAAGCTTTAAAAGTAGATTAGAAGAAATAGATTAGAAGAATGGATAAGAAGAAAGATTATAATGATAAAAGAAAACCTGGTGGGCCAAGTCAAAAAAATACTTGGGGAAGAGCTCCAAAAAGAAAAAAGGTATTTTATAAATAAAAGGGAAGAAGGTGAGCCATCGCCCAAAATTCGCCCCAGCACTTCAGCCAGGAAAATCCATCGGGATATTGATATCGAAGCTGGGGAAACCAAGAACAGAATTATAGATATTAATATTTTATTTGAACGATTGGAACAAATTATTTCCTGTTAAGATTGTCATGGTCAGATCAAGCTATCTGAATTCGACTTTAGAGGACTAGGATACAAAATTGAAGTGAAGGCATGCTGAACTATCGACCTTCTGTGGACTGATGGATTTACCATCACCAGTATCTCACAGCAATTATGATAAAATTAATAAAGTTCTTAGTGATGTTTGTGAGATAGTTGCAGGAAAATCTACGAGTGCAGCTGTTATTCAAGAAGTCACTTTGACAGAAAGTGACAAATTAGTTGTATCTGGTGATGGTTCGTAGAGGAAAAGAGGTTTCACTTTTCTCCAAGGAATAACCAGTGTTATTGAAAATGAAACTGGAAAAGTGATTGACGTCTCAAATAAGTGCAGATTCTGCAAATCCTGTTCAGTATGGAAAGGCAAAGAAGATACTTCAGAGTATGAAGAATGGTTTGAGACTCACAAAACAAAGTGCTAATGTAACGACCTAGGCTGTGCTGGCAAGATGGAAGTTAATGGCATGATAGAAGTCTTCAAAAGTTCTGAGAGCAAGCATAATGTTATTTATGCTGGCTATATTGGCGATGGAGATTCTAAAACATTATGGAGGAAAGAGCACTATCGAGAAAAAGGAATGTGTTGGACACGTGCACAAGAAAGTAATATACAGCGTATTTTTCATGCACAAAGAAGGACGGAAGCCAGTACTATTGAAGCAAGGACTGCAAGAAAAGGAAGTCGACTCCAACTTGAAAAACTTCATGACTTATATGCAGCTGGTGCATATTAATATCTTGTAGGTAACTACACTACACCAATATTTTTTAATTTCAATTTTGCATTCTAATACACATAGATCACAAATCACAATCAGTTTTCATTTCAATAACTTTACTTCCTTATAGAGAAAGCTTTTTAATATTATTTTCTCACAAATATTGTTTCTTTTCAGATGTGAGTTCAAACTTAGTGCTTATAATTTCGACCTCTGAGGAGGCTTACTTTTATATGACAGTAGGTTATGTCATTCACAACTGGAAATATAAACAGTGTCTTTCCAATGGAAATAAAGGCCATAAAAAAGATTAGTTCTTTTTAGTAAATATGGTAAGAAAATTTGTTAAATTTTCTTACATAGAAATTCTTTCTTTTCAGGTATTGGTTTCAAGTTGAGCATTTAAATTCTATAAAAAGCTTTAGAATATACTTAAAATAATACAAAATAGTATAAATTTTAAAATATATAAGCTGTCAAATGAAAAAATGGGGTTGTGAGTATTCGCAAAAAAAATAGGTATAGAAACTTTAAATTGAATTTACTCAAAATTAACTATATAACAATATTTAGTCCATTCTTGTTGATTAATTTTTGAGCCGCTTGGCCAAATGAGCTGAAATTTGGTACACAACTTTCTGATACATATGTCTACAAAATGAGCGAAGCAGATTTTCAAAATCATGTGATTAACAGTTGCTACACAGAGCTACTGGTGCAAAAATGTTAATAACAATACAAAATCTCACTTTTTGTTTTTTATGATAACAAATATTGAACTTATTAAAAGTCTGCTCCGCTCATTTTAAAGAAATATGTATCAAAAAGTTGTGTACCAAATTTCAGCTCATTTTGTCAAGCGGTTCAAAAATTAGTTCACGAGAACATATAAAATCTAAAATAAATAATGTTATTGTTTATGTGATTATTATTATATCGTAAAAAAAGGCTAAGAGGGCTTAAAATGTTCATTTTTATATATAATTTGAAGAGGTTACATTGCTTTTAATATTTATTAAATATTTTTTATTTATTAATGTTTATTATTACATAAAGAAACAAATGTTTTCACATTGATTTGAAATTAATCTATTTTTACAGGATTTAACCCAGGCCTTCCTCCTTAAGTTTGGTCTGCACCGGGCCAGCAGCCCCGCCTTTAATATGCGAAGCAGCTCACAGCTTCCTGACCACTACCACGTCGATAGCGGAGAATCTTCAGAGGTTTTGGGAACTCGAGGAGATTCCCACCTGCAAGCCTCAACTTACTCTATTCAAAGTTGCATTCGAAGATCACTTCAGTCGCACACCCACCAGAGTATCTTGAGTGCAGATACTCTGTTAGGCTGCCATTTTCTAAAGCACCTGAACTTTCTGTATCCCGACAAACTGCAACGGCGAGGTTCATGCAGTTGGAGACTCGACTGTGCAAAAACCCCTCACTTAGGAAATTTTATTCAGGCTTTATGGCCGAGTTTGTGGAGCTGGATCACATGGAATTTGTCCCAGCATCAACAGCCTACGATCAGCAAGGATATTACATGCATCACCATGCTGTATTTAAGCAGAATATCTCCAATAAAATTAGAGTCTTATTTAACGCTTCTCAATACACCAAGAATGGTCTTTCTCTTAATGACTGTTTATTTCAGGCCCAAAGATGCAGACGGATCTCACAGTCATAATAACCCGACGACGGTTCTTCCCAGTGGTCTTCACGGCGGACATCGTCAAGATGTTCCGTTAGTTCCGCATGCACGAGGATGATCAAAATTGGCTGGGTGTACTTTGGCGCGACCACGAAGACAAGGACCTTCGCACCTACCGTATGCGCACCGTAATCTATGGAACCGCCTGCGCTCCCTACCAGGCAATTCGCACGCTTCGGCAGCTGGCTGGGGCCGAACGTCATCGTTACCCTGAAGGCGCTCGCGTCCTGGAGAAGCACCTCTACGTATACGACGCAGTGGCCGGAGCCGACTCCGTCAACCGAACTCGCATCATCCAAACGCAACTTCGAGAGATACTCCGCAGCACAGGAATACAACTGGATAAATGGTCAGCCAACGAACCATCGTTGCTCCCGTCGATCTCTAATGTATCAATGACTCTCGACTCCTTCCGTGAACTTAGCATGGTATCCACACTCGGGTTACATTGGAATCTGTCTCACAATTCATTCTGCTTTAAGGTAACCCTGTCCCCAACGCATGGCGAGGTGACCAAGAGGAAAATGCTGCGCGAAGTGGCCAAGCTGTTTGATCCACTCAGCTGGCTAGCATCTATGGTAGAGGCAGCGAAAATCCTAATCCAAAGACTATTGATTAAGAAGTACGAGTGGGATCAGCCGGTCGACCATGAAACTGTGGTTACATGGCGTCAACTTCGTTAAGAACTTCCTGTTCTAGAGTAGTTGTGGATCCCATGGTGACTGGACACCTACAGCTCAACCTGCTCCACACTTTGCTTGTTCGCGGACGCTTCCCACGCTGCATGTGCAGCTGCCATCTACCTTGTGATGGACGACAGCAAGCGAGGGACCTTAGTGACGCTACTCATCGCGAAGACAAAGCTCGCGCTTATCAAGACAGTGAACATCCCTCGGCTGGAGCTGAGTGCGGCTCTGCTACTCACCCGTCTCATCACCCTAGTAACGGAACAGTTGCCACAACAGCCAGTTGCAATTTACTGCTGGTCAGACTCTAAGATGATTTTATTCTCGTTTACTGACCACCCTTCATGCTGGACCACGTTCGCTCTTAATAGAGTGAGTGAAATCCTCACAACCCTGCCGCAAGCTCGGTGGGGACACGTTCGCTCTGCCGAAAACCCAGCGGACATCGATTCGATACTACCCAGCAAGGTGGGCATTCCGACCATTGGTCCACTCTACCAGGAGATGTCTCAACAGACCTAGAGAACCGACGAGACATCTTGACCTTCGCCACGCAAGATGAACCTTCAAGAAACTTATCCGAGACGTTAACCATACGTTTCTCTCGCTTAACTCGAGCAGTGAGAGTAATCGCCTACATTTTCAGGTGGAAGCAACGTGTTCGTCCAGCGGACACTCCAAGGGCTCTTCATCCTATAGCTTTGGCGGGTGATGAACTTCGACGGGCCCGACTTGCGCTTGAACGTGAGGTACAGCGAGACCACTATGCCACTATGCCACAGAGTTGAAGTGTTTGCAAAAGGATGACGGACTTCCAAACACGAGCGCTCTACGTAAGTTTTTGCCTTTCATTGGCACCCTTCGAAAATCCCGATTGCAGTCACCTGGCGGAGCTCCTGATCCGTGACGCTTACGAGCGGACTCTCCACGATGGCTCACAGCTATTGAGCAGCTACCTACAGCGTGCCTACTGGATCGTCAGAGGACGCAACCGCATCTGACGCCTCACAAATCAGTGCGCCAGGTGCACTAGATTCAAATGGCAAAAACAGAGCCACCAAATGGCAGCTTTGCCCTCGGTGAGAGTCCCCCCGGCTAGACCCTTCACTTCTACCGGCCTGTACTATGCCGGCCTTTTCCTGCCGGAGACCTGTAAGGGTAGAGGTCAGAAGGTCTACAAGGGCTACTTGGTCATCTTCCTCTGTATAGTTTCGAGAGCTGTTCATCTCGAGCTAGTGTTAGACTACACTGCGCAAGGATTCCTGTTGGCGTTCCGACGCTTCATCTCAAGGCGGGAACTATGCGCCGCGATCTTCAGCGACAACGGCATCACCTTCAAGGTACCGAGTACCGAGATCTATAACCTCTTCGAAGCTGCCTCCTCTACTGGGCGCGAAATTGCCTCTGCTGTAGCCGCGGATATGGTTATCATTTCTACCAGGGTAGTCGTATTTCTTTTATGCAAAAGAATTCTTATTTAATTTCCCTCTCAAATCTAATTAATCCGCAGTTATTCAACAAATATCTCAACAACATGCATCTTATCTTGCGATAAAAGAGTTTAAAAAACATTTTTAATCAATGGTTAATAAGAATCGCTGAAATATATACGCGACAGGAACGGAATTTTTTTGCAGCACGCCTCGCAACACGAATAAACACAGCGATGCGCGAACATGTTTTTGTACTTTAATTTATTCGACTTAATGTGGTTCAGTGGGTATATATAGAGGTCTCAAATATAAAATATTTTTTAACGAATTGTTCTCATATTGCAAGGTAAGAAAGTTTATAATGTAATAGACAAGTATTTTAATTAAGGGAGGAAGGTACCGATTTTTGGCCAAAAAATCGATTTTTTTTTTATCGTTATAAACTTTTTTCTAGCCATTTTTCTACCCGAAAGCCTACTCCTAATGTCATAATTTTCAAATAATTATTTAATTTGATTTATTTTAACATTTATCGTTAGAAACACAATTTAGCGTTTTTTGCATTTTTTATAATACTTTTCTCTTTTTGACAAATCCAGTTCATGTACAATTATACCTCTCTACCTTGCTAATTTCCTTTTGAAACTAATTTGAAACTAATAATTCAATTTTGATATTTACACTTAGTTTGCCCATATAATTTTATAAATAAATCGTCCAGCTGTTATGGCCGAATCCATCTCAAATCAGACAGCCCGCGTATGCCTATTTCACCTATCATGTTGAAATAAAAATATTTATGTTCTACTCGAAAAAATATTTTACACGTGTTTTTTTATTTTTTTGTTTCATCAAAATTTCATGCGTTCAGCGATACCGAAAAATTCCGAGAAAATTCTTTCATTGAGAAAAAAAATTTTCAATGTGATTTTCAGACTGCTATTGTTTCAGCAGTTTTTCAAGCTTTTAAACGTGTAACACATAATTTCACTCAGTTTTGAGCCCTCTTTAACGGCCTTAATGTCATTTTCAAAAAAAAATAAAAAATCCACGAGCTATGCACTTTTTACTGAAAAATTCATTTTTTAGAGAAGTGCCTTTTTCTCGAAAACCCCATGTTTTTTTTGCACAATTTTTGTTGTCGTGATAGAGGACGGTAATGCCTAGCTAGACGTATTTGTGAGATTCGGTACTTTTTTCCTGGGATAGCGATCACTAATGAGATAACACACAAACAAATTTTTCACGCTTAACGCTTATATATAGTCAATGATATTAGAGTCAATGTAAAGGTAGAACATAAATATTTTTATTTCAACATGATAGGTGAAATAGGCATACGCGGGCTGTCTGATTTGAGATGGATTCGGCCTTATAATAAACTCCATTTGAATCGTGCCATCTATATCGACCGTCTTATATCGACTACGGCCCGTTCGTTACACGCAATAAGGAACAGGGAACAAGTATAGTACATGGGTACTATATCTATATACATAAGATACAAGTGCTGTTCCTCATATACATATATAGATATAGTAACCTATGTATATAGTGCTAATGTAATGATATAGTATACTTACTGTATCTGTTCCGTTCCTTTTTGTACATAGCGGGCCTAACTTCACGTTTATTGTGTTTCTGAGTTGATACAAAAATCGTATATATTATCAAAAATTTGTTTAGTTTTGCTGCAGTAAAATTGTAATTAAAATGCATTGAACAAGATTAATAACGCCTATCACACAATATTAATATTTAAGGGGGTCGGACACCTTTAAAATGACGAAAAATCAATTTTTTTTATTACACATTTTATTAAAAAAACACTTTTAGAATATGTCCCAATTAGTTTTAAAGCATTATCTATTTTTGTTTTAAGAATGTATACAAAACACTGATAAAGCTTTTCATTTGTTGCTTCCTCCTAGAGGAAGCTTTGTGATAGTAAATTTTTGAGTTGTTGTAAAAACATGTATAATTGTGTTCCGAGGTGTTAGGAATCAAAATACATGGTTTTTGAAAAATGTCTGTATGGATGTGTGTGTGTGTGTGTGTGTGTGTGTGTGTGTGTGTGTGTGTGTGTGCGTGCGTGCGTGCGTGCGTACGTGCGTGTGTGTGTGTGTGTGTGTGTACGCCTGGATCTCAGCTTCTACTCGGTCGATTTTGACCGGACAGGTCTCTTTTTTTTTGTTTTTTCTTTTGGGTGATGACGGGTCAAAAATCCGTTTTTTGATTGGGGCGATGCGTTGTTGTTTTTTTCAAATTTTCGATTTTCTCAAAACTGTTTTTTGATTTTTTTTAATGATAGGATCGAGTTACTCGAATCTGATGGGCAGCGTTCGAAAGAGAAGTAAAATACCTATATTTTCTAAAAAAAATTAATTTTCTATCTATCACGGTTCTTTAGTTATCATCAAAAACAAAAACGTGTTTTTTTTATAAACTCATAACTCCAATGATGTTATCATCATTATATTATAAAAGTATATAGTATTGGCGTCAAAATTCTTGAGTTTAAGTATTCAAAACTGATGAATAATTAAAATAGTATAAGAGCAGGTGGCGCTCCAATCGGGGTAGCGTATAGTGCAGTATGTACGAGGGTCATTTGACAAGTACCTAGCCTCACCGCCAGATGGTGCCACTATCGCACCAGAAATACACTACAGTGCAGTATCTTCCTGTAAACGGTTACAGACGAAATTTCAGCCGGATCGGAGTTGTAGTTTATTTTTGAGAGCGTGTGAAAGCAAATGTGTCCGTTGATTTTTGAAAAAATGGAGAAAGAACAATATCGGTCGGTGATTCGATTCTTGTTTTTGGAAGGGAAATCGCGCAGTGAAATTAAAGAACGCTTGGATGCAGTGTATGGGGATGCTTCTCCTTCGATGGCGACCGTTAAATTTTGGTATAACGAGTTTCAACGTGGTCGTACGTCGGTTTTTGATGATCCACGCCCAGGTGCTCCGAAAACAGCCACTACGGAGAAGAACGTGACAAAAATACACGATATCGTTTTGTCAGACCGCCGATTAAAGGTGCACGAGATAGCTGCGATAGTAGGCATCTCAGAAGAACGAGTGTGGCATATCCTACATGAGATTTTAGGCATGAGGAAGCTATCAGCAAGGTGGGTGCCGCGTTTGCTGACTGCAGACAACAAGCGCATCCGTGTGACCAGTTCAGAGCAGTGTTTGGAGCTGTTTAATCGCAATCCAAAAGAGTTTTTACGTCGTTACGTGACCGTCGACGAAACATGGATTCACTATTACACTCCAGAGACCAAGGAGCAGTCAAAACAGTGGACCTTACCCGGTAAACCTGGTCGGAAGAAGGCGAAGACGGTCCCGTCGGCCGGAAAGGCGATGGCCACTGTTTTCTGGGATTCTCAAGGTGTGATTTTTATTGACTATCTGAAGAAGGGCAAAACGGTCACAGGACAGTACTACGCCGAACTATTGAGCCGATTTGACGCCGTGTTAGAAGAAAAACGGCCCCATTTGTCTAAAAAAAAAGTGCTTTTCCACCACGATAATGCACCGGCTCACACTTCTGCACTCGCCACGGCTAAATTGGTCGAATTACGCTACGAACTGCTGCCCCATCCACCGTATTCTCCAGATTTGGCACCGTGCGACTTTTTTTTGTTTCCGAACCTAAAAAGTTCGCTCGCCGGGAAGAGATTCCACTCCAATAACGAAATAATCGCCGCCACGGAGGCCTATTTTGCAAACCAAGAGAAAACATTTTTTTCAACGAGGTTAAAAAAATTGGAACACCGCTGGACCAAGTGTATTCAACTAAAAGGAGACTACATTGAAAAATAAATTTTATTTTTTGTAAAATTTTGGTGTTTTCATTTGTAGGCTAGGTACTTATCAAATGACCCTCGTATTCCGGCCGGGTCCAACAAGTTGTGGGTTAGTCACGAATCCCGCAGTACTACATACATGCCTACACGGTGCGGTGCGTCGTGCGTTGTGCGTACATATAAGGGATTTTCTAGTGCTTTGATAATTTGTCGCCATATTGGAAATTATAGGAAATTATGGATTAGTTTGTCCCCATATTGGGAAATATAGCATTTATCTTTTCTTCATGACATCGACATAAATTTGATATGAATAAATAATAAATAAATAAATAAATTTAAAAATTAACAATTTTTAATGTTCATAAATGAATTTAATTATAATTATGCAATAAATTTTTTTAAAATTATAAATTTTGTTATTAAAAATTAATTAAAGGAATCAACAAATTACGGTTGGGGAAGCTACGGGCCAATGAATTGGCAGCGGTTTTTTGTTCAAATTACATTTTTCTCCTTTTATACATATTTATATAACCATATATTATTTCTACTAATTTTGTTTTCATTTCACTATTATTAATATCTTTAAAATTCTCACTCTACATATCAATATATACTTTAAAAGTTCCAAAAAATAATATTTTAAACATTAATATAAAGATAAAAAATAAATAATATAATTTATGGACGGTATTTTTGAGAAAAATAAAAATTTGTATTTAAAACTTATATAGCAGTTAAGTTGGCACCGTAACAACCTGACTTATCAACGACAGCCTCTCACAGGCTCACAGCTCACTCCTTTATTGTAGCAGAGCTGATTTTAACCTATGTAAAAGTCCGCAAGCAATGTAAACATGCACAGCTGTCATTTCATATAAACACTGTGATATCAGCATCAGCACCTTTTCTATACAAAACGTTGTTCTTAATTTTCATTGTTTCCAACGGATTTGGGAGTAAACGTTTAGTGTATTGTAATACGTAAAGGTATTCTGAATCAGTTTTTAAAAGTGTTTGAATAATACGTGTGACAGTTGAATTAAAGTTTTAGAAATAGCTTTTAGTACTTGAACTTTTATTAGAAACTTTATACTTAAAATAACAGGGATTGATACTAAAGAAAAATTAAGTCTATATTGATTATTACAAAAAACATTTAGTGTACAGATTTAAAGCAACTTTTAAAGGAAGGGAAAGATATGCTATTGTGCAGAAAAATGTTATGGAACCTTCGCTTCTGCCAGAAAGCTACCATTATCAGCCATTGCCTGAATCTCACTATGATATAATTGACATTTTATTTTCTGAAGTAAAAACAGTTATGCACTGCAATAAATATGTATCAGTCGTATTCTCTTTACTAAGTAATAATATTATATGTGAAAAAGAATAATGAAAGACAAGTAAAGAAGTTCACCTTATCAGAAATTAAAAGAAGATCAATATAGGAATGTTGCTGCTATAAACATTTTTTTCAAGCATTTGGCTATGGCGATACTGGCTTCATAACATGCATGAAGGATTTTGGATTTCTCAACACATTCTTTATTTACCTCAGTATATGTATAAGAATCTTATATATGTGATAAAGATTATTGAAAACATATGGATTTAAAAGCACGAAAGGATCTATATGTTAAACCACTTAACAAACTTGACTAACTGATGTGGATATAACTGTTACGCGTGCTCATAGCTTACAAGTCTGATAGATCGTATACTGAGGTACCAGAATATTTGTTCTAAATGTAAAATATTTTGAGCTAAAAGCAATAGTTTTTTGTATTTCAGGGCAGAGATGGAGCTAAGAAATAAAGAATTAAGAAATAAAGAAGTATTTTAGTAATTTTATCTTTAAAGCTGTTTTCTACATTGTAACGGCAGGCGCGTCTGGGTGTGTATATGTGCGCGAACACGGAGTTCGGATTGAGCCGATCTCCAACGCATGATATACACACGGATAGATGCTCGATAATGTAAACATGCCACGGCCTTGGCGGAGGCAAGGCCGTCGATTTCGGCATGAGGCTTCGCGAATTGAGTCGGGCTTGTCCTCGTGTTTCTCCGGGGGCTTGTGTGTGTGTGTGTGTGTGTGTGTGGGTGTGTGTGTGTGTATAGTTGCTCGCACGTGTAGCTGTGCCAAAAGTACCGAGCGCAACTACGCTACACAATAAGCCCCGAAAAGAAAACCCGCGGCAACCTTGCGCGAGGAGGGAAAGAGAGCGAGAGACAGAGCCCGGCAGTATCGCTTCTGCCGTAGCTGAGGCAGCTGCTCGTCCCCCGTGCGCGAAGACTTGGAGAGAGAGAGAGAGAGAGAGAGAGAGAGAGAGAGGGAGAGAGAGAGAGAGAGAGAGAGAGAGAGAGAGAGAGAGAGAGAGAGAGAGAGAGAGAGAGAGAGAGAGAGAGAGAGAGAGAGAGAGAGACGCCGCTGCGCACAGCAGCCGACACCGCCGAGAGGGTCCGCTCAAGCCCTGACTATAGGCTACGGAGGTAAGTCCTGGCCAGGCGATCGCGTGCTGCCCCCACGGACGACGAGCGTCCGGGTAGCGAGACCCGCGCGAGCGAGCGAGGCCGCCGCACACTGGGGCCATACGGATTTTTTGGTTCAAAACCACCTAGAGGTCGCAATTCTCAACGGAATCTCAAAATTTTTGCTTAGGAACATTCATTAGCAAATATCGAAGAGCCCTACGAAGCCTAATTTTCCAAAAAATTAACCTATAAATCTAAGGATTCATATAATTCTATCACATCAACCAATCAATTCAATTTTTGACCTGCAAATCCCAAAAATACGATAAACCTTTAATTTGTAAGCCCTTTACTCATGAACTCTTGACCTTTGATCCAGTAAGCCATGCACTCATAAACTCTAAAGCTATAAGCCCTAACCTCATAAGTCTTAAGGGGGTGTTACACCTAGTGGCTTCTGAGACCAAAATCAGCTATAAATAGAGAAAAATGTTATTTAAACCACATACAATGTATATCCTAAAAATATACACTATTTCTGACAGAATGGACCAAGACTTAATCTGTAGACCAATTTTATGAATCAAGGTTAAGAGAGCATGTGTCAAGGACTTATAAATTGAAGTTTTATAGCATTTTTGGGAATCACAAGTGTAAATTTTGGGGTTATAGGTTATAAATTAGGTTTATAGGTTCATATTTTCAAAATTAGGCTTCGTAGCGGTCTTTGGTATTTTGTCACAAAAGTTCCTGTTTTTAAATTTTCAAATTCGGTTGAGAATTATGACCTCTAGGTGGTTTTGAACCTTTCGGCCCAGTGTGCACCGACGCGCGCGCGCGAGAGTCGATCGCGCGCGGCGATCGGCCTACGTCGGCGCGAGCCGCTTTTGTGCGTACGTGTGTGCGACCGCGCACACACGTACTTTGCGTGCGTGAGCGCACCACCAGAACCGGCGCGTACTAATAGCACGCGCCGCGTGTATATTTAATGAATAGCCTCCAGGGGTAATAAAGGTGACGTGTTGATTTTACTTGTTCGCGTATTATTTCACACATCCTGATTTCGATTCCCTATTCGGTGGCACGGTGAAGAATACCGCCGGCCTCCGCGGTCGCGAGTACGTAGTACTCGCGTGATACTGAGTAGCTAGGGCAGCACGCTCGAGAGAGAGAACGCGACGACGAAGTCGCGCGTTGTATTGGGCCGAAGTAAGTGCGGCTGCTGCAGCAACAGTACGAGGCGGCGAGCCCGCTATTCGCCGAGGGTTGGCACGAGCAAGTGCTCGCGCCTGTCAATTTCTGCGCCGTTCATCGGTAAGTCCGCGTTGAGGTATAGCGTACCGAGGACAGCTTTTAGCCCGTTACAACATAATGTAAAATTTCGAGCTCTGCCGTCAACTCCAGATTCAGGAACTGCATATATTTTAATGGGAGAGGTCCTAAAATTTTGGTATTTTATATGTCTATTGACTGAAGAGTTGTATTTATCCAATTTATTTGATTAAATAATTTTTTACGGTCAAAGATTGCTAAAAAATCTGAATATCATTTATATTTAAGATTTTTTAGCAATTTTTGACCGTAAAAAATGATTTAATCAAATAACTTGGATACGTACAACTCTTCAGTCAATAGTCATATAAAATACCAAAATTTTAGGATCTCTCCCATTAAAATATATACAGTTCCTGAATCTGGAGTCGACGGCATAGCAAAAATTTTGAAATGGCCATGTATTTGGTTAAAATCGATCAAAATTTTTTTTTTTGGATCTCATTTTATCACAAATTGAATATATTTTTAGGATATTACTTCTAAATATTTCTAATTATGAAAATTAATTTTTTTCAAGTCATTTTATGATGAAAATCGTAAAGGTGTCTGACGCCCTTAATTAATAATTAAATAATAATAAAAAATCATTATTAAAAAGTGTTTGCTTCTTGTAAATATTCAATTTTGTTTTCAAAATGCACATTTTATCCAGTAAGTGACATGTGCCAAGAAGCAAATATGTTTCTAAAAAAAAAAAAAAAATCAATATGATCATTGATAAACTAAAAATTGATAGTGCTAGAAGCCCTGAAAAGACAGCGGTGAAAACAAAACTTAACAGCCCTGTTGATATAAGTGAAAGTGATTAATTCATTCTGGTTCACACAAGCTTCTTTTGCAATTTTTAAAAAGAAACAATTTGTAGTGCTTGCTCTAGAAAATGTGATAGTGCTTCAATAACTGAGAGAAACCGATTGTGTACAAAACTAGTGTTATACTGTAAATATTGTGAAACTGTTATCAGAGAATATTTTACACGTCATGAATGGAATCTAGAAATAATAGACAAGCAGTATTTGTGGTGAATCGAAAAGCTGTAGAATCTACACTGAAAAAAATTTGGCACTCCAGCTGACCCGATAAGTACATACGCTATGCCGAAAGTAGGGTCGAATGTTGTACCGCGGTTCGGCACTTCTCCTGCCCCGTATTGGCACAGCTCCTGTCCCGTAAAAGTATCGCGTGCCCCGTACTGGCACAGCTCCTCTCCCGTTAGGGACAAACGCTGTGCCAAAAGTGGGTGGTCTGACACACGCAGCGAAGGGGGCGCTGACGAACTGTGATGGAAAAAGACGCCGTGCCAAGCTCACACGAGTAATCAAGAGTGTAATGCCAATTATGAGGGTGCTTCTGGTAGTATGGAAGTCCAGGCTGCTGTGAACATTTGGTGTCGCTTGGTTCGAAAGAATGGTATGAGGTATTCAACACTTCTGTCTGATGGAGATGCAAAAATTTGGACTCGGCTTAATGAAGTGGCACCTTATGGAACAGAGAACTTGCTACTAAAGAAAGGCTTGGTGGAAAGTCAGATGGAGCGCTTACAGTTACTAAAATGAATGAGTTGCAGATATATTACAGAAGAGCAACTATCAATAATACATATGATTTGAAGAGTATGCAAGAGGTCATCTAATCTAGTTTATACCATTGTTCATCGACAGACCAAAGAGCTGCAGCAGATGTCCAAAGGGTTCTTCATCATGGTGCTTTTTTAATAAAGTAGAATGGAATAGATCAAAGAGAGTATTGGCATATTCCAAAATATCAGAAAAGCTTTATTGTGCAGAGGAAATGAAACAAGCCAAGTGTGCCGACTCCAGAGCTGGTGAATATTAACTTGTGAATAATTGTTTGACATATTATTTGCAATAAAATTAAATAATTATTGCTAAAATTAAAATCAATGTTGACTTGTTTCAGGATTTTTCCTAATAACAGCGTTATCGGGGGTTAGCAGCCCTTTGGACGCGGAATACTTACAGTTAGTACCATTGAAATAAATATTTTGAGCTGTATAATATATGTTTAGTTTATGTTCCTGTCACTTTTTTTTATCGAAATAACGTAATTAATGAAGTCGTTTATAAACTCTTATACTTATTGTGTAATTTAAATTCGAGTATTGTGCACGTACTTATAGGTAAATAAAAAGGATGGAACTAGGAAAAGAATGAGTGAGTTAAATGATTGGCTGATCTAATGAATAGAAGCTAATTGTTATTATTATATTACTTTTTATTAAAAGTAAAATATAAGTATATTTTCACAAATTGTAAAAAAAGATTCGACGAAATATACAAACGAGCTTACAGTTTGTTCGTTATCACCATCAATTTTGTTTAAGGATTATAGGTTGAGCAGTAATGAAAATCTTCAAAAAAATGTTTTAAGCACAGTGATTTCTGACACCATGAACATTTTATAATAGCAGTATTTTTACATCTTGGTACCTCACAATGAGCTTGGGATCCACCAAAGCTAAAGTCCACCGGATTTACAAATTCATTTGGTTTATTATCGCTATAGCCGCTTTTATAACAAGAGTATTTAAACAGATTTACGTATCGAGGAGAAGATAACTGATTGTGCACCAGAGATTGTAATTTAATTACATTATTTCGTACGTGCAAACTTATATCTTTACAAAATTTTTCCATATACGAAAGCCAAACACATCCAGTGATTATATTTTTCTAGTTGTACCTTTAGGAACTTTGAAAAGTTTAATGTTTTTATCATCAGGTTTTTCTCTTTCTACTGCTTCTGTACAATGTCCGCTCCAAGAATCAAACAATAACAAACTGTTTTTTCCAACTTTTGGAAAAAACACATAACCATTTTCGAAAATGATCTGAAAATAAATTATAAGCAAATAAATTTCGCAGATCATTACAGAAAACTATTGCTATTTGGATTACATCACTAACTTCGATAACGATTTATTACATGAAATCAAGTTAACATAGATAAATAATAATAAAATTTATTAATAATTTACAAAAATTTTTTTATAACTTTCGGAGTTTACGTTAAAATACCTTATTTGAAAAATAATTTACTAATAATTGTAAATCTTTTTTAATATGAATCTATTGATATTACAAGTTTACAAGTAAAATGTTAAAAATAGATACAAGCTACAATTTTACGAATACAAGTACACTTTATTTAACTTCATTCACCTGATGTCATTTTGCCAGATTTAGAAGCCATCAAATATACGTTATCTGGCCGAAATAAATGTTGATGAATTATTTGTCCGAATTCATCTTTAGTCTCTTTTAAGACTATAAATAATGGAGAGAGTAATTTTCCAGCGCCATTAATTGTAGATAATATTGTATAACTATGTGTTGTTGATAAAATATATTGCACAACACATTCGGCAGTCTTTGTTTAATTCTAATTGAAATCCACTTTGATCAGCGTTGTAGGTATTTTTAGTTCCAGATTCTGAAATTAGTGGTTTGATGTCTGCTAAAAATTTACTAACTTCTTGATTTATAGTTTCCTTGTCTTAAACCGTTTTTTTTTTTTGTTATAAATTTCTTAATGTTTCTATTAACAATTCTGTGAGCTTTCTTAAATTTTTGCAGCCAGTTGTTAGGTACTCTAAATCTAACATCATTAAATTCCAATTTTTTTTTAGCTTCTAAAGCCCACCTGCGTATATCAATATCATGAATCATATGACCAGCTTTGATAGCTTCTTTGAGATTTCTTAAAACAAATTCAGAAATCTGATATAATTTTTCTTTGTAAATTCTACCTTTGTTGATTTGGCTCGCCCATCGACGCAGTTGCCGTTCTAAATTAACTAATTTAAATCGATGTTTAACACTTTCTATACTACGATTTTTATTAGTTTTACTTGATCTCCAATATACAACTGCTTTTTTTTTGTAATCGAACGTCAACTCTTCATCATCTTATGAACAAACATCATAATCTTTTTCTTCTTTGAAAACTGTGTCATCCTCAACTGCTTGTACTTCATAATTTTTAAAATGCTCTTGAAAACCTAATGTTTCTTCTTCTATTGCTTCAATCGCATTAACATCATTCATACTATCGTATACAATTTTTACAAATTTTTCAACTAGATCCATTTCAACCTTATTAACAGGGCTTTCTGGTATCTGAAGCCCCGAGAATGTTGCCAATAATAAATTTATGACGTTGATAGGATTCACCTTCATTTTTTCAATTATTTAATTTTTATAAAATAATAAATTTTATTGTAGGATAAACTAATTTTCATAACAAATCGCGGGCTCTCGATAACATGTATCTCGCAGTAGAATTAACAAAAATATACCAACTAACTGATCTGTTTTTATGCAGTCGCAGACACCAGACTCATTTGCGTTATTTTTGCACGGATGTTTTTCTCGCTGAAATTCGTTATTTTTATCCATGATTCAAAGATGGGCTTACAAATAATCGCTTATTCATAATTATATAAATAGAAATGAGTAAAATATTTACATAAGAATAAGTATTAATGAAGAAGCAGAAATGATATATAATATGACATGCCTAAATACTGTAACGGGATGGCTAGTGGGGGAAAATCCCAACAAGCCACAGGCCAGCGATGCCCTAGAACACGGTGCCGCGGGTGTCAGACTAAAATGACTTGCCCGGGGATCTGCTCCTGGAATCCCGAAAACAACGCGAAGATCGCACACGAACTTCGCTTTCCAACTAATTGGATCGCTGAGTGAAAAGCGCGCGCTCGAAGAGTAAAGCGCGCGGCTGCTATGCTCAGATATGAAAACGACCGGCGGAGTCGTTTTCCCGCGGAGGCGGCGGTATCCGGGAGAAGGACAGGTTGTAATGAACAACGCGACGAGTAACTAGATATCCCAATATATTTACAATTACTAATCTCTACAAGCACAACGCCTGTGCTGATTAGAACAAAGAGTTAGTTCGCGCGCGACCGTTAATATTCAAACGCGCGAATTACACGGCGCGCGGCGAAGCTGCTATGCTCGAGCGCAGTGTTAAGTACGGCGAGCTGACACACACTCGCACGTACACGGCACAGAAAGCTTGCACGGGGCGATTTCCGTGCAAGCCTTTTACATGGAATACGCGAGATGAGAATATAACTTACCGATCTAAGGAGCAGCCGGTGCACTCGACTCTCTCTCTCGCTCTCTCGGCAGTTGTGCGCTCGCGCTCTCTCTCTCTCGCTCTCGCTTATATGGGTTGGCAGTCTGGCTCGCTGCCGTCTCTCGCTCGTGGCACAAGTGGCGCGGGCTTGCCCTCGCTCTTGCTCTCTCGCACGCTTGCCGGTCGGCGCCTCCACTCTACACTCGCGGTTATAAAAATAAAAAGGACGGCGCGGACACTAAAATATGAGATAGGGTAAGCCGACGATGTGCACAGCACGAGAGTCTACACGAAGATGGCTCCCTTTTCTCGCGGGAACCAGTTAGCAGCTTCGCGACGGATGACGGGTATTTTATGCGTCGCGAGACCGATTCGCTACGCGCGGCGCGCCTCGATTCGGCTGCGCAGGAGTTGCGCGCGCGCGCTCACTACCTTCGCGCGGTAGATTAGAATCGCGGCTAGACACGCGTTACAGTTCTTTGGAACTTTGTATACACATATATGAATATTCTAAAATTATAAGCAAATTATAATTATCAAGCAGTGATTTCTAAAAAGATTAAAATACACCATAAAAGTAATTTTAATCTAAGCTCAGCTTTTAAAAGCCAGCGATTCTGCATACAAATATTGTATTTGTGCAGTTAAAATGAATATATACTTATGTAATTGTTTATTCCCCTATTTATCAATGTTGTTATATTTAGAGCGCTACAATAACAAAATTGTGAAATTCATATTCAGTGATTTTTATTCGCTAAATAGAAAATTGGGCATATAAACAAATTAATCTAAAATAAATAAAATATTCACGATTAATTATTCTGAATGTACACATCATACACCTTAAAATGTATATTTAAATGATACGGAGTATTGCGCGCCAAAGGGGTTCTTTACCCCAATAACGCTTTTATTTGCAAAAACCCTGAAACACGTCAACTTTAAATTTAAATTTAAATTTTAAGAATAATTATAATAATAAATATTTAACTTTATTGCAAATATTATATACAAAAATAATTAAAAAAAAAATAAATTTTTTCCGAAATAAAATGTAAGGGTTGCTACCCACGGGATGAAACAACCATTGTTAATTTCGCATTTCAAAGAGAAATATTTTCCATTTTGTTTCATTTCAAATTTTAATCTGAACTCGGAATATCTAGAGAAAACCGTTTTTGAGGGTTAATTTTAGGGGTGCATTTCCCCCCTTTAATAGGAAATTGGGCCCACAGAAAAACAATTAGCCCAAATAAAAATAAATTATGCATTATATAACATAAAATATTTATTTTAACGGTTTGAAAGTATTTTGCGCCTAGGAGGTTGTTTACCCCCGATAACGCTTTTATTTGTAAAAACCCTGAAATATGTCAACTTTAACTTTTTATTTTAAGCCAAGAAATGATTTTTATAATAATCAATTAATTTTATTGCAAATACTATATACAAAAATAGTTCAAAAAATAAGGTTTTAAGAATTTTCCATTTTGTTTCATTTCAAAACATTAATTAGAACTTAAGATATTAAGAAAACCCGTTTTCGGAGGTAAAATTTAAGGCCGGTTTTCACCCCTTTAATAAGAGATTGGGCCGATAAGAAAGATACGTGTCTCTTATTTTTCGATTCTCTACAACGTACTAAAAACCGTTGCCAATATATTAGCACGTAGCTTTCTCCAAATGAATTTATCACTCCTATATGTTGTCACGGGGTGGATTTTCTGGCTAAGGCACGTTTCACCTGTGTACCTTAGCGGTTCAAATCCATATCTCTCGGTTCAACTCCCGGAGATTGAGTAGCCAGATTAGGTAACAGACGCTACAACGTCGTGCAATGATAACCTAACCTGGTGAACTACCGTGCAACACGCAAGTCGAAGACTTGCGCTTTGTTTCTCACCAGTGACTCGAACTCTCCTCTCTTTCACTGGTTCGTGTGCCGGCTGCTCAGATGAAACGATACATTTTCTCTTACGTAACGACCGCGGAGACGGCGGGGAGCGGGGAATGACTAAGGTCGCGAAATAATAACTCAAGCAGTTAAAGTTAATAATAAAAGACTATTGTTTATTAAATAAAAGGTTAAATGAGTTGAATGAATAATTAATAATTTAGACAGTGGAAGTGTCGCGTTGAAATAGGTTAATTTCCCTACCTAACGGTGCGCCAGCACGTTATCTCAGACGTCAGCTGTCTCGAGGGCTGACGTCACGCTCGCGGTAATATACGCTGTGTACGCGCGGTAACATAAGCCTCGCGTATACAGTGATATACATAGAGTACTCATCGTCTACGCGAGTGAGAGAGCGGTCGCGCTCGCGTGTCGCGACACACACACGCGCTTAACCTAGCCTGAGAGAGAACAGGCTACTAACGCATGTCGTCTGCGCACTTCTTATGCGCACTTGCCGGTTAAAAACTGCCGGCAAGCTAAATCATTGTCGGTGACCTTCTAAGGTTGATGACCCGAGCCTGTGCTCTCTCTACGCTCGCTCTCTCCGCACAAGAACGCCTATTCGGGGCCGCTGTCCAGGTGGCGACGAGCCTGAACAAACGGTTACGCGTACTTACTCGCGTCGCGGATGATGCGTGCACGCTTACCATGTTAAGTCTTCGGCGAATTTGACTCGGTGGCCTAGCATCCTCGCGTGCATCCTCTCGACTCATCTGGCATCGTAGCTCGGTTCTTCATGATCTCTCGAACTGTAGCAACGCCAGGCGATCGGCTCTTCTGCTCGCGGAAGTCACTTTTATTCACAGTACGGCAGGTAGAATCAGCCTGCCGTACAGTCTCGGTATACTTCACGTACTTCCCACGTAAGTACGTGAAGTCACACTTTTCCGGCAGAGTAAATGGCCTCAGTAAAGCACACTACTTCTTTACTGAGGTTGAACGATTGACAAAACACATTGTCACTCGCGAAATTCGCGATAACAAAATCCGCGAACTCGCACGCGTGTATCTCTCACGAGCGGTAACAACAAGATGGAAGCCGGGCTCTCTCGCGTCGGCCCGCTCCGCGTCTCGTCGATGCAGCTCCAATTCTGCATTGACGCGCCCTCTAGCGTTCGCTACCACGAACTTACTAATTACCGACATCGGTACGGCAGGCCGTGACAATGTATAGTACATAGTTCAAATATAAAATATGTATATGGGAGCGTCCGCCAGAAACCAGCCGGCGGGCGCGCGGGACGCATTTTTCATGCAAAACGCGCTCTGTTCAACTCGCTCGTAATCATATTCTGAGTCTCTCAGAAAAAAACAAAAGACATATATCGATAGATTTTTTCCTGCTCTTTCCAATGGTGCTATTCTTTTTACTCCCAAACACTTTCTTTTGGTCGAAAATTCGAGTGGAAAGTTCAGAACCATTTTTCTTAAAGTATAACATGTTGTTCTTCAAAATGCATAGCACCATTCGAAAGTACAAGTTATAAGCTTCAAAACCCTACATTTTCAAGTTGGAGAAACTGAGAGCTCAAAAGTAATAAGATTAAAAAGACAGCGGCGAGCGGCTGCGCAAACTTTTTGCGCTGGACCCGAGTGTGCTTTTATAAACGTAGTGCACATTTTCGTTGTTTCTTATTTAAAAGCATTACACAATCTTTTATCAGTGCATCATATATTACGTTTTAAATATATTAATTTTTTATTTAAACCTTAATTCTTTTATTTTTATTTGCGATTATTTTTATTGGTCTTTTCACGATACTCATGTTTTTCTTAATTCGAGTTTTAGAGGATTCGGCTTTTTTAACTGGTGGATATAATTGAGAATCTTTGGATGTTGAAAATTTTTTAGTGTTTTTATTGTTAGCTAATAATCTAACACAGTGAAACGATTGAGTTCCAGGCACTGTTTTCGCTTAATCTAGCCTTTGTCTTAATTTATCTGTAGCCATAGCATATTCATCTTTCGATGAAAAAAAGCACAAAATATTTTCAAAGTATTTAGTCGCCCACTAGTAAAGATCTTGCGGCGTCAATATATAATTATCGGATACTTTCCGCAAACTTGCTCGCCTAGCATTACTTTTTATAGAAGCACTGATTCCATCGCATGCATTTTTTCCGTGAGCAGTCGCATGAAAGTGCCATTCAGCTTCAACGGAAAAATCTTCATAATGATGAAAAAGATTCTGAAAATTATGTTTATTTTTAAAATGTTGTGCAGCTCCATCAGTAAAGTAAATGATTTTTTTAACGAAATCAAAAGATTTTTTAAGGTAATCGATTATAATTTCTTGAATTAGGTAAACTGCCACAGTATCATGAATTAAGTTGTCTGAAAAAACCGCCATACTTTTGTGTTCAATTTTAGAATCTGAACCTTTGTAGTAAATAACTATTGTTGCCAAACGACATTGATTATTATTATTATAGTGGAATGATTGTGCCGCATCTTGTGCAATGAACGCATAGTTTTCCGAAAAAGCTAGGGAAATTAAAAATTCTCCTTTGCTTAAGGATTCTCGTAAGATTTGAAAATAAGATGACTGCTGTTTCGAAATGAAAGAATGAGTTTTGAGTTTATGTAAAAGAAGAAAAAAGATATCAGTAAATAAAGAACTAGAAACAATTTCAGTTTGCAATGTTGATCTATCAGTAGTTTTCCACATTTGAAATTTTACTTCATTAACCCCAGACCTTTCGAGAAATAGTTCAAGTTCCGTTTTTAGAGGTTCAATACCACGACAATTTTGACACATATTTAAGTAACATTTCGCTGTTGGTATTTTACAAACTATTTTAGCTATACAATCTTTGTAAGTATCCATTTTATCAAAAGAAACTCCTGAATTTCTTAAACCAGCTAAGAGGAGTTTGACGTTTTGATGATAAATGCACACACACACACTGAATGCGTACCACTAGCACCAGCTAAAACACAATATTTAGGGCGACATTCGACAAATTTAGTGAATCCTATTTTTGATTCGGGATACTGTTGTTTATACTTTAAATATAACTCTCTAAGATTGTACAAAACAAGTCGTTTCTGAACATAGGTTTTTGTGCCATCATCATTTCGTATACACTTATTATCTTTATAACCTGGCATGATTCTACTATTATCGTCATTTTGATAGAAAAGTTTTACTTCGTTTACAGTATCACATGATATTTTTCGGTTTCCCCTTTTATCAACTAAAAGGGATTGACTATCTGACAAACATTTTGTTACGAGCCAACGGGATGAATTAGAAAAATTAGCAACTTTACGAGAACTCCAGTTTTTTGGGAGTAATTTAAAAACAACATTTTTTCATTTTTCGACAAATTATCATCGTTAAACAATTTTTGTAATGTAGGGTTTTGTAGCTTACAACTTGTACTTTCGAATGGTGCTATGCATTTTGAAGAACAACATGTTATACTTTAAGAAAAATGGTTCTGAACTTTCCACTCGAATTTCCGACCAGAAGAAAGTGTTTGGGAGAAAAAGAATAGCACCATTGGAAAGAGCAGGAAAAAATCTATCGATATATGTCTTTTGTTTTTTTCTGAGAGACTCAAAATACGTTTACGAGCTCATTATACCAAGCCCGAGCGTGCGGCGCGTCCGAGCGCAGCGCGGAGAGCACGCGCGGCCACTCACCGCTGTCTTTTTAATCTTGTTACTTTTGAGCCCTTCATTTCTCCAATTTGAAAATTTAGGGTTTTGTAGCTTAAGACTTGTACTTTCTAATGGTCATATGCATTTTGAAAAAAAACATGATATACTTTGAGAAAAATGTCTAAACTTTCAACTTGAATTTTCGACCAGAAAAAAAAGTTTCGGAGTAAAAACAATAGCACCATTGAAAAGAGCAGGAAAAAATCTATCGATATGTGTCTTTTGTTTTTTTCTGAGAGACTCAGAATACGATTACGAGCGAGTTGAACAGAGCGTGTTTTGCATGAAAAATGCGTCCCGCGCGCCCGCTGGCTGGTTTCTGGCGGACGCTCCCATATTCATTCTACATGTTTTTTCAATAATTTACAACTTCATTGGTATTTACAAAAATTACACATTATTGCTTATTCTTGAAATCCTTTATAAGCTGCCACTCATAATATGTTAACACAAAAGTACTATGTTAAGATATTAATAATACAAAATAACCGACCTACCTGGAGCCTAACATACATGCACTGCACCATCTATAAGAACCCCTTTTCTACATTTCTATTACCTCCAAATTATTGTACTTTGATTTTCTGTATAATAGATAATGTTTCTTGATGAAATTTCACAAATATATTGCCTATACTACACAAAAAATTGTCTATAAATTTTATGTTCCCATTTATAAAAAAGAGAACGCGATTAATATTGAAGTGCAACCAGAAGTATTGTTAAACGTATTTCTCGACCTCTAATTTATCAATGTATCTATCTAATTTCATGCATGTATCGATGAAGCGCGCAGTAAATTAATCTGAATACAAAACAAAAGCAAGTAAGCAACACGCACGCGTAGCACGCGTCAGTTCCATTTTCTAGTATACATAAAGCCGTTCCCGAAAAATTACGATTTGAAAAGAGGGCTAAAACAGTTTTAACCTCAAATATCTCTAAAATTCATAAACGAATTTTTTACCTTAAGAGAACACATAATAAATAACATACAAACTCTGCATCTCCACCAAATTTCAAAGAAATTATGACCATTTTTCTCTAGTTATCATGCAACAATGAACATAACTTTGTAAAATACGAAAATTTTGAATATCAAATATCTCAAAAAGTAATCGTACGATCTTAATCAAATTTCACATACATAATATCTATATCACACACAAAATTGTCTATAAATCTGTAGCTGATTCACCAAGCCGTTCTCGAGAAATTACGATTTGGGAAAAAATTTTTTACAATCTTAACCTCAAATATCTCTGAAACTTATGGACCAATCGTTTTGCCCAAAGAACTCAACCGAAAACTATCCAAAATCTACCTCTATAAGGAATTTTGAAGCAATTAAGTCAATTTTACTCCAGTAATCGTTGGACATACAAAACTCATTTTTTCATTTTTCAATGTTTACGTTTTTGTTAATAACAAAAGAACCGTGATAGCTAGAAAAATTATTTTATTTGAAAAATATAGGTATTTTAATTCTCTTTCGAATGCTTCCCATCCGACTCAGATACATAGAGCCGTTCTCGGGAAAATACAATTTGAAAAAAAAGGTTAAAAAAATTTTAACCTCAAATATCTCTAAAATTTATGGACCAATCATTTTACCCAATGAACTCGACTGAGAATTATCCAAAATCTACCTCTACAAGGAATTTTGAAGCGATTACGTCAATTTTACTCCCGTAATCGTTGGACATACAAAACTCATTTTTTTCATTTTTCATTTTTTTTTCTCGAAAACTAACAGAATGAATTCAAATTTTCACAGATTATAGCTATTTATATTCTGCATTATCATGATTTTTCTCGAAAAAATTGACCGTTTAGTTTGGAAGTTATAAGCTTAAAAAAAAAACACATTTTTGTTAATAACAAAAGAACCGTGATAGCTGGAGAAATTATTTGTTTTTGAAAATATAAGTTTTTTATGCTCTTTCGAATGCTACTCATTTGATTTAAAAATTTAAATCCGATCATTAAAAAAATTCAAAAATAAATTTTTCAAAAATCATAAACTTCGACATAAAACAAAAGCGCATCAGTGAATCATAAAAAATTATTTTCTCCCCGAATTTGGAATAAAAAAACAAAAAAATAAGATCCACCCGGTTAAAATCGACCGCGTAGATCCGGAGATAAAGCGGTATACGCACACACACACACGTACACACACACACACACACTCACACACACACACACACACACACACGCGCGCGCGCGCACGCACGCACATACACACACACATTCATACAAACATTTTCTAAAATCATGTGATTCAAACTACTAACATCTCTAATCATGTTTCTAGAGAGATTAAACGAAACTTAAAATTTTACTATTACAAAGCTTCCTCTAGCAGAAAGCAAAATTCAGGAAAATCGGAGGACACCTCGGGTAGTTAGGTACTGCTTTGGCCGCGACATGGCGGCCTTATTCTTTTTCCCGCGGTGTTTCTCTGTCACGCCACGTGGCGCACTACGAGTCATAGTTGCGACTAAGCGAGCGAAGTTTGAATTTAATCCACGCGGCATCGCGAATTACTTGCGTTATTCCCACGCCCGTCACATTTCTCACCCAGATTTCGTGTACCCTGTACGCGGGATCTGAAAAGAAAAGGAGAGGGCGCGGAAATTGTCGAAACTGCAAAATAGATGGTAACTTTTCCTTTTTATTTGAGTCGACGGTGTATTAACACGGGGGGTAACGCGAAACTTGCTATGCCTCTGGGTGTTTTCGTGGGCTGCGACGTCATCGCCGCGGGGTATTCGTAGCGTTTGGTTATGCCGAGGCAGGCTCGGTAGGAATCACAACTTTGCTATGAATCCTCGGAGGTCTTCCCCGTTTCCTTTTCAGAACTGCTCCAGTTTCGCTGGAGATGGACAATTCGCTCGTGGACGCGTGCTCGCTGTCACCTTCCGCTTCGAACTCGTTAAATCCGGGAGCCTTTATAGGATAGGGTGATAGGGCTTGATTTTGTCTGCGGCCACTATCTCCTCGACTTGGCCACATACACCTACTAACCTGTAGGTATTGGAGCCTAGCACGGCCTTTATCCAATATGGACTTTCGTATTTAGAGGCTAGTTTAGCTGTTCTGCCGTTTGAGGTCTGAAAAAGTGTGGGGCCACGCTGCCAAACCCTAGCATCCGGCTCGAAGCCTGGCTCTTGTCTGCATCCGTAATAATAGCTGAATTGGCAGTCTTGAGCCGCTCTCGCTTGCGAGGCTGCTTGCTGATGTACTTCGGGAAGGGCGTCCAGCAGCTCCTTCCAGCGGCCAAGCTTTCTTCTTGAGCCGGGATTTCTGCTGCCACCTCTTGCAGTCTCTGCTGCGAACAAGATGGCTCTGGTTACCTGCCGTAAAGCAGTAAAGCTGAGCTCATTCCGGTAGAGCTCTGCACAGCCGTGTTCATGGCGAAGAGAAGTTCCGGGAGCTTCTCATACCATGTAGTGTGCCGCTCCTGGTAAGAGGCGACCATCGTTTTCAAAGTACGATTGGCGCACTCTACCGAGATAGCGTGAGGGTGGTAGGGTGGAGTGTTGGTGTGCTGCACACCACGCTTCCTCAAGAAGTCTTCTATGGTTCTTAAATGCTGTGCCGTTATCAGAGCGGAATACTTCCGGACAATGGAACGCGGGGCTTCCACCCACCTGGCAAACAGGTCTTAAATCACTAAAATATACTCGAAGCCTTTCGAGGTGCGAGACAGTGGGCCAATGATGTCTCCAGCCACGACCTGCCATGGTCTGTCGACGACTCGTCGTCCCATGAGTCCGGCTGGAGCTCTCTGTTCCACCTTGGCCTCACGCTAAAGGTCAGCGGCGTCATCTGGCCCAGTGGCAGATACTCAGCTTGGGTCGGCTTCAAGCATGCAACCTCAAACTCGACATAGGCTTCTGCGCCTTTGCAGACGAGCCTATCCGTATCCGGGTCGAGTACGGCCCGAAACGCTCGTACGAAATTGACTCCCAAATAGCAGTCTGCATCTAAATAGGGCCTGATGGCTACTCTTGCGTCACGAGTGAGACCAGCCACCGTGATTCGCAGAATCGCGTAGCCTAACAAGAGGCTGTAGCCGCTAGCCTTACCTCTCGTTTCTCACACGCTACGGACTTCCGTCTCAGCGCTGTCGCCAGTTGAAGGCCAACGGTGCCCATGATGGCCGTAGGCGCTCCTGCCCTGCTCTATCTAACTTGCCCACCTCTATCTGCAGCCACCATCGTGTCCTCTGCATCCATTGGTTGCTTAGCCGAGGCCTCTACTCGACTTGCAGCCGGCAAGTGAGCTACTGGCTCTTGCGCGGCCGGGCGGCTATGGCACGTGGCCATGGTATCCTCCTTTTTGGGGATCCCTTCTGGAGGAGGGGCGGAGTGATCCCATTTACTCGATCCCTTTCCCGTTTCCCGCACAATTCGGGCAAAAGCGCTATGTATCCGGGAAAGCCGCATGAGTAGCAACTCAGCGGAGGTCTTAGCTCCTTCGGAGGATTGCCTCTGGAGCTTGCGGGTGGCGCAAAGCTGTTCTGCGAGCTCAGCGCCTTGTCCTCCGATCTCGACTCTTGGGGCATCTGTGGCCCGTTTCGCCCTGATGGCTGGTAGCCTCGCCCTCTACGCGGCCCAGCAGGCGAATTTCTCCTGGAGCGCTCTACTCCAAGGTTTATCAACTCAGAAAGACTTTGCTTCAGCACCCGCCGAAGCATGTTTAAATTATGTATCAAATATGAATATTTTGGTTAATAACAAAAGAAGTGATATAGCAAGAAATTTTTTTTTATTTAGAAATTGTACTTTACGCAACTAGTGCGTAAAGCGAGTCATTTTTGCACGGGTATTAGTTGTTGCCCGAGCGAAGCGAGGCTGAGATCCAAGCGAACACACACACGCACACATGCACACACACACACACTTCAAATTTTTTGGAGTTTTTAGTCATACAGCAACATTTGACATTTTTTCCTTTAAAATCTTGAAAGTTTTTGCACAGAAAATTGATAATAGCATGTGAGCCAAACGCGACTCTATGTACATAGTAACAATGATTAAACACATAGGAATTTTCACTTTAAAATATAGTAATCATTTTGATATGCAAGTATATCCCGTCGTTACTGTATATTATAGTAATTTTGTTAGATTTTTTTTATTAGTGTATGCTTATTTGTAGTACTTGGATTACAAAATATAATACATTTGATATTAAAAAAAAACATCAAAGTTACGCTAATTGTACAAATTCAGTCTTATCAATTATCACGGTACGACATGATATCACAGTCGGGTCTTAAATAATACTGAGGTGTAAGTCATTAACATACAAGAGTGATATCACAGATAATGATTGTACAACATAAAATATTAAAATACAAATAAACTCTTCAGAATTATAAAGCTAGGTCAAAAATGCAGCCAATATGGATGAAATAACACAAAAAAACAAGAAAGGAAAGAAGAAAAATAACGTAAAATAAAATACAACGCATTCATTCATATATGGGACGGCACTGTTATTAATTGACACTTATCAATCTTGTTCGAGGAAATGCCTTTTAACTGCTTTCTTGAATCTGCTGAGAGAAGGAAGATTTTGAATCTCTACAGATCGGGAATTCCAACGGTGCATGCCCGGAACCTGCAATGAACGTATTCCAACTTCTGAACGCATTGGGGGAGGCTCAAGTTTCTTTGTCACCCATCTAGTCAACTTCCTGGGTACATATCTGGTGAAGAGACGCGCCAGATAGTTCGGTAAATTCATACGTACTACTTTGTACATAAGTAGAACCGTGAAATACTGTCTTCTAGAGTTAGTACGCAGCCACCCCAAGGAAATTCGATGAGTCACAGGAGTGACGCGACTATCCCTTCTAAGGCTCTCCACGTACTGTACACAGGAATTCTTCAAGATCTGTATTCTGTTTCGTATTTCCTGGCTAGCGTCCAGCAGCACTGTTCAGCAATAATCAAGATGAGGGAATAGCAAGGCCTCAACAATCCGCCTGCGCAGTAGCTCAGTGGTGCATTTGCGAAAAGCTTGCAAGCTATACAATTCTCGATTGAATTACTTTTGTCAGATGTGCGGCTTTCACGGTAATAGTGTATCCAAAATGACGCCAAGGCTTTTAATGAAGTTAGAAAATGGGATGCTGACTCCTCCTTCAAGCTGAATGCAGGGCTCGCTATCCACATAGAACTTGTTCACAAATTTTTCGAGCCAAATAAAATTGCGTTGGTTTTACCTGCATTAAGCTTGAGGGAAGCGTCGGCAGCCCACGCTGATACTGCCTTTGCTGCTTGGCGAAGTCGAGCTACACCCTCATTCAACTGTTCCTTAGCAATTTGTGTGTATATTTGCAGATCATCTGCATACAGTAGGTGTTGCACGCTGGCAGGATCCAGTACAGTCCGAAGGTCTGTTTATTAAAAATAGTATGTTTATTATAATGGTTTATATAAATGGTGAATAACAGTGGGCGGAGGACTGAGCCCTCTGGAACTCCTAAATTTGTTTGCAATCACGAAGAATTTCCAGAATTTCTCATTATAGCGCTTTGAAATCGACTTGAGAAGTACGAGTTAATCCACAGAAGCGCAGTCCTAGAGAATCCCATAATGCATAAATTTTCAAGTAGACGAGACGGAACATTGGTATCGAACGCTTTACTAAAATCAAATGAAAGGCGTATTGTAACCATTTTTTGTCCATTCCGTCTCGTATGTCCTCCGTAAGTTTCATTGGTTTAAGGCTGAGTACTATGCCTATAGATGTAAGTATTTCCTGCAGATAGCGCTCAATGTCTTCAATCTCCCAGCTACCTGTCGGTAATGTCACTATCTCTTCTCCAACGTAAAACTTGTTATTTCCGATATCAATATTGGGTATTGAATTGAAGGTTAAAAGTTCAACCAATCCTAGAACGTATCTTTTATTTGACAAGAGTCCCATTGGCGGAAAGTATTGAGCTTCTAATATAGATGACGTTCCAGATAAACATAGTATCAATGATTCATCCATGACTACGTAATTAATACTGACTATACAAGGTGTCCCATTTTAATCGCCCCAGGCAAATATCTTGAAAAGTATGCGAGATGGAAAAAAACTTTGAATACAAAAGTTGTAGGGTGCAAAGGGGGTCAGCTAATGGTAACAACGACTTTGACCTTGAACTCTATTTTCAAGGTTATTTCAAGGTCAAAGTGATTTTTTTGAATGAGGACCCCTACCTTCGACCCCGGAAATGGAAAGAGCAGAAAATTTTACATTCAGAAAGGTCTGATATGTTGGGGTTTCAAGGTCAACCAGCTAATTTAATGAGGTCGACCTGGGAATACCTCTAGGAAGAACAAAATTGACCTTGACGTTCAAGGTCATTTTAAGGTAAGTTGATTTTATAAAATGGAATCCCTTATTTTTGACCCCGGAAACGGAAAGAGCGGAAGAATTTACGTCCGAATATGACCTTGACCTCGACCTTGACTTTGACCGTGATCTGGAAGGTTATTTTAAGGTCAAGTCGATTTTTTTAAAATCCCCTTATTTTTGACCTCGGAAATGGAAAGAGAAGAAAATTTTACGTTCAGATATGTACCGTCATATGGTGTCAAAGTTGGCCCTCTGGGGTCAATTAAGGGTAATAATAAATAAATTAATTTTTTTGAAGTGGATTTCACTGTTTTTATGAGTTACTTAGGAATCTAAAAGTATTTTTCTCCGTCAAATGAATCGAAAATTAGAAAGACTACCCTCGACATTACCATTACCCAATGTGCACCGCGTGGAGGTTGCCGAAAGGATTTCGCACATCATTGGCCCTGAAAAGAGCCGATTGATTAACGGACTGTCATTTGAAGATCTAAGGCAGCAAATGCTCGATCAAGTGTCCGTTCTCTCTGAAACACATTTGCATCCTTCTTCGGAAGCTTGCTTGAACATTCCTCAATGTTTCCACTGAAATGGATTGGAAAGCTTCCATAATTCTTCCTCTCATGTTCTCTAAGGTTGTTGGAGCATGTGCAAAAACTTTGCCTTTAACTACTCCCCACAAAAAAGTCAAGAGGTGTGAGGTCTGGGGATCTAGACGGCCACTCGTGTACTTGGCTGCCGATGCCAATCCAACGATTACGATACATATCATTGAGAAAATTCTTGACTGATCGAACGCGATGTGCAGGAGCTCCATCTTGATGAAACCACATATCCCACCGTAAGATAAGTGGGATATCTTCTAATAGAGTAGGTAGCTGGTTTTGCAAAATATCCAAATACAATTGTCCATTCAAATTTTGATTGTAAAAGACAGGTCCCAGCACATGATCTCCAATTATACCTGCCCACACGTTTATTGACCAACGTCTCTGGATTCGATGATCTCGTTGCCAATGAGGATTTTGTTCAGCGTAATAGTGGGCATTATGAAGATTGACACCACCCATATTATCAAATTTTGCTTCATCTGAGAATAGCACTCGATCAAAAAAGAAAGGGTCCCTACGTATCTGATTATTTGCCCATTGACAAAAATTTAAACACCGTGCATAATCTCCATCCTCTAGTGTTTGTGTAAGGCGAACGTGGTAGGGGTGAAATTTAGATGTTTTCAACAGGCGATTTACTGTTGATTTGGGAACACCATGCATTCGTTGCAAATCTCGTGTTGAAATGTGGGGATTTTCAGCAATAATAGCTCGCACACCCAGCGCAATGTGCTGTTTCGTTCCAGTTTTGCGCCTCTTACGAACGATGGAGCCTTGTGCAGCTAAAAATAACTAAATCTACCTATTTTCGAGTGCAGTATTGTTATTACTCTTTAAAAAAAATGAAAATATTCCCAAATTGACCAAACTAAAGAATTCGAATATTTATAATTGACTCATAACAAAACCATTAAATCATCGCCTCATAACTACCTTAAAGTAATCGGTCACTCGTACTTAAAAAATATCATTTGACGTAGCTGTACATTTCAATGGTGCCAACCTAACCAAGAAAGAACAAGAAGAAAAGTACCTTTTCATACCGAAAATTAATCCCAAAAATCCTTCAGAGTTACGCTGATAAAAGTAAGAACACATCAGATTAAAAAAATTAATTTGACCCCAATTAACCTCAAGCACGATTTGACCCTTAATTGACCCCAGAGGGCCAACTTTGACACCATATGACGGAACATATATGAACGTAAAATTTTCTTCTCTTTTCATTTCCGAGGTCAAAAATAAGGGGATTTTAAAAAAATCGACTTGACCTTAAATTAACCTTCCAGATCACGGTTAAAGTCAAGGTCGAGGTCAAGGTCATATTCGGACGTAAATTCTTCCGCTCTTTCCATTTCCAGGGTCAAAAATAAGGGGTTCCATTTTATAAAATCAACTTACCTTAAAATGACCTTGAACGTCAAGGTCAATTTTGTCTTTCCTAGAGGTATTCCCAGGTCGACCTCATTAAATTAGCTGGTTGACCTTGAAACCCCAATATATCAGACCTTTCTGAACGTAAAATTTTCTGATCTTTCCATTTCCGGGGTCGAAAGTAGGGATTCTCATTTAAAAAAATCACTTTGACCTTGAAATAACCTTGAAAATAGAGTTCAAGGTCAAAGTCGTTGTTACCATTAGCTGACCCCCTTTGCACCCTACAACTTTTGTTTTTAAAGTTTTTTTCCATCTCTCATACTTTTCAAGATATTTGCCTGGGGCGATTAAAATGGGACACCTCGTATATAACATTTACATCGTTTTATGTAGCCTCACTTAGAAACTTTAAACAGAGATGACCACAGTTGTACGAGCTACGATCTTGATATCTATCATGATTATACTTTACAGCGCTAATGCCCAGGTACTCCAGAAGTTCTAAAGGTGGCTGAAGGTCCCGCAAACTATTAAACTACACAACGTCATTGCCTCGTTTTCGATAGGCTACCCAATGTATACCAAGTCCTCTTTCATCATCGAGATTAACGATCGCTGACTCACGGTAATGTGGACCTTTTGCTGGTAATGTATTTCACATGAACACACCTCGAAAGTATGGAATTTGCATAATACGAGCATACTTTATGAAGTCAGCGTCAGTCAGTGCTCTATGAGGCAATTTTACATCGAAGTTTTTTTGTTGCCACGTCCGCTGTAGGGTTTAAGATGGATACCATAATCTGTTTTGTGCGGTTTAAGGTAGAGACCTTTACCAAGAGTAATAGCTTCCATCGCAGTGTTATATCTTTTACTTTCTTCAAGTTGCCGTTTACTGCTTTAGTTATGCCAGCAGCGCCACCTGCCAGTGCACCAGTTGCACTTAGACCTGCAAATAATGGAATCAGAAAAGGTAGAAATCTACCGATTTTTCGTGGATCTGATAGTACACGAGAATATGTACTTTGGCTTTACCACCTGCCTTCTTTACAACATCTCGAGCACTTTTCAATGCAGCTTGAATTACCTTGTGTGAATCACTACTATGGAAAATCGGTTTTGAGGCTGCTTTAACTACTTTAGCGAGTGTAGTGGTTGGCCTCTTTTTCAGCCCCATACCGAACTTTGATTTTAATTTCATAGCGTTTGTTATAGTATAAGCTGCTGCTTTTTCACCAAGACTAGCATCTTTAGCGAAAACACGTTTCCAGGCTTTATATACTAATACTCTGTCAGCAGCTTTTCTAGCCTCAACGCTCTCTCGATTCCGTGAATAGACAATGTGTTCTTTACAAGCTTGATCTAAAGGATTAATTCCAGGGTCACCTCAAGCAAGACGCTTTGCAAGTTTAGTCCCAGGTCCGCAGTATTGATAGCCAGGCAAATGTAATTCAAATGGAAGCTTATTCATGACTGTATTGACTAAGTCTCGACCTTTACGCGTATTGCGTTTACGCTGCTTATGCTTAATCATGATGTTAACACCTCGGAGGATAAATACATACTAACTGGAAATGTATATAAGTATGATGTATATATACGTTCAAGTTTAGTTTTCTTTGAGACGTAAAACGTTGGACATGGAGTTCAAGAAGCAACACGTTAAACTACCTGTTGTGAATTTTGATAAATTAATGAAGTAGCAAAAATTAAAAAAGCGTCATGGAGAGTTACTTCCCAATAATATTAGATCTGTATTCTGTGGTCCATCAAACTGTGGCAAAACGAACGCTCTACTTTCTCTTATTACTCATCCTAGCGGATTAAAATTTGAGAATGTATATGTTTACTCAAAGTCACTAGAACAGTCCAAGTACAAATTTCACGAGCTTCTCTTGAAGCCTATAAATGGAATTAAGTACTTTCCATTCAAGGATCATGATGAAGTAATATCAATACAAGATGTACTTCCAAATTCAATTATTATATTTGATGATGTAGCATGTGAAAAACAAGAAAACATTAAAAATTTCTTTTGTTTTGGACGTCGTAAGACTGTGGACTACTTCTATCTACGTCAATCTTATACTCACATTCCAAAGTATTTAATACGAAATAATCTTAATTTATTAGTATTATTTCGACAAGATGATATGAATTTAAATCATGTATATAATGACCATGTAAACACAGATATGTCATATGCTCAATTTAGAGATTTGTGTTCAAGTTGCTGGAATAATGATAAGTACGGATTCATTGTTATCGACAAAGAAAGGGCACCTGATAGTGGTCGATATAGGATGGAATTCGATCAATTTCTTATAAATATAGCTGACCCAAAGCAAAACCGAGTAGTATGATTTCAATTGTTCATCAGACAATATGGCACACCTCAAACAAGAGGAAAACGTTCTCAATCAAATTGTAAAATCGAGAGAAGCAATTAAGCGAAAGTACAAGCAGTTAAGACAAAATAAAACAGTTGTAGAAAGGGTGTTCGGGGAAACATTTAAACCTATTGTTAGCCCTCTTGAAAAACTTGTTGATGTTGCTAAAACAGAGAAAAGGAAAGTGATTGAAATAAAGACCAAAGAGGAGCAGGAGCCAAGTTATGTTCAAGAACTTAGCTCAAATAATGAAGATGAAGAGGAATCACAAAGTGATCTTGATGTAACGGTAAAAGCTAAAAGAGCAGACACATCATTTGAAACAGCTGAAAGCGAACAGAATGATGATGACGCAGAAACAGAATTTTTTAAACAATCTTATCTACAGACCTTTAAAAAACGTCCTAACTCACTCGACAATATCTATGGGGTATGAATAGAAGATGTTGTAATGAAAATGGGTGACTCACTTATAGATTTTACAAAAAATTATGTGAAATTTGAAAATGTAAACTATCCAAAAACAGCAGGTTTACTTCAATTGCTTTTTCAGAAGCAACTTGATTTGATGAGCATAGGTTCTAGTGATATTGAAAATTATGGAAAAATCGTAGAAGTGACGAATTCTTTAGAAGAAATTACAGCGAAATTCAACGTCTGCGTAAGAGCAACAGTAACAAATATAAAGACTTCATAGGTCCCTATTTCGATAAATCAATAAACAGAAGTGTTAGTGGCTCAGGCCTCTTACCTAAATATAAGATTGCAAGAACAGATATGCGTATGGATTATGTATACTGGGATGATCCTAATGAATTAGTTGATCGTCTTCGCTTACTCTTGGCTGAACTGGAAGCCGGCAATCACAGCTATACAAATTAGATACATTCAATCATTGAAGAACTCAAAGAAGCATGTTACATACATTATCATGTCTTCGAAGAGAGTTCACTTTGATGCTAAACCAGTTATTCATGTGATGCATGTGTGGCCCTATGCCAGTCGAGCTGCACGTGACGGAGAATGGGAACAGATAGCACGTGATCGAGAGCGTTTTCGGATGCGAATTCAGAGAGTATCTGATATTATTGAGCCTCTGCTGATACATAAATATAATACATATTTGAGTATAAATTAATTGAACTTGATGGTATTGCAGTCAGTTGCAACATGAGTGTCGATGTATTCGGACGTAATCTCGAGCGTGCTGGAGGTAGTCATGGTTCTCCGGGTGTTGGATTCAAAGTAACTTCTGACAGACAATAGGACATTGACAACGAGAGGTTATGTAACGTTGCTGAGCCTACCCAATCCGGTGATGCTGTTAATTTGGCTACTGTACAGCGCATAGTTAAAATGGAAATCTGGAGCTTGTATGAAGTAACTGCTAAATTAAGAGTAGATTTGGACAATTTAGATGTTATTATTGAGGCTCACAGAGATGAAATGGATGCAAAATTTTCAAAAATACAGTCTGTTATTCAGAGCTTAGAAGATACAGCAAGTAGTTGAAGAGTTTCATTGCACAAGATCTTATAAATAGATCTTCAATTATAAATTTATCACACTATCGTTCAACCACTCTCTAAGAATGGATAATCAAGTAGTACTGCAAAGAGCAATATACCATATATAAAACTTTCTGACAATAGTCAAAAAGATAAAAACAAGAATGAATCACAGCGGAATAATTTTATAAATATAGAATGAATCACAGCAGAATAATTTTATAAATATATTTTCTTCTAATACTTTTTCCTTATCTGAACGACAAAATCACAAGAGATTTCAATAATTCAGAATGAAGCTCATGCAGGAGCATGTGGTTAAAGAGCTTCATAAGCCTGCACGTCGAAATTATCAACGACGCATGTTATTGTACGTGGCTTGGATGAGACATGGCAAGTCGATCTAGTGGAGATGCATCTCTCACCGATGTATTCTCCAAGTATGCATGGGCTGTTCCTGTAAAGTAAAAGACTGGCAGTGATGTCACAGCAGCAATGGGGTCTATCTTGCAGCAGGGACGCAAACCAACAAATTTACAGACTGATCGAGGCAAAGAATTTTACATTGCTAGATTCCAAAGTCTCATGCAACGATATGGATTAATCTCTATTCGACATGCAGTATTCTCAAAGCATCTACTTGCGAACGTTTCAATCGAACACTCAAGCAGAAGATGTGGATGCAATTCTGCTTGCGTGGAAAATATAAGTGGCTTCATATCTTGCCTAATTAGCTAAAGGAGTATAATAACAGCAAACATCGTACCATCGGATGCAGTCGAAAGATATAACAGCAAATGAAACAGAATTACTTGCAAGATTTGCTCGAAAGGCTAAAAATGTTAAAAAGCTAAAGTTTAAAATTGGAGACAAAGTAAGAGTGAGCAAGATAAAGCAAATATTTGAGAAGGCTTATATACCTAATTGGTCAACAGAGATTTTTACAATTAGTCAAGTAGTGGCTTCTAATCCGGTTACCAACAAGCTGAAAGACTATCAGAATCAACCCATTGCTAAATATCCAGACATCTACCTTGTGGAAAAAGTGCTCAAGAAACGTGGCAATCAGATTTATGTTAAATGGTTAGGGTTTGATGATTCACACAATAGTTAGATAAGTAAATCAGATTTGTAAAGGTTGAATTAATATATATATGTGTGTGTATGTATACACTTAACACATAACCCTTTATGGAGCCCAGCCCTGTGTGCGTGCGTGCGTGCGTGCGTGTGCGTGCACGCGCGTGTGTTTGTGTGTGTGTATATGGGTGTATCACATTAAATATAGTCTTTATTTATGTTCCAATGTCTTATTTAGAATATATGCATATGATTAACTTTCATCAATTTTAGGTATCTTATAATGCCCCGACGGTAAAGTATCTGTTTCGCCAGGTATTAAGTAGTGTTCATCATCATAGTGACTTAGAGCTATTTTTTTCTCTTTGATGGTATACAGCTTATGCTTTTTAGACTGAATAATGCACTGCTCGCTATAATGCGTTAACAAATTTTTCAAACAATCAATGTAATCATCAAAAGTAATTGTATTTTGCACTGTACTAGTTTCTATGCCTTTGGCTTTCTTTATTTTATCTTGTCCATCTATACGTACACTATACATTTTACTACTCAAACCAACAAATTCTGTCATAAGACATCCGTTACATTCATCTTTTATTAAGCCAACTACCTTCTTATTAGCTTGAATAATTCCAATCTGATTGTCTAGAGGATAATCTGAAGTATCAAACTTGTGCATATCACGTTTCATTATCTCATATATATCTATACACGTATTTCATACAATAAGCTATCAGTATCAGTATAAAGTAATTTACATTTGTCGGTAAGAAGCTTTTTCATATAATTATAATGAAAATCGTGTACAAAATTAAGGACACAGAATCCAATATATATTGGTTTATTTAAATAAACATCAGTCTTTTCGAGTTGTATGATTGCAAGATTTTCATCAAGGATGGTACTGTTATGAAAGTTTGGTTTTGCAATGAGAGCTTGAGTACCATACCGCCGGTACCATCTGTTTACAATTTTAATATCTACTCGCTTTCTAACGTTCTCCATAGTTTTACCAAAAACTGCATTATTCATTAACTTGTATAATTTTGTCTCAAATTCATTTTTAGCTTTTGCTCTCATATTAGTATTCAAATCTATGTAACTTTTAAGCCATGGTTTTTGATTAAATTGTAAAACTCTATGATTTCGAGTGAGTTTTAAACCATTGCATAAGGCTTGCTTTAAGTTACGGTAATGAAGTACATATCGTTGTTTGGGATCTAATGTGGTCAAAAGCTTGAATTGTGAGGAACCATGAGGTTTTTTTGTGTTCGCAACATAGAGGTTGTAATGTAGGATTTGCTTAACTTTATGATGTGGGATTCTATTTATCATTCAATCACACATTGCTTAAAAACATCAATATACAAGAGTTTATTATCACTACTTCATACAAAGTCGTTATACTGAATTTACATCGATTATAGTACTTCCGTACACGGTGGGCTTCGATTAAGTTTAATTGCAACTTTCAATAACTCAATATGTATTAAATGGATGTTGTAAAGGGACATTTTCTGAACTCAAAACACTTGAAATTGAAATCGTAGAGCGAACCGTTTTTTAGAACGATCATTTTTTCGTTTTCTCAACCGTAATTTTTATTTTTTCAATAAATCAGGTTGTTTTATATTTTTAACAAAAAATTTAATACATACATTAAAAAGTACATAATTAGTAGTAAAAATAATAAATAAACAACTTATTTATAACAAAAAAAATCTTTGTTTTTTATAAAAAAATCGAATTTATACCTTTTAAGTACAAAAATCAATAAATACGTAGTATAAAGTAAAAATAACATCAACAGAAAATGTAAATGTAAGTGAATGAATCAAAATATTTCTGATGTAAACAAACATTTGACATTCTTCCTTTACATTGGGATAGTCAAGTCTTCGAAATTTCAATTTATTGTTTCAGTCTATAAGTATCTCTTAATAAGTTCGTTTGTGACTCGTTATCATGCCGCTTCCAAAAATGAAAAAAGATCACAAGCGTACGCATGAAGAAAATCGGTATGTTATTTGTTTGTTGTGTTTTAAAAAAGGTGGTAACATGATTAAAATAACAAGTGCATTGCAAAAAAGAATAAAAAATTTATTTAAAAATTACGACGAAACAAACAATTGTTTACCTCGTTGTCTGTAGTACGTGTAAATCACATCTGTATAATTCTAATATCAATAGTGATTCAGTACTAGAAATTGATTTTCCTAAATACCCCATGCACGTAAATACACGCTTAAGAGCAAGTGAAAAAGTAAGTGACATATGTAAATGTTATTTTTGCAAAATGGCAAGAGTGAATATCAATGAAAAACCAATTCGTCGAAACGTCTTTTCAAAATTGAAAAAAAAATGAAAATGTGAATTCTGAAATGAAAAAAAAATCTGAGAAACGTTGTTCAAAGTGTTTTCAATCATTGCAAAAGGTAAGAGCCACGTGTGTTCTAGCTATCACCAAATAAAAAATATTAACGATTGTATAGAAAATTCATTAGCTTCGGAACAAAAACAACAGTTGACTTCAATGTTACTTAAAGATATTAGTGCGAATGAAAATAAATCAAAAGAAAATTTAAATTCATCATTAGCTTTAAAACAAATAAAAGGAAAACACCTAAGATTTGGTTTTGCAATGAGAGCTTGAGTACCATACCGCCGGTACCATCTGTTTACAATTTTAATATCTACTCGCTTTCTAACGTTCTCCATAGTTTTACCAAAAACTGCATTATTCATTAACTTGTATAATTTTGTCTCAAATTCATTTTTAGCTTTTGCTCTCATATTAGTATTCAAATCTATGTAACTTTTAAGCCATGGTTTTTGATTAAATTGTAAAACTCTATGATTTCGAGTGAGTTTTAAACCATTGCATAAGGCTTGCTTTAAGTTACGGTAATGAAGTACATATCGTTGTTTGGGATCTAATGTGGTCAAAAGCTTGAATTGTGAGGAACCATGAGGTTTTTTTGTGTTCGCAACATAGAGGTTGTAATGTAGGATTTGCTTAACTTTATGATGTGGGATTCTATTTATCATTCAATCACACATTGCTTAAAAACATCAATATACAAGAGTTTATTATCACTACTTCATACAAAGTCGTTATACTGAATTTACATCGATTATAGTACTTCCGTACACGGTGGGCTTCGATTAAGTTTAATTGCAACTTTCAATAACTCAATATGTATTAAATGGATGTTGTAAAGGGACATTTTCTGAACTCAAAACACTTGAAATTGAAATCGTAGAGCGAACCGTTTTTTAGAACGATCATTTTTTCGTTTTCTCAACCGTAATTTTTATTTTTTTCAATAAATCAGGTTGTTTTATATTTTTAACAAAAAATTTAATACATACATTAAAAAGTACATAATTAGTAGTAAAAATAATAAATAAACAACTTATTTATAACAAAAAAAATCTTTGTTTTTTATAAAAAAATCGAATTTATACCTTTTAAGTACAAAAATCAATAAATACGTAGTATAAAGTAAAAATAACATCAACAGAAAATGTAAATGTAAGTGAATGAATCAAAATATTTCTGATGTAAACAAACATTTGACATTCTTCCTTTACATTGGGATAGTCAAGTCTTCGAAATTTCAATTTATTGTTTCAGTCTATAAGTATCTCTTAATAAGTTCGTTTGTGACTCGTTATCATGCCGCTTCCAAAAATGAAAAAAGATCACAAGCGTACGCATGAAGAAAATCGGTATGTTATTTGTTTGTTGTGTTTTAAAAAAGGTGGTAACATGATTAAAATAACAAGTGCATTGCAAAAAAGAATAAAAAATTTATTTAAAAATTACGACGAAACAAACAATTGTTTACCTCGTTGTCTGTAGTACGTGTAAATCACATCTGTATAATTCTAATATCAATAGTGATTCAGTACTAGAAATTGATTTTCCTAAATACCCCATGCACGTAAATACACGCTTAAGAGCAAGTGAAAAAGTAAGTGACATATGTAAATGTTATTTTTGCAAAATGGCAAGAGTGAATATCAATGAAAAACCAATTCGTCGAAACGTCTTTTCAAAATTGAAAAAAAAATGAAAATGTGAATTCTGAAATGAAAAAAAAATCTGAGAAACGTTGTTCAAAGTGTTTTCAATCATTGCAAAAGGTAAGAGCCACGTGTGTTCTAGCTATCACCAAATAAAAAATATTAACGATTGTATAGAAAATTCATTAGCTTCGGAACAAAAACAACAGTTGACTTCAATGTTACTTAAAGATATTAGTGCGAATGAAAATAAATCAAAAGAAAATTTAAATTCATCATTAGCTTTAAAACAAATAAAAGGAAAACACCTAAGAGTTTCTATTGGAAAATGCGTCGAAAATTCAACTAACAACCTTTGCTTAGCGTTGCAGACTTTCAAAAAATTCAAGAAAGTAACAATTTAAGTTTGAATACTACTTGCAGTATAGCAGCTTCTATTCGTTCTGCAACACAGAATTTTAAAGTAATCGAACCAAACCTAAAACGTAAGCTGTCGATTAATAATCATTGTTTAGATGAACATTTCGATGTTAAAGTATTCAACTTTGTAAAAAGTAAAGCTAATAATGTGACGAATTTTTCGCAAACAGTTGTATATTGTAAAAATATAAATAATTTAATAGCGCACGTACAAAAAATAAGAAACTCTACAGAAACTCATCTCAAAATTGGAATTGATGGAGGAGGAGGTTTTGTAAAAATCTGTCTATCGATTCAAGTGCTACCAGATACTGATAAATGTGGAAGTGAACGAAAAGTTACACGACAAACATATAAAGATGGGATTTCAGCTAAAAAATTTAAAGATACAAGTGTAAATAAATTATTCATTCTTGCTTTGGCACCTTCAACTCAGGAAAATTATGAGAACGTAAATCAGCTGTGGTCAGAGTTGAAGCTAAAAAATTTCGACGGCACGATAGCAACTGATTTAAAACTTGCTAATATTCTTGCTGGAATTATGTCACACTCAAGCTGTTACCCATGTTTATACTGTTCTGCTAACAAAAACAATTTACTCACCGTTGGTGTGTTAAGAACTTACAGTAACATTTTAAAAAAACTACATAGCGTGGTGTGAATCGGGAAGCAAGAAAGAAGAAGCGAAGAATTTCTACAGCTGCATTCATCCGCCCATCATCGAGACCAGTGAAGATAAGATGTTATTGGAAGTGATACCTCCACCTGAATTACATCTTATGCTTGGAGTTGTAAACACAATGTATAACGGTATGCTAAAAGAGTTTGAAACTGATGCATTAAAATGGGCAAAGTTATGTCACGTACAAAGAGAAATAACTAATGGTAGTCCTGCTTTCAAAGGTAATTCGTGTAAGACATTATTAAGTAAAGTGGATTTACTGCGATCTAATTGCCAGTTACTGCCTTTGAAGTATGTTAAAGCTTTCGAAAATTTTAATAAGGTTGTAAAAGCTTGTTTTACAAGTAACTTAGATCCCAATTTTTCAGAATATATAAGTGCATTCAAATGTAGTTACTTAGATTTAGAAATTTCTGTCACTCCGAAAGTACATATTGTTTTTTTTCACGTTGAACAATTTTGTAATAAAATGAAACAAGGCCTGGGTTTTTACGGAGAAAAGGCAATAGAAGCAGCTCATTCTAGTTTTGGTAATATTTGGAATAAATATAAAGTCGCTGGTAGTAATCCAAATTATGGAAAACAATTATTACGAGCTATGTGCGAATTTAACCCACGCCACGTTTAATGTGCGCAAAATTTGTATTAAAAGACATAAATTATATAAAAATTTTTATTAAAAGACATAAATAAACATAAAAAAATTACCTTTCTTACCCTTACATTTTTTGTTGATGTTATTTTTAGTTTATACTACGTATTTATTGATTTGTGTACTTAAAAGGTATAAATTCGATTTTTTTATAAAAAACAAAGATTATTTTTGTTAGAAATAAGTTGTTTATTTATTATTTTTACTACAAATTATGTACTTTTTAATGTATGTATTAAATTTTTTGTTAAAAATATAAAACAACCTGATTTATTGAAAAAAATAAAAATTACGGTTGAAAAAACGAAAAAATGATCGTTCTAAAAAACGGCTCGCTCTACGATTTCAATTTCAAGTGTTTTGAGTTCAGAAAATGTCCCTTTACAACATCCATTTAATACATATTGAGTTATTGAAAGTTGCAATTAAACTTAATCGAAGCCCACCGTGCGTACCGACTAGTAAACGTATCGTTGCGTGGGTTGCGGGTGTATTGAAATTCGCGATACAAGCTGAGATATTGACGCGCGCACTGGCCAAATAATATCCTCCTACCTTTTGGAGTTTCGCTCGCTGACGGTGGGAAGGCTCCACCAGGACCCTCGGCTCGTACAGTCACCCACACACGCACACTTTAGCTCAGGGCTCTATACGAGAGTCTTGCCGAGCTCCGCGAAACCAAATTAAAGGTAAATAGTAATGGGCGGAAGGCCATAAACCAAAGCGTACCGTTAATTAATTCTTTGAGTGGCGCGTAGGCTCTATCGACACGAAAAGATGTGTGCGTCCGATCAATCTCACGGTTAAGCAGAGAGTGAGCGCACTTCGCCCTGTCGCTCGCTTCGTCGGTGATTATTGCGCTGTTGTCAGGTCGCAGCTCGGCATGTCCGGCCGGTACAATCGGCAACGTCTCGGCTTAGCACTTTTCAATAGCAGCAGCAGGCTTTTAGTATGGCTGGGGCAAGGCCATTTAGACGAGACGTGTTTCATGTCCGGCTCGAGGGCGTTCGAGCTACACGGCTTCACGCCTCAGGAACTGATGACTCTTAGCTGCTGTCGTGGATGCGGGGTTCTGGCAACTCTCTTTCTCGTGCTTGCCGGAACGTTCATATTTTGCGCGATTCGTCTTGTCTCGGTACTCATACACGTTCGCACACTTAGACATTCACACAGCCGTAAGGTAGTCCTGATTTCGCCTCACCGGACTCTCGCCTATTACATATAACTCTCTCATAAGGTAAACCTCGATGCTCATCGTGAAGATGTTCTGGATACTCTAAATCTACTTCAAGTATGTAACCCACCGGAGAATTATCTTCTATACCCATAAAATCTGTTTTATTAATATCAGCCCTTTTCATCCACTTGAAATCACTATATGGTAAGTAGTGTTGCATCGTCCAGCCATATAAGTTGTTCACATCATAATACATAAAATATTTGGTATCCTTATGTTCATTATAAGCGTCACCCATGTATTTATTATTAGCATGGGCATAGCGGTTGCAACACTGACTGATGCCACCCCTTAGTGTAATAATGAGCAGGATCCAAACTATATGCCTTGAGACAGCAATTTCGAAAATTTTCAACACTTCTGTGAGAAGTAGCACATCAGTCTTTAATTAGAAATCAGAATATTGACCTGAAATATGAGAAAATATTAAATCGTTTAAATTACTTATCTGTATAAAAATAAATTAAAATAACTAACCTAAATTTGAAATATTGAATTCTCTCCATACACATTTAGCATGCTCATAATCTTCATCAGATATATTGCTGTTATTTAAGCGGCTATAAAAATCTTCTTTCGATGGCAGTTCTGTAACATTCAATTTTTCTTCCGAGTCCAGATAATCATATGGAGAAACACCTTTTCTACGCAAAAGTTGAAACTTTTCATCAGTGAGGGGCTCGTTCTTAGAAAATTCTGCTTTTAGAATATCCGTCTGCTTGAGATAAGAAGATAATTTATCGAGTGGTGCTGCCATAAATTGAAACGAATCGGTAAATTTAAACTTAATGTCACTGCCATCACTATTATGTTTGGTAAATGAAATAAAACGTTCCTTGTTGAGTGGTAAAAGATTTGTTTGTCCTGGGAAACCTTTAGTAATATCTCTAATTAAGAAGTGTGAATCATATGCAGTGAGGTTATGAAAAATAACTGGGATTATTCGAGAATCTTTGTAATTTAAATTACATTCTTCATGAGCAGGACCTTGATATCTGAAATATTATATTATAGTAATATACATTATAACTAAATGTTGTAACAGGTTAGATACTGTCCTCGGTGCGCTATGTCTCGAAGCGGACTTGCCGATGAACGGCGCAGCAATAGACAGGCGCGAGAACGGGCTCGTGCAAACCCTTCGCGATTAGCAGCCCGTCAGCTCCACGCTGTTGCTCGCCGTCGGCTGTTTTCAGCAGCAGTCGCGCCTTTTCGACCCGTTACAACGCGCGACTTCGTCGTCGCGCTCTCTCTCTCTCTCTGCCCCAGCTACTCAGTTAACACGCGAGTACTGTGTACTCGCGACCGCGGAGGCTGGCGGTATTCATCAACGTGCCACCGAATTAGGGATCGGAATTAGGGTGTGCGAAATAGAATACGCGAGCAAGTAAAATCAAAGCAACAATTATCCTTATTGCCCCCTGAGGCGGCTTGCTAATGTGGACATACACGCGCGGCGCGTGCTATAAGCACGCGCCGGTTCGGGTGGTGCGCCCGCGCACGCGAAGTACGTGTGTGCTCGGCCGCACACACGTAAGCGCGTAAAAGAGGCTCGCGCCGACGTTGGCCGATCGCCGCGCGCGTCGGCGGCCTCGCTCGCTCGTCCGCGTCCCGCTCTCGAGACGTACGTCGTCCGCGGGGAGAGCGCACACTCGCTTAGCCAGGACTTACCTCCTCGGTAGTCTCGGCGTGGAGACGAGCGGCGGTGCTGGCTTGCGCTGGCTTGTACGTCTGCGTCTCTCTCTCTCTCTCTCTCTCTCTCTCTCTCTCTCTCTCTCTCTCTCTCTCTCTCTCTCTCTCTCTCTCTCTCACTGCAAGCCAAGCAGTGTGATTTGATGAAGGAAAATAAAAGCTTGAGTGGAAGATTAACTAATTTCGAAAATCATATTCCCGTGATAATCTCCGAAAGCATTACTAGATTAGAAGAGAAAATCATTAACAAAATTAACTCATTTGAGAAAAATATACAGCAAGAATTCAATGCTATTGATAATAATTTCGGTAACCTTACGACTGGTGTAGCGTCTGTGATGGAAACCGTCTCTGAACTCCCTCTCGCAGATGAAGCTGCTACATCTGTTGCATCTAACCAAAATGTACCGCCAGAAAATATTTCTGTTTCTAATGAATCCGCGAACCAAAATTGTAAAAAAGGTCTGCACTCTGAACCACACGGTGAGCTCGTAATTTCCTGTGCTGTTGATTGTAAAGATATTGGATTACAGAAGACAGATTTTGCCCTCGCCGTGCTAAACAGAGTGCAGCCTTCTATAGATTGTTCGGATATTATTAATGTTCAGCAGCTGTTTAACAACAACGACAAGTCGAAAAGCATTTCAGCCAGTGAGTTCAGAGACGGTTCAGGTGGTGCTTCTTCTCTGCTAGTCATGCTGACGAGTCGTAACCTGACTAGTCAAATTATGAGAAACAAGCATACTATTACGGGCTTCAATACTAGTCATATCGACACTACGCATCTTGATAGGAACACCCCATTGCCTGCCGCCTCTATTTTTATTAATGACTATTTGGATAGCTAAATTTATAAGGAATTTAAAAAATTGAAGTCCCTACCCAAGAAGCTAGGGTTTAAATATGTATGGCACAGACAGGGGCGATTCCTTGTCAAGATGCGAGATGGCGAACAAGCCTTCACGTTCAGCTCGCCTACCGACCTCATGTAATTGCGGCGATTTATATAAGACCGACGATGCTGAGACAGCAAAAGTTCAGGCAGTCGTGTCAAGCAACGTCAATGTTGTTCCTAGTACTAGTAATTTCGCCACAGCTGCAAAAAACAATAATAATGAGGATAAAACCACCAAAAAAAGTAGCACGACCAAATCTAAAAAAGGTTCCAAAAAGAAAGAGGTTAAGTGACTAGACCAGGTTTCGACCGGAAGGTGTGAAGGGAGAAAGGGTGGACTGCAAGCGGGTTTCATCAATGTGAACTCTCTTCGGGCTCACATTGACCAAGTCCGTCAATCTCTTCTTGATAGTCCTTCCTATGACCTATTCGGCTTTGCTGAGACTTGGTTGAACTCAGCTGTTTCTGATGACGTCATTCAAATTCCCGGCTTTAAAGTAATCCGACAAGACCGTAACGCGAATGGTGGAGGCGTAGCTTTATTTGTAAAAGAACACCTTCGCTGCGAAATTCTAGCGAGGTCCAGCACGGAAGGAATCGGAAAACCGGGTCTTCCCGAGTTCATTTTCCGTTCTGTCAGTGACACCAAGAACCCGCCTGTACTTGTCGGGGTAATAATATCGACCTCCAAAAATTGCTTTTTTAAAAAATGCAGATCTAATTACCAATTTAAGAACCTTGTCAGGCAATTATAGTCAAAATTGTAATGGGGGATTTGAATGCCGATCTTCTCAGTGGCGGTCATGACGCCATGTTTGTTCATAACCTTGCAGCTGAACTGTCGCTGCAGCTGGTTCAACACGGCCTCGGCCACATAAAGCCTGCATCTCGCACCTGGATTGACGTGATTCTCATTGACGAAAATGACAATATCATCAACGATCGAAACATCCCAGCTAACTTTCACAGCAGCCACAACATTATTGACGTTACCATCGGTTTCAACTCTGAGGTGCCAAGATCACAAACTTATCTGTACAGAAATTATAGAAATATCAATGCCGAAGATCTTGTAGCGCTATTGGCCTGCTGTGATTGGACACCTTTCGATGCTGACGTCTTGATACTGAGCAAGCTCTGGACTGCCTCTGCACCAATCTATCGGCAGCCACAGATTCCTTGGCACCGCAAAAAACTTTTGTCCCGAAAAAGGGCAGGCTGCCGTGGATCGAAGCCGAGCTAGCCCAGCTGCTCCGCAGACGTGATACCCTCTACAAACGCTACAAACGTACTGGACAGCAAGACCTTTACGTAGAATTTGTCACGATACGTAAACAAATCGACGAGAAGACTGACAGTGTCTGGAAAGAGTTAGGTGGCCTGGGACTCTTACCCAGACACACCGAGGACTTAAATTGGTTTACTCCAGATGAGCTTAACTGTCACTTTGCTGGAGTATCCGTCTCTACACGGGATGACAATGAGAAACGTCGCAGAATTATATTGGACAGTAGTGATGAAGGATTCTCCTTTAAACCCATAACTTTTAATGTTGTTATCGCGATATCTCATTTTTCATCGCAGGCACGTGGAGTGGACGGGATTCCTCAATGTGTCATTGTCAAAGCATTGCCTGTCATTGGCAACCTACTGGTTAAACTCTTTAACTCCTCCCTGACGACTAATATTTTTCCATCCCTCTGGAAGAGAGCAAACATCATTCCCCTAAAGAAAACAAAGGCACCTACTTCTCCCTCAGAATTTCGACCGATTGCCTTGCTTTGTTTTCTTTCGAAGGTGCTTGAGAAAATTGCACACGTGCAACTGATGGAGCATCTGGAGACCATGAAAATTCTCGACCCAAATCAGACAGGTTTTCGACGTTTTAATTCCACACAAACAGCACTTATTAGACTGACAGATGACATCAGATCTGGCATGGACAAAAAACTCGTGACCATTCTTCTGCTATTTGATTTTAGTGAGGCATTCGATACTATCATACCTTCTCGACTTCTCGAAAAGCTAGGATTGCTGGGGTTTTCTAGGGCTGCCCTCTCGTGGATCAACTCCTACTTCGATGGAGGGATGCAGAAGGTATACTCTAACCTCTCTGGCGAGTCTTCATGGCTCGGTACAAACTTAGGAGTCCCACAGGGGTCAGTTCTGGGACCTCTGTTGTTCTGCCTCTATATCAATGACCTGCGGGAGGTTCTCGACCCTTTGGGTGACCAACATATATTATATGCAGGTGATCTGCAAGTTTATTATCAGGTATCGCGTGGTAGGTTCGGTGAGGGGGTGGCATTGACTCAACAAGCTGCAAAAGCAGTCTCGAAATGGGCAACTGGCGCCGCGCTCAAACTCAATGCAAGTAAGACGAAAGCGATTGTTTTCGGTAGTAATAGTTTTATCAATAGTTTAAAGGATGATTCCTCGCTTTGCATTGTTTTGGGTGATGGTGTAAGGGTGCCCTTCTCCGATTCTGTCGAGAGTCTCGGAGTAGTTCTTGATTCTAAAATGACTTGGAAGAATCACGTAGACATTCTAACTAAAAAATTCCATAGAACGTTATACCATGTTAGATTCTTCAGGAATTACACCTCCGAGTCTCTCCGGAAACGGCTGGCCGAGGCACTGCTTTTCCCTCATCTACTATTGTTCAGTGGTGATGTTGGACGCATCTCAGGAGTTAACCTCCTGCAGGTCCTGCAGAATTCCTGTGTGCGATATGTGGTGGATCTTAGGAGGGACGATCACATCACGCCTCACAGAACCTCTTTGGGTTCACTACGCATAGATTCGAGGAGACACTACTTCATGGCTGTACTAATGTACAAAATGGTGCGTATGAATGTCCCGGACTGTCTACTAGGTCTCTTTACTAGACATGTACCCAGAGGTGCTGTTAGGGGGGTGATAAAAGAACTTGCAGTCCCCCTGATGCGCAAAACGTACGGGGTTAGGTCTTTCAAAGTACAGGGAGCGTATTTATGGAATCCCTACCCTCTGAGATTCGGAATTTCCCGTCGCTCAGTAGGTTCAAGACGGCAGTGAAGAGGCACCTATCTGACCTCGATTAAGCGTCTTTTATTTATATGTGTCCTGTTCCGTCCCATATACATGAATTGAAAGTATGAATGTATTTAAGGGATGAATGGAAGAGAGTGCCTGTGCGTTCAGAGAGTATGTATTACTGTGTCATTTTTTAATCGTTTATTGTATTATGTGCGCTTTCTTGTATTTTTAAACTGTATTTGATAGATGTTACAAGTATTTTATGTATGATATTATTGGTATTATTTTTCAGTATTTTCATCTGTGATATCACTCTGCGTGACTTGACTTACTGTGATATATACACTGAAAAAAATTCGGCGCGCCTCCTAACCTTCAAACGGGGTAGCAGCAGTACCGCTATTCAATGTAGTGTGCGCACCGAATACGTGCAACTGTTGTACTTTCCTCACGCTGTCTGCGAGGTCAGGTGGCGCGCCGACAGGCTGGCACTGTGGCTATACCGAATAAGAGTAGCTCCTACTCTTACAAGAGTACCAGTTACTTTTTTAGGTGTAGCAGTTACTCCGATGGAAAGTATAGCCACTACTCACGTGCAATATTTTTCCTTTTTATTTTAATTTCTTTTTAATGTTAATTTAAGCGCAATTTTGTGTTGTTTTTAAAAATTATTTTGTATAATTTATACGAATAAACATCTATCTATCTATCTATCTATCTCTTTCTCTGTCCTTCGTCGTCGATGGGTAGGCTCGCTTGTCTCTCTCTTGCTCCCGCGAGTCCGCCCGGCCGTCGCTGGCTTTCGGCCGCGTTGCTCTCTCGCACTCTCCCTCGGCCGCTGCTCTCGCTCTCGCACTCTGCCGATGCTATCTCTTTCGCTCCTGCGAGTCGGCTCCCGGCCGCGTTGCACTCTCTCTCTCTTCTCGCGCTGCACCGCGGTCCCCGCTCCCGCGCTGCGCCATACACTAGGCACTGCACCCGCGAGCGGCTCTCTCTCTCACTCCGCGTACACATGCACTTCCGCGACTCCTCTATCGTAGGAGTCGGACACGTGTTATCGGCGCGGATGGTGGATTCCTGGCAGCTAGCTACGACGGCGGCAAAAGTAATACTGCCGGGTTTTGTCTCTCGCTCTCCTTCCCCCCTCGCACAAGGTTGCCGCGAGTTTTCTTTTCAGGGCTTATTGTGTATCATAGTTGCGCTCAGTACTCTTCCCACAACTACCTGCATGCACAACTACACACACGAAAGCCCCCAAAGAACCACGAGGACAAGCCCGACTCAATTCGCGAAGCCTCACGCCGAAATCGTCGACCTTGCCTTCTCCAAGGCCGCGGCATGTTTACCTTTCGGGCATCTACCCGTGTGTATATCGCGCGTTGGAGATCGACTCAGTCCGAGCTCCATGTTCGCACGCATATACACACACAGACGCGTCAGCCGTTACAATGTTTAATAATAAATAATTAAGTTGTTACCTGCCAGTAAGGTGGCAATGGTCTCGAACATGTTTCTCTCCTAAAAATTTCTCGCAAATGTGACAAAGTGTTGCTTTTTGAAAAAATGACTCTTCCTCTAGTGTCAAAGTGTCCATAGGTATGGGACACCAAAAAACATTTTCAACTATATTTTGTAATTCGCGAACAAACCATTCAGCTGAATTATGTCCTCTGTAACTGTGATAGTATGACAAAGTCTCATCATAACTGCATTTGAAATAGTATCCAATACTAAATGATTCATGCTTTTGATAAGCACGCTCGTCTTCTATAGATTTTATAAGAGACTCAAATACAGCATAAATGACAAATGGCACCTTTTCCTTATTGTTAAAGTTTTTGAACTTTAAAATAGTACATTACGCAACTAGTGCGCAAAGCAGGTGATCCACGCACGAGTCGAGTTTGTTGCCCGAGCGCAGCGAGGTATGTGTATATCATGGTGTTATTAGTGGCAGAAAGGTGAGAATCCGGAATAGCAAGACAAGCTATTGTATGAGTGCAAGAAAGTTTCCACCTTGCTGTCCAGCCTATTATACCAACAAAGTGCATTATAAGTCGGGCTGTATTATAAGTCTGGCTTTAAGTGCTACAAGTGCATTATAAGTGCTGCATATATATGTGCATATTTACTTATATATAATTACGCATATTGCTACAGTCTTTTTGAAAAGTCACCAACGGACGGAGCAGAGGTTAACATAGCCTTACCTGACATCACGTCGCCTACAGTGAGTTACACAATCTGTCCACTAGAGGGCTTAATACAACTCATAAGCAGAAAAATCTGCTACGACTATAACCGTAGCCGTGCAATTCTCTTCGGAGACAGCATTACCAACGCTTCTCTGCTGGTATCAGCACATTGGCTCTCAGCATGAATGCGAGGTGTGTCGCGAAATTATGCAGCCGCGTAATTTTAATACATGCTCGGTATGCCATAAGCCGTGTCACACAAAATGCGCTGGAAAGAAAAGAAATGCGCCGTGTGACATGTGTCGTGCAGCCGAGCAGAGACGCCAAAAAAAGGACACTGCTTGCAACATAAGCACTTAAGTGTCGAACGCAAAGTGTCATTGTCAAGTCTGGAACGCAGCAATATATTACCAGAAGCAGAGGAGACTTCATCGTCAACGACTATAGGAGAGGTTGCTATACTAGCTACATCAGACAATGATGACACGAACGAGATACTAGATTGCAGCCACAACATACCACCCCGGCTACCGCGCTCGCACCTTACTGCATTCATGCGAACACCAAAGTCATCATGTAGCCAAACCAACATTACATCATCCGTATCACTCGATTCCGCAACGCTGAAAAATGGATCCATCATATCAAGCTTAGTTACATATGCAAATTCTATGCGAGACACAGTAGATAATGCGATTAGCTGCCAGCAGAGCTGTATTGAGTCCAAGCTTGTGGAGATTGCTGCTTCTTTGAATGTTTTGCCCAGCTTAATACAAAATATCAGCAATCTCGAATCAAAGGTGGACTCTCTGGAAACTCTCCTGGTTGAAAAACTGAATGTTGCGAATCAAAAATATGAGATGCTGCGTGAGAAAATGATTAATCAAGCAAATACATATGACTCCAAAATTTCCACTCTTGAGAATAGTTTCTCTGAGTCAATTGCCACACTTGCAAGTATCCTGAATACTACTCATTGTAACAGCAATAATAATAATAATAGATTTAAAAATGATAAAAATATTTCTGACGCGGCATCTCACATAAGCTCACCGTTAGCTGTAAGTACTTCGAACAAGGAGGAACAGAGCTTGATGGGAAGGGGAGACGTTGTCGTGCACGGTGACATGGTGATCTCATGCTCTGTAGATTGTATAAATAAATTAAAGATGTCACCGGAAGATTTCTGTTTTGCCGTGCTTGGTACCGTGTTTCCGCTGCTCAAGAAAAATGACATAGCATCTGTCTCACAATTAACAATGCAAAGACAAAACAAGTTCTGTCCTCCAATGACGCAATTACCATCTCACTCCGTAGTAGAAAATAATTCCTTCAAAACTGACAGAGGTCAGGGGGGTGCAAGCTCATTGCTAGTTAGGTTAACCAGTAGAGAATTGGCCAATCACATCTTTAACGCAAAACGTAATATTACTAGTTTTTCATTAAGCGATCTAAATCCCTCCCTTCTTGGCGAGATTTCAGTCAATACCCTGGGTCATTCAAATATTTTTATAAATTTTTATCTTGACAAAGACAAATACAACATGTTCAAGAGTCTGCGAGCGCACGCAAAAACATTAGATTTTAAATACGTATGGCACAGGGAGGGCAGATTTCTGGCCAAGAAGTGTGAGGGGAGAGGACACACATTTACGAACATTAACGACTTAAATAATATTGCAATGTTATACGAATCTTCAACTACAAGCAATAGCACAAAAAACGATAAGAACACTAGTCAAGTTAATAATAACAACTCTAAAATTTCAAATAAAATAGTTTTCAAGCCGAGTTCGAAGATCAGAAAAGTACAAAAGGAAAAGTCTATTAAAAATAAAAAACAAAAATCACAAGTAGAACTTAACAGTGTTGTAAAAACAACCAGGAAGGAGCAGAAAACAAAGAAAATAAAATGTAAAGTAGCTCAAATATCAAATGTTGAAGCGTCGCCAGAAATTGTACCTACTTCAAATTGACTAAGCCAAGTCTCTACTGGTGACCGCAAGGGAAATCGGGGTGTATTGAGATCATTTTTCATTAATGCTACTTCTTTAAAGAAACACATTAATCAAATGCGAATTTTTCTACGTGATAACCCGTCTTACCACTTATTTGGTGTGGCTGAAACCAGGCTGAGCTCGTCTATCTCGGATGACCTCATGAGGATTGAAGGGTTCAAAATATACAAACAAGACAGAAACTTGCGAGGAGGCAGAATTGCTTTATATGTACGAGATTCACTCGAATGTAAAATCTTAGAATCATCTAATACTGCAATGAGAGCCAAGCCAGGTATACCTGAATATATTTTCTGCTCAGTAAAAAGTAAGAATGCTGAACCTATGCTTGTTTCTGTCATCTACAGACCGCCAGGTATATCATTTGTTAAGGATTCAGATTTACTGGATAAATTACGGGATCTTTGCCCTTGCTATAATCGCAAAATTATTATGGGAGATTTGAATGCGGATCTACAAGAAGATGGCAATGATGCTAAATTGGTTCGTAAACTGGCGGCGGAGCTATCGCTTCAGACAGCTCAGCACGGTGCGACGCATCACACACGCACCTCTTACACCTGGATAGACCAAATTCTTGTCGATGAGAACGATACGATACTTGAAGCACACAACATACCGGCAAACTTTCACAGTCGACATAATATTATAGATATATGTCTTCAATGAGGAAGTCAGCCATTAAATCTAACAGAAATAAAATATCGTAATTATAAAGGGATTTCTTCCTCACAAATGGTTGATTTTCTGTCGACTTGTGACTGGTTGTCGTGCACCGACAGTTCTTATGACCCTAATACTGCTCTCACTTGGATCTGCGATAATCTTACGGTGGCAATTGAACAGCTTGCGCCGGTTAAAACTTTTACACCTAAAAAGAGCCAGTTACCGTGGATAAACGCGGAGTTAGTTGGGATGCAACGTAAACGAGACACCACTTACAAACGGTACAAGAGGACAGGACACAAACACCTTCTAGATGAATTTCTGGCACTGCGACAGACGGTAGACGATGCTCTTGCAAATGGTAATATTTGGAAGGAACTGAAACACCTGGGGCTCCTTTCCAGATCTGAGGAGGACTTGAATGGCCTTACACCGGATGAGCTTAATATGCACTTTGCCGGGGTATCAGTCTCGCCGTATGACGATGGTGAGGACCGTAGGAAAATTATCTTGAGCGCTACGGTGGACGGGTTCCACTTTAAAGACGTCACACTTCCTGACGTTATTCTTGCGATCTCTCACTTTTCTATACTAAAGGCTCTGCTTATCATAGGAGAACAACTGGTAAGGTTGTTCAATTCTTCCTTTGCGCAGGGAGTTTTTCCGGATCTTTGGAAGAAGGCACGTGTAATGCCGTTGAAAAAATGTTCTGCACCGAAAAATCGCTCGGATTTTAGGCCAATTTCTATCTTGTGCTTCCTTTCAAAGGTTCTCGAGAGATTCGCCTGTGACCAAATTCAAGAGTTTATAGTATTCAAGAATATCATGGATCCTCTACAGACTGGGTTTAAAAAGCATCACTCTACCCAGACGGCGCTTTTAAAACTGACTGAGGACATAAGACTTGGCATCGACAAGAAATACGTCACGATACGTTTACTATTCGTCTTTAGTAAAGCATTCGACACAATCTTACCCGCTCGACTCCTCGAACGGTTAAAGTTGGCGGATTTTTCTAGAACCGCTCTCTCGTGGATTAACTCATATATAACAGGTCGGCGCCAATGCGTTTATACAGGTACGCAGGGCGTTTCTTCATGGTTAAGTACGAACCTCGGGGTACCACAGGGATCTGTTCTGAGACCCTTGTTATTTTGCCTTTACATAAATGACATACGTGACGCCCTAGATTCAAGATACATCAAGCATCTTTTGTATGCAGATGACTTACAAATTTATACACAGGTTCCCCGAGAGGATGTAGATGCGGGAATTCGAACAGTGCAGCAAGCAGCAATGGCTGTATCGGATTGGGCAGTGGGGGCCGGTCTCAAACTTAACAAGGTAAAAACGAAGGCAATTGTTTTTGGCGGCATTAAATTTATGAACGAATTTTACTCTGGTGCCATGCCGAGGGCTATTGACTTCGGAGATGGAGCCTGCATTCCTTTCTCTGATACCGTCACTAGTCTTGGTGTTGTGCTAGACGCGAAACTATCGTGGGAAGCTCCTATAAATCAGGTAACAAAAAAATTCAATCGTGTGTTGTACGCGCTCCGATTTTTCCGTCAGTACACCACTGAGACTCTGCGCAAACAACTCGTGGCTTCTGTTGTTCCCGCATTTGGATTACTGCTCGGCGGTTTTTCTTGATGCATCTCAAGAACTAAGGGAAAAAATACAGCGACTGCAAAATTCTGGTGTGAGATATGTGTTAGGTGTAAGACGGTTTGATCATATTTCACCTCACAGATTAGCTCTGGGCTGGCTGCGCACTGATACGAGGAGACACTATTTCATGGCGGTACTTACGTACAAGATCATGCGCATGCATACTCCGGACTATCTAGAAAGTCTCATTTCTAGGTATGTACCCAGAGCTACAGCTAGAGGTGAAATTAAAGAATTAACAATACCCCTGACGTGTACCAAAACTAGTAATAGATCTCTTCGAGTACAAGGTGCACGCCTATGGAATTTCCTGCCTGCTGCGATAAGAAAGTTCCCCTCTTTCAGCAGATTTAAAACTGCTCTGAGAAGGCATTTCCTTGACCTTGATTAACCACCCGCGAAATTCGCTATTTATGTAATACGCGTTATGTATTGTCCCATATACACAGTTTTGTATGTATGAATGTATTTATTAGTGCGAGTGGTGAGAGTGAATGTGAGATGTTAGCTTTAATAACGATCTGATAACTTCAGTGATAGTGATTCTAGTCAATCTAATTTCTAGCCATTTTAAATTATTCTACACTACTTCCTATCTGTGATATCACTATTTTAATTCTGACTTACCACTGTATATTATATAGCTTTAAGTTTAGACTGTGATATTTCGCAAACAGCATTAATTTAAAGACTGAAATTAGGTATTGACGCTTATGGAATTTTAAATAAATCTGTTTTTATATCGAGATATTGACGATGTATTTCTAAATATTATTAAGACATTAACGATGTATTTCTAAATATTATATTATTACAAGACTGTTAAATTATGAATATTATATGTAACTGCTTTAAATTTGTAAAATACTTTTACAATAAATGAAATACTAATACTAATACTAATATTTTCTTTGAACCACTGCTCTATATTAGTATGTGAAATAGGTTTCGCCTTTGTATTGAAATATTTTATTTCTACTATCTCTTTCTCAGCTTTCAAGATGGCATACTCAGCTACAAGAACTGCATAAACCTTGATATTATCTTCTCTTTTAAAACTATTTTTCACTCTAGTTTCAAATAAAAATCGAGAGTCATTCATAAATTTCAAAACATCTAAATTTTTTATATTGGTTATCGCTCCAGTTCTAAGGTGATTATTAAACACACACTGTAAATCATCCCATTTTACTCTGTCACTTCGTTTTTCACGACTTCCTGCGCAATCACTACTTTTCAATAAGCATTTCAATTTTATCTGTACTCCTTTTAAAATTGCTATGGTTGATAAAATCTTTCGCTTTTCTGGTACAGTTATTTCAGATTTACGTAAGCACAATCTCAATAATCTTAAATTTTTATAACCCAATTTTATCCATTTCGTCACTTCTTTGGTGTTGTCTTTTTTTCTGTTAGAAACTGATAGGCTTGGAGCATAATGCTCACAACCTTATGACAATTATATGGGTAACTTCATGTCAACTATTCATCTCCAAATTTTAAAATCGCTCAACATTTTTTTTCTCATTCCAAATTAGCCCCAAAATACAAATATAAAGTTTTAAAATTGAAAATTTTCTTTGTGGGATGGCGGGTCAAAAACTCGTTTTTTGATTCGCCGATGCGTTTTTGTTTTATTTCGAATTTTCGATTTTCTCAAAATTGATTTTTCCTTTTCTTTAATAATAAGATCGAGATATTTGAATCGAATAGATAGCATTCGAAAGAGCATTAAAATACCTATATTTTCTAAAAAAAAAAAATTTCTCTAGCTATCACGGTTATTTGTTATTAACAAATACGTGTTTTTTTATAAAAATCTTATAACTCCTCAACTAAATGGTCAATTTTCTTGAGAAAAATCATGAGAATGCAGAATATAAATAGCTTTAATCTGTAAAAATCTGAATTCATTTTGTCGACTAGTTTTTGAGAAAAAAATTGAAATGTGAAAAAAATGAGTTTTGTATGTCCAACAATTACGGGAGTAAACTTAACTTAATCGCTTTGAAATTCCTTGCAGAGGTAGGTTTTGTACAGCTCTCGGTCGAGTTCTTTGGACAAAATGATTAGTCCTGAAATTTCAGAAATATTTGAGGTTAAAATTTTGTTAACCTTTTTGTCAAATCGTAATTTCTCGAGAACGGCTCCATGTATCACCTCCAAATTTATAGACAATTTTGTATGTGACATACATAATATGTGTTCGAATTTTCATCAAGATCGTACGATTACTTTTTGAGATATTTGATTTTGAAAATTTTCGTGTTTTACAAAGTTATTTTCTTTGTCGCATGATAACTAGAGAAAACAAAAATTGGTTTAATCATGTTGAAATTTTGTGGAAATGTAGAGTCTATATATTATCGTACAAGTCCTTTAGATAAAAGAATTGTCTCATGATTCTTAGAGATATTTAAGGTTAAAATTCTTTTACGGTTTTTTTCAAATGGTAATTCCTCAATGACGACTTCATGTATCAGCTTGAAATTTATAGACTATTTTTTATGCGATATAGGCAAAATCTGTGTAAAATTTCATCCAGATTATATGGTTATTTTTTGAGATGTATGATATTTAAACTTTTAGTATTTTTGAAAATGACTTTATTTGTTGTCGCATAATATAACTATATTAAAATTGTTTTAATTTCTTTGAAATTTGGTGGAAATGTAGAGTTTGTATATTATTTATCAGGAGAATTCTTATGGTAAAAGAATTCGTTTATTAATTTCACAGATATTGAGGTTAAAACTATTTTAGCCCTCATTTAAAATCGTAATTATTCGGAAACGTATTTATGTATACTAGAAAATGGAAATGACATGCTCTATGCGCTTTGCGCCAATGCGCGTGTGTTGTATACCTGGTTTTGTTTTGTAATAGCCATTTATTGAGGACGTTGCCTGGAGCTGATACCTCATAAGGAAGAAAAAGAAAAATTTGCCATTTATTATTTTTAAGATTAGAACCTTTTTCTTAGATCGGAAATTGCAGAAAGAGCACACAAATACGGACAGCATACTACTAGAGACACGTACCCTATGTGCAAAATTTCACAAAGAAAATATAATTTGAAGTAAAGGTTATTTAGGAATTTTAAAAGGTTTTCACGATAATATTACAATCAATTATTATATTTATTTTTCACACATAATTAACAAAAAAATCATACCTATAATTTTATTCATATTTTTTACATAATTTAAAAATTAATAATTTTTAATCTTCGTAAATGAATTTAATTATAATTATTTCATAAATTGTTGCAATAATTATAAATTTTGTTCTTAAAAATGCATTAGGGGAATAAACAAATTAAGTTTGAAGAAGCCACGGGCCACTGAATTGGCAGCGGTTTTTTAACTCAAAAACTTGAAACTTTTTATATAGCATATTAAATGGGAAAAAGTTTGCAAATTGTAAGTAGAATTTCTCAGAATTTTTGCAGATCGATGCCAATTATTTTGTTAACTTATACTTGACAAAACACCCTTCAAAAGATGCTTAAGGCCAATGCGACAGTACCAATATCCCTCACCAAAGTCTAAAAGATTTGTAAAAAATGTTACCTTTAAAATGCCACCTTGATCAAGATAGACATACATCACTAAAAAAAGTTATATGCAATTAAAGCTGTAAAAACAGTGAAAATGGTGCTTTTTCACTGTTTTTACAGCTTTAATTGCATATAACTTTTTTTAGTGATGTATGTCCATTTTCATCAAGGTCGCATTTTAAAGGTAACATTTTTTACAAATCTTTTAGCTTTTGGTGAGGGATATTGATACTGTCGCATTCGCCTTAAGCATATTTTGGCATGGTGTGGTTTGTGCACATAAGAATTATGCACATATTTATTGTGCACACTTTAGCATTGGAGTATACACATAGATATAGATATACACCAATGCTAAAGTGTGCACAATAAATATGTGCATAATTCTTATGTGCACAAACCACACCATGCCCATATTTTGAAGGGTGTTCTGTCAAGTATAAATTAACAAAATAATTGGCTTCGATCTGCAAAAATTCTGAGAAATTCTACTTAAAATTTGCAAACTTTTTCCCATTTAATATGTTATACAAAAAATTTCAAATTTTCGAGCTAAAAAATCATAAATATTGGATATTTACGAAGAAATTCAAAATTTTCAAAACTTCAATGAATTATAACTTTAGAACGATTGCATATTTTGCTCTAAAACTTTATATTTTTGTTTTGGAGCTAATTTGGAATGAGTAAAAAAATTTTGAGCAATTTTAAAATTTTGAGTTGAACAGTTGACATAAAGTTACCTATATATGCAGACATACTAATCACTTTGTGATTCCGTTTTAGACTGAACAACAGCCCTACACTCTTCCCGTATTTATAGGGCACGTTTGACTAATAAATAATAATAATAATGTTATGAAGAATTTAATTCACATGAGTCCTAATGTATGCTGCGTAAATATGTTGACGAGAAGTGGTTGTAATTTGATACTCTTTCGGTACGCTGTGAAAAAGGAATTACAAAGCTACATCATCAAATGAAATGCGTTATGTATGACGAATCGGTAGAGAGAATTAATTGTAATCTAATTCGCACAAGTCAGAATGCATGCTACGTAAATCTGTTGACGGCAAGTGGTTGTCATTCGATACCCTTTCAGTATACCGCTTTCGGAATTCTTAAGACAAAGGAGACGGTACACAAGGAGATCGCGATTGAAATAATTCCAAGTTGAAGAACCGTAGCTACAAGAAAAAATTTTATTTTTGCGCATATCTCGTAAATGACTCAAAATATCGAAAAAATAATCAAATTTTGGGTTCCTCATGAGACGTGATTATCGGGCCATCTACCCATTGACATTGTCAAATAAAATTTTTATTAACAAATTAATAATCCTTAATTTTATAAAACGAAACGAAAGAGTGTGAATAAGAAGAGCGCAATTGAAATACTCTCCAGTTCCAAGAATCGGATCGATAAGGAGAGGCCCGAAATCTTCTATAGTAATGAGTCATTCTACTACTACACTTGCTCGATGACATCTGATATCACACAGTATGCTCCATGATGCACACTGCTCGGCCACGCGCACATACGTTTTGGAAAAACCATTTAATGCTGGTATATGGCGTAATATTTAATAACTTCAATCGGGATAAAAATTGTTTATCTGTAATTTGACACCTCCTGCGGCGTCGCATAAGAGCACATGTCATCATCGAACATTCGGCAGGGGGATGGGGGCTGCTCATGAGGCGACCGCGATTAAAATAAGCGGAGTTCCGAGAATCGCTGTGATAAGGGGGTAGCGAATATCGGCCGATGCGCTGCATGTCCCTGCACGAAAAACGCGCGCACTTTCATCTCAATGGATTACTCGCGTTTGCCCAATACTCGCTCACAATGACCCACGATTAATTACAGAATGCTCTAGAACGTCATCGAAAATTCGACAGAGAGACGGGGGTTGGGGGGATGGGTTATTCGCGTTTGCGCAACAAGGTGACGGTGTCGAATGTTCTAGAAGGTTTATGACGTCCTGCCCCATGGATGAGAAGCGGGGTGGGGGAGGGGGTTGTGGATGGGTGAGGTGATGGGGGCTCCAGAAACCATACAGCTATACTACTAACAGCTACTGATTGGAGGTGGGAAGTAAAAAATAATACTTTGCTACCTACAGGAACAACCGATCCGTCAATACCTCAAAAATTGTTCTCCCAGATTTCATGTAATTGCGCAGAAAAAGGGCGTATAGATGCTTCGTGCAGCTGTAAAAGAATACGGCTTACAGTGCACAAATCTTTGTGCACACTGCCAGGAAGACTCGTGTTATAATTTATTAATAAATACATCTTTATTAGAGTCAGAAGATGATTGGAGCGCTGAAAACGATTACGAACGCGATTCGTATTACTGCGTCGATGTAACTGATTTTCTACCACCAAAGCAAACAAAAATTAATTAATATTATATAGTTTTTAAGTAGCATTGTATATTTTTTCTAATAAATATAATATAGATTAATGAAAATAGAAAATGTATATTTATTTTCTTATCAACCTACTAAAACGTTCAACAACTGCATTTCTATTAATTTTTCACGAAATCCAAAAACAGAATCGTTTTTGTGGGGACGCATTACCCCGAAATAAAAAAAATGATTAAAATAGCTCCTCTAGTTGCTGACGAAATCAAAAGCAAAGATCTATACGTTGCGCATAGCACGTTCTACATATTACTATATATATATCAGTTCCCCTCAGCCACCGAGCGCCCCCTACCACTCCGCTACTTTCGTGCGCTCGAACGTTTTTAGTCAAATTTGATAACTGTTTTCAGTTATAAAACAGTACTTAATAAAAAAATCCAAGATAGACGTTTTGTAGTACATCATTTGAACTTTCAGAATCTTTTTTGATGATTGAAATCGGATCATCCGTGGGGCATACAGCCTCGCTCAAAAATAGCCTACGAAAAAATTCAAATCGCGATTACGCAAAAACTAATAATCGCACAGCGCCTGATTTTCGCACACATAAAGTACATGTGAATTACTATCATTTTGCTAGAGATATGCGCTACATCTTTAAAAATGGCTGAGATATTAATTTTTGAAAAAACGCTAATTTTTTCGGTTTTTCACGCTTTTCTCCGTTTTTAATCATTCGTTCGGTTCGATCAACATCTCATTTTATTCGTAATTTCATTTACTACAATTTGTCCCATTGGATCATCAAAATTAGTCCATTAGTTTTGGTTTTATAAGCAAAAAACAGAAAAAGAGCCGCTTTTTTGCATTAGTTTGTTAATAACAAATAGATGGACCAGCTTTGGTAATCGAGTTTATACTCTAGTTATACTGTGGATTATTCTGCGTAGGATAGTGCTTACCGTTTGCTACCACTATTTTTGTCACAAAATCACTGATTTTTTTCTTTATTGGCTGACCTACAAATATAAAGTTTAGAGGAAAGTATGCAAGCGTTCTAACGTTAGAATTAATTGAAAAATTGATAATTTTGAGTTTTTTCATAAATCTTAAGTTTTTATGTTTTTTTTAGCTATAAAACTTGAAACTTTTTATATAGCAGATTATATGGGAAAAAGTTTGTAAGTTGTGAGTAGAATAAGGTGGACTTTTTCTAAATTCATTGCTTGGATATTTGTTATGGATCGGTAGTAATATATTTACAAAATATGCTAAAGGCGAATACAGTCATATTAACGTGATTCAGAAAAAACTTTAAATGTAGCCTGAATAAGTACTTTCCAAATATTTTTTTACTGAAGGTGAGATTTAGTTAGGAAAAAAAGATACAGCCTTTCAAAGTATTGAAAAAACCCATATAACACCCACTCTTTACACAATATTGTGAAAATATTGTTTTACAAGATTCGCAAGATTTATTTATATTCTATAAGGATTATGATTCTTTACCAAACCCTTGGACAATATTGTCACAAGGCATTATTTCCGTTTTTTCATTATTTTTGCAAATTCACTTTTTAGTTCAAATTATTTTTTTTAACATTGTTACAATATTGCTGCAATGTTGTGTGCAATATTGCTGAAAGGTTACGCAATATTAACCACAAATAATATTCTTAACCTTTAGAGGACGAGGGTGGTCGGAATATCGACCACCCCCGTCCTCTAAAGGTTAAAAATTGAAAAATAACACACGTACAGAAATGACCTTTTGCATAACCTTACAGCAATATTACGCACAGTATTGCAGCAATATGATAACAATGTTACAACAAAAATTCGCACTAAAAACTGAATTTGAACGAATAATAAAAAAATGGAAATAACGTCTTGTGACAATATTGTCTAAGACTTTTTTAAAGAGCCGTAATCCTCATACAATATTGATACATTTGATGACTCTTATAAAACAATATTTTCACAATATTCTGTAAAGAGTGGGTATAAGAAGTGAAACATCCACATTTTAGCAATTATTATATTATGAGCATCAGAAATTTTTGTCGTTTTTATTATCTTTCCAAATCTCATGACAGTACCTCATTAAAACTGTTATTTTCTGATATTTTACCTACTTCATAATGAAATTCAGCCTGAAAAAGCTAACTCATTGTCCAAACTCTCAAATTCATAGGACAAACCGCTGCCAATTCATTGGCACATAGCATCCTCAAACTTAATTTACTGATTCTTGACACACACACACACACACACACACACACACACACACACACACACACACACACACACACACACACACACACACACACACACACACACACACACACACACACACACACCTACCCACACACACACACACACCCACATCCTACTAGAGCTAGGGCCTAAGGCCACAATGTCGAGAACATCCGGTGGAATTTCTGTGTCACTGAGGTTCTTTACCCACTGGTGTTTATTCACGGTTTTCAAGATTTTTGGTTTTAATGATAAAAATTTGTTATATTGTTTATAGTCGTATTTTTTCCGGACTGTTACGAATTTTTGATGCGGACAAATGAAAAAATGTATCTGAGGCTACTAGGTCTATATTCGAATCCATGATTAGTTTCATTAATTTTTTACGGGTTTTGATGAGAAAATTGATGTGTAAGTTTATGTCCTGAATTTCCAACTTGAGTAATTTGTTTGAAAAGTATTGCACGTGTTGCTATGAAACGATATGTACGACAGTCTCTTACTGATATTTGTGATGTGTTTCGGAATGATGTTGTCGTTTCGGCATTTTTGAAGAAACAGCCGTTGTGATGTGCATTTGGCCATGGTCTTGGGTGGAATTATTCCATTCTTTCAAAAGGTTTTTGGTGCGTCTACCATATTGTGTATCGACGATCTTGAAGAAACTCACTGTGGAGTTTGAGTTCATATCCGATCCAGAACTCTGATTAATTGAATTGTAGATTTTTTCACCCTCCATTATTGTACTTGTTGATAGAATTTTTTTTTTCACACCAACATGAGTTTAATCACCACTTCGATTGGGAGAATGTTCAAATTTTGGATAGCGAGAGCAATTACAAAAAGAGACTCACAGCCGAAATGATACATATTAAATGCCATTTGAATAGCATAAATAAGAAAGAAGATATTTTCACACTGAATAAAACGTACTTTCCGGTATTGAGGAAATTTAAATGCTAGTTGTGACTTGTTATTGTTTTGGTTTCTGTGTGTATACTCAGCTCAACGGGGTATATAAACGCCGGTTCCTATGTGTATTTTGTCGTATTTTTAAAATTCATTATTGACGAAATAAAATTCGATCACTGACTTGTTAACATGTGTTAACATTATAACTTTTGAAGGTATTGTTGCGTTCAATTATATTATGTGTTGTATAATTAAGTGTAAAAAAACTAACATCGGTTTTTTTTCAATAAAAATTAGCCTGAAGAGGTTGGCAGACCAGCCAACGAAACGTCGCTAAATATTCGCCAGAAATAAAAACTTGTTTTATTTCTAAATAACCCCCGCCTGATCGAGAAAAAAATTTTATCAACAAGTACAATAATGGAGGGTGAAAAAATCTACAATTCAATTAATCAGAGTTCTGGATCGGATATGAACTCAAACTCCACAGTGAGTTTCTTCAAGATCTTCGATACACAATATGGTAGACGCACCAAAAACCTTTTGAAAGAATGGAATAATTCCACCCAAGACCTGGCCAAATGCACATCACAACGGCTGTTTCTTCAAAAATGCCGAAACGACAACATCATTCCGAGATACATCACAAATATCAGTAAGAGACTGTCGTACATATCGTTTCATAGCAACACGTGCAAAAAGAAATTCGATAATTTTAACAAATACTTTTCAAACAAATTACTCAAGTTGGAAATTCAGGACATAAACTTACACATCAATTTTCTCATCAAAACCCGTAAAAAATTAATGAAACTAATCATGGATTCGAATATAGACCTAGTAGCCTCAGATACATTTTTTCATTTGTCCGCATCAAAAATTCGTAACAGTCCGGAAAAAATACGACTATAAACAATATAACAAATTTTTATCATTAAAACCAAAAATCTTGAAAACCGTGAATAAACACCAGTGGGTAAAGAACCTCAGTGACACAGAAATTCCACCGGATGTTCTCGACATTGTGGCCTTAGGCCCTAGCTTTAGTAGTGCTTCAAGTGTAACCAAAGATGATGTTTATGTAATAGTTAAGAATGTGGAAAACTGTTTACAATCGTTAGACATAAACCATACCATCAAAAATGACATCCGGGAAAAAATTACCAATAACATCAATATGATGCTTAGAAAAGTAAATCACATTTCAATTGAGGAAAAATCGTTTAAAAATAAATTAAATACAACCAAAACCTTTTTAAAAAATAACCCGAACATTTTATTCACTAAAGCTGATAGGTAATGTAACGGTCTGCCTCAATAAATCTGATTATCAAACCAAAATGTTAGACCTATTGTCGGATAGAAATACTTATCAAAAAATAAACAATAACCCCTTGGATTTATTACAAAGAAACACTTCAAAAATTTTAATATCCCTTAATGATAACGAATTCCTCCAAAAAAAATTTCATAACAATCAACTCACGTTAATGGATACAGTTTTGGCGAAATGTTATGGATTACCCAAAATTCATAAAGAAGATGCTCCCTTACGTCCAATTATTTCTTTAGTAAATAGTCCGACATATTGGTTATCAAATATTATTTATAAACAGTTTAAAAAATGCATAGCACTTTCACTTTCTCATATCAATAACAGTTTTGAATTGAAAAACAAACTTGAAAATATGCAATTAGACAACGATCATGTGTTATTATCGCTAGATGTAAAATCCCTGTTTACCAACATTCCGGTTGAATTGGTGTGCGATAGCATAGACAGGCGAGCACACTCTATTGTTCCGAATTGCATGATTCCAGTAGACGTAATAAAAAACTGCGTTCATTTTCTGTACGACAATACATATTTTACGTTTAATAATGAATATTATAGACAAACATTCGGTACACCGATGGGTTCTCCGATTTCCCCATTTTTTGCTGACATTGTAATGGATGATCTGGAAAAAACATGTTTAGACAGTTTGAAAAGTAACCATAATTGTACACCCCTTTTTTACTACAGATACGTGGATGATACTCTTATCTGTGTAAAAAAGGAACATATTGATCATGTTATAAAAACATTCAATTCATATCACAATAGTTTACAGTTCACGCATGAATTAGAAAACAATAACAGCATAAACTTTTTAGATCTAACTATCATAAAAAAGAATAATTCGATTATCACTAATTGGTTTCAAAAAGCGACCTCTTCTGGCAGAGTCATAAACTATTTCTCACATCATCCAATACAGCAAAAGAGGAACATCATTTATAATTTGGTAGGCTGAGCATTATTATTGTCACAAAAAAGTTTCCATAAAGTTAACATACGTAAGATTAAGACCATGTTACTCACTAATTATTATCCGCTAGAATTCATTAACCGAAACATACGCAATCGTAGAATTTTTCTTAAATATAAACAGAACAATAACAATAACAAGTTTAAATATCTTCCCAGAGTTCAGTTGCCATTTCTTATTAATAATTACAAAAAATTGTCGGCCATTCTTAAAACACATAATATTATGTCGATTCCACTAGTGAAAAGAACTCTTAACTCGATTATAAAATTGGGAAAAGACGTTACGAATAAATGGGATCGAATGAATATTGTATATAAATTCACATGTAAAGAGTGTCCGGCGACATATATAGGTGAAACCAAAAGAACCTTAAAAAAGCGCATTAAGGAGCATAAAAACAACAAAAACTCAGAGTCAGTGGTGGTCTCACACCAAGATGAGTTTAATCACCACTTCGATTGGGAGAATGTTCAAATTTTGGATAACGAGAGCAATTACAAAAAGAGACTCACAGCCGAAATGATACATATTAAATGTTATTTGAATAGCATAAATAAGAAAGAAGATATTTTCACACTGAATAAAACGTACTTTCCGGTATTGAGGAAATTTAAATGCTAGCTGTGACTTGTTATTGTTTTGGTTTCTGTGTGTATACTCAGCTCAACGGGGTATATAAACGCCGGTTCCTATGTGTATTTTGTCGTATTTTTAAAATTCATTATTGACGAAATAAAATTCGATTACTGACTTGTTAACATGTAACATTATAACTTTTGAAGGTATTGTTGCGTTAAATTATATTATGTGTTGTATAATTAAGTGTAAAAAAACTAACATCGGTTTTCTTTCAATAAAAATTAGCCTGAAGAGGTTGGCAGACCAGCCAACGAAACGTCGCTAAATATTCGCCAGAAATAAAAACTTGTTTTATTTCTAAATAACCCCCGCCTGATCGAAAAAAAAATTCTATCATCTTTTTGAACATTTTTGTTCAGTAAATTTTTTTCACCGTTACAAAGCTTCCTCTATGAGGAAGTAAAAAGTTGTTATATATCAGTATACATGATGCACATGTATCCAACAACTTGATCCTCCTCTTATTGAAGTAAAACATTGAAGGGAAGCCAATGTGGTTGATGAGGGGAGGGGGGAATGAAGTTGGTATGAGGGCGGCCATTGACCCGAAAGGGAGTGTGGTGATCGAGCGTGGTGAGGGTTGGGGGTGAGAGGGATAATGAGGGGTTGTAATGTTCCTAAAACACATGAATATAGACGGATTTTAACGGTGTTTTGAGTGGGCTGTGGAGGCGATGAGGGGGTGAGGGAGGCGATATATATATATATATATAATTTAATTTAGTTGGTCTTAATGCCAATACTGTTCAGTTCAATCAAATTTTTATCTCTCTTTGGGTTTGAAGACAGGTACTTCAGCTTCCCTCTTTAATACACATCACCTAGCAGTCTCCCTTAAAGCTGATTGTGCTCATTCCTGTTTTCAGTATCTCATGTGAACAAAACAAAATTTTTAAGTCTTTTATTAAGTATTTTATAAGTTAGTTTAGAACGTGTATTTTTCTCCAATGCCTTTGTAAGTATGTCAGCTAACTTCTCTTTTGATTCTATCCAATATATTTGGACATAGTTGTTATTAACACATTCTTTAACATAATGGTGTCTTCTCTCTACCATGTATCTTAATTTGTTACCACCATTAGTTTTAGCACAGACTTGAGCTGCCATATTATCATAGTACAAAGTCATTGGATATAAGTTCTGTCTAATTATGAAATTCACTGAATTGTGTAAAGACATTAATTCTTCTCAAGCCTCGCTCATCATGACATACTGCTCTTGGCAAGTAGATAAAGCTACACTTGATTGTTTATGCGTTTTCTACGCTACAGAGCCTCCAAAAAATTTAATGAAAAAGCCAGATGTAGTCAGCGAGTTTTTACAATCAGACAGACTCGCATCAGAATACCCTAATATTCCCTCTGATTCTGCTCTAAAGGTTAAACTATATTTTCTAGTCACTGATAAGTATTGCAACACTCTCTTAGCCATATTCCACTCAATATTTGTAGACTCTATTTGATGCCTACGTAATACATTTACTGCATATGATATATCGGGCCCAGTGCAGTTTGTTAGGTACAACAACGATCCCACAACCTCTCTGTATAATTTATTTAGAACAAGAGTTAAATTCTTTTTCTCGTCTTCCTCTCGATCTTTTCTCTCTCTATTGTATATTTGGCTTATCACCATAGGTGTAGAAACTGGATGAGTTTGTTCAAATCCAAATTTCTCAAGGATGGTGTTTACACATTTCTCCTGACTCAATTTCAATATTTGATTATTTATGTCTCTCTCAATTTTAATTCCTAAGAATTCTTTTGGCTGTCCCATATCTTTAATGGCAAATGTCTTACTCAAACTGCTAACTGTTTGTTCTATCTCGTTACTGTCGTGTCCCATCAATAATACATCATCGACATACAATAAAGGAGCTAAGCATCCCTTAGAAGTTAATTTAAAAATTAAGCAAGGGTCAATATCGTTTGATTTAAATCCTAATATCTCTATTATCTGTGTGCATTTATCATTCCACTTTTTGGGACTTATTTTAAGGCCGTACATACTTACATAATTTCCACAAGTTTCTATTACTAATCTCTCTGTCTTTTTCAATTCCCTCCGCAATCTCCAAGTATATGTCTTCGTCTATTTCTCCATAAGAAAAAGCTGTCTCTACATCTAGCTAACTTAGATGCAATTTACATTTGTTCGCTATGGCTAAAAAGGATCTTACTAGGGGCAGCCTAGAAATTGGTGCATATATTAAAACCACGAATTACTAGTCTAGCTTTAAACTTTATGTTTCCGGATTAGTCCACTTATCGTTTAAATATCCATCTCGAGTCCAAAATGTTTCGACTTGACTTTTCTGTTTGCAAATTTTCCTTTGCAACAGTTGTGGGGATCCTTGGCCCCACAGCTCTCCGGATTCCAGGAAAGGAAGGGGAGAGAGAAAGAAGTCAAGGAGTTAACAGTAACAAGACGAGGTTTATTGAGAGGGTACAGAGGTGTACAGCGGACGCACGTCCGCACGCTCGAGGATTCGAGTACTGACTGCCGCTCGCAGGCGGCTCAACGCAGAGCGCGACATGGCGGCTTCCCCCACTCTCGCAGTTAGAGTGAGAGGGAAGATCGCAGTCCCTACACACTCCCCCCCAAGTGCCAACGAAGTACATAAATATGAATTAAAAACTTAAGTATCTAACGTGCTCAGTAGCACTTACAAGGTAATATCACCGCATATCACAGTTGCGTTACGCATTGGTCGCGGGGGCGAAGGATACTTTCTTTCTTTGGTACGTTTTTAATACCGGACGATCAACGGTGGTGGGCTGATTGCCACTTGGTTCACCACCGGCAGGCACATCGGGAAGATTATCAGAGATCACGAACGCAGGTTTGAGAAGTTCAACGGAGACACTGCGTGACGCGCCGTTAACTTCGATATCGAAGACGCGGTCGGAGGGACGGTTTAATATCTTATATGGGCCGGTATAAGGCCTTTCTAACGACTTTTTAGCCATATTGCGCATGAACACATGAGTGCAATTGTACAAGTCTTTGAAGCAAAACGCACGCTTCTTATAGTGGTGTGTGACAGGGACTGGACGGACTTGTCGCATATATTCGCGGAATTCCTCTATAAAGAAGTTTGGATCTGGCGTAAAGTCTTCAGGGAGGAAAAACTCACCTGGAAGACGTAAAGTGGTACCGAATATGAATTCCGCGGGTGACGCATTGGTATCTTGCCGAAGGTGGCAACGTAAACCTAATAATACTGTACTAAGCGTACGGGTCCAGTCCTTGTCCATATGACACATGATCGCCGCCTTAAATGTACGGTGCCAACGCTCGATAAGGCCATTCGCCGCAGGGTGATACGCAGTAGTGCGGATACGCTCGCAACCTATTAGGGACAAAAGAGCCGTGAATAAGCGCGATTCAAATTGCGAACCCTGATCGGAAGTGATGACCTTTGGGGCACCATAGCGCGAGACCCAGGTGTCATAAAATGCCCTGGCAACTGTCTGCGCTGACATTTCGCGTAGCGGAACCGCCTCAATCCAGCGCGAAAAGCGATCGATCATGGTGAGTACATACTCAAAACCATTTCGATTAGGGAGAGAACCGACTAGATCAATGTGTATGTGGTCGAAACGACCATCGGGTGCGACAAATTTGTCAGGTACAAGTTTCACATGACGCGAAATTTTTGACTGCTGACAGTCTAGACAATTTTTACAAAAACGCGGTATGTCACGGTGCATGTTAGGCCATACGTAACGTTGTCGAATGAGTCGATCGGTGACTTTGGGGCCTGGGTGAGCAGGCTTATGAAACATGTTAAACACCGTTTCACGAAGGGACTCAGGAATGTACGGGCGAATGGCTTCACCAGTGATTTCGCAGTATATGGTGGTGTGAGCAGGGCCCCATTGAATGCGCTTTAAGGAGAGCGGGTAGTCAGAAGATTCGCGAATGGCCTTGAGCTGCTCATCGGCTTCCTGTTTCTCAGCAAGCTCATTAAGGTTGATCTCTGCGGGGAGTCGGATGGACTCTACCCGAGAGAGTGAGTCAGCAACTGTGTTTTCAGTGCCTTTGATGTACTCAATTTGGGTGGTATATTGTGCGATAAGGGACAGCTGACGAGTTTGCCGCGGAGACGCCTTATCGGACTTTTGCATGAAAGCATAAATGAGGGGTTTATGATCTGTTAAGATCTTGAAGTCTCTGCCTTCAATCAAAAACGAGAAGTATTTTACAGCTTCGTATATGGCCGTGAGCTCGCGGTCATATGCACTGTACTTCCGTTGAGAAGGAGAGAACTTTTTCGAAAAGAAAGCTAAAGGTTCCCAAATTCCGGTGAGGGAAAGCTGTTCGAGAGCAGCGCCCATTCCAGAATCGGAAGCATCAGACACGATGCGTATTTCCGCACCAACGCGGGGGTGTACAAGCAGAGCCGCTGCAGCTAATTCCTCTTTCACACGAGTGAAAGCTTCCTCTGCCTCAGGCGTCCAAAGGACCGGGCGCTTATCATTTTTTCGCGAATCAGTAAAGAGCGCGTTGAGGGGAGCCTGCGAAGTGGCGGCGCGCGGAATGTTGCGGCGGTAAAAGTTTACGGTGCCGACAAACCTGCGGAGTTCTGCTATAGTTTGAGGTTTGGGGAAGTTTAAGATAGCTTCAACCCTACTGGGGATGGGGCGAACACCTTCACCATTCACCATGTAGCCTAAAAACTCAATTTCTTCGACAGCAAAGGTGCATTTTTCGACATTGAGACGGAGATGGAACTTCTTAAGTCGTTCAAAGACCATGCGAAGATGAGCATAGTGTTCTTCAAGGGAAGACGAGGCAATGAGTATATCGTCAATGTAAAGATATACAAAGTCCAGGTCACCTAGCGCGCTATTAATATAACGCTGAAAGGTCTGACTGGCATTGCGGAGACCGAATGTCATATACATAAATTCAAAAAGACCGAACGGGGTTATAATGGCCGTTTTCGGTATGTCTTCAGGGGCAACAGGAATCTGATTGAACGCTTGGTGAAGATCAAGCGCCGAGAATATCTTCTTACCATGAAGGTTACTGTTACAATCGTGAATATGAGCAGTTGGGTACTTATCTGGGACTGTGGCAGCGTTTAAGCGCCTATAGTCACCACAGGGTCTCCAACTGTTGTCCTTTTTCAACTCCAATATGGAGGGGACTTGCCCAAGGGCTGCTGGAGAGGCGGCAGATGCCAGCCTCAATCCAAGCATCAAATTCGGCTTTCGCCGCTTTCAACTTGTCCGGAGCAAGTCTACGAGGACGCTCCGAGACCGGGGGGCCAGAGGTTAAGATATCATGAAAAACATCGCTATTTCTGGGGACTGTGGGCTTAGAAACGCCCGTGATCTCCGGAAAATCAGCAAGAATCTTAGCACACTCTGAGCCCGGAACAACTGCAAATACAGAGTCAAATGAAACGTCTTTTACAACCGCGAGAGAGTACACATTCGTGGCCAGATCGACAAGACGATTTCTCTTTAGGTCGACGAGAAGGCCATAGTGGGATAGGAGATCAGCACCTATAATGGGATGAGGGACATCCGCGATGCAAAAGCTCCAGCGAATGGGACGTCGAACGCCCAGGTTAAGTGTGAGCATCGATTCGCCGTAGGTACTAATTAATGAATTATTCGCTGCGAAAAGCTTGAAGGAGCTGGGCTTGCCGCAAGCCTTAGGATTCGCTGGAACGAGCGATATGTCCGCACCAGTGTCGATAAGGAACGACTTGCCCGAGGTACGATCACGCACATGAAGACGTTTGGATGAACGCGGGCCTTCTGAAGACGTCTCCTCAACAGAAGGTTGAGTTAGTTTTTTGGATTTTGTTTTTGCCAATCAGAGAATTTGGAACACCATTCCCTACATGAACGCGGGCTGTCAGGGTATTTCCGATGAGCAAGACATAAGCCAGAAGAGTCGCGACTGGAAGAGCGGCCGCGTCTAGCCTTGTCTTTAGATCGAGAACGAGGTGAATCTTTCGAGGGCCCCGAGATGTCATCTACCCTTTTTGCAAGTGTCTCAAGCTTTCGCTCAAGGCGCTTGAAAGCAGCTTCAGCATCAAAAGAGCTAGCCTTGTTTGAAGAAACGGCACTGACCTGATGGTCAGAATTGTCGGAAGCCTCAGCGAGTTTGTCGGCTACCTCCGCGAGTTTGTTGAGATCAGTAATATCCGTAGCGACAAGAATCGAGCGGTGATGTGGGGAAAGCTGGTCGAGAAAGACGGACTGAATAATTTTCTCGTCACAGGAGCCAGGATTGAGGCCACGAAGCCTCTGAAGAATTCTCGTAGGCTTGCCATCAGTCATCACTTCCCCTTTTAAAAGTTTGCGCAGGTTATGTTCAGCCGAGCTAGCAAAAGTTGGAATGAGGCGTTCTTTTACCTGTTTGTACATGTCCGCAGGAGCGGGGTTTTGCTTGATTATGTCTCTAATAGCCGATAGAGCTTCACCACCGAGTGAAGGGCAAAGATAATCTACTTTTGTGGAGTCTATCGTGATATTCGAGTTACGAAAAGTTGCCTCTACTTGCAAAAACCACAGTTCGGGATCGGTTTGGATAAACGGCGGGATCTTCGGCAAACGCGCGCCTTCGACACGATTACCCGAGGCAGTTTCTAGACGTTGCAGCCGCTGCTGCAGTGCCTCCACAGTGATCTCTGTATTGTCCGGCATCTTGATAACAAGGATGTACGCGATACTAAAGCCGAATGCGCAAATAGCTATCCCTACGGAACTCGAGAGTACGTATTCCTAATCCTCAGATGAGGCTACCTTACGCCGCTGCGTATTACACAATCCTAGTTAGTACTCGCAGGTACAAACAATAATTTTTAAAGCTAATCTAATCTAAAGCTTAAAAATTAAGTATCGAAATTTCAGTAAATCGCGTAAAAAGCTCACTTTCCCGTTTTTTTTAAAAAAAAAATTTTAAGGAATTTTGTTAAAGCATGTGACTAAGAAACGCATGAATTCAATAAAATTGAGAAAATGTAATTTGCGTGACTCAAAGATACTAAAAGGTTTTTCGTGTCACCTTGCAAAAGCGCGAGCTTGAGAATGCAATAGCACACAAAAAAAAATATCAAGACGGCTGCTCAGTTCTCAGAACGCGCGACCGTTGCGCACGAATTCCGAGAATTCAAAGCTCGCGAGCAAGCGCGCGGCGCGCGACAACAGTTCGCGGAATACGAAAGCACACGCACGCGCGAGTTTCTTAATTTCGTAGGTCACGCACCCTAATTCACCGCACGCATACCTCGACGCAATTATTGAAGTCTGAAGGTTGGCCGCCTCGGAGAAGACTCGACGAGATGCTGCAATAGTTGACTTCCCGGTGCTCGACAGGTGCGGTAAAAAGGCGCCGGTGACGGTGGCTTCACGCAAAGCCGCACCCGGAGATCTGCTTTACGTTGCTTAACAGGTGCGTTTGAAGGCACCGGTGACGGTGGCTTCACGCAAGTACGCACCTGGAGATCTGCTGAAGGAAGCTGCGATGCCTCGGAGATGGCTCGACGAGGCACGATGATTGCGCAGTTGCGCTAAAGGCTCTAGGCCGTTGATTTTTCACATGTGCGCCGGCGTGCCAGCACGCACACGTCGAGGTTTCCCGTATGCGCCGGCGTGCCAGCACGCATAGGGGCGAGAGAAAAATTCTCCTGTGCGGCGAAGTGCCGCAGGACTCGCCGAGGCTTGTGGTGCGGCACTGGATGCACGTGCCACGGGCGAAAGCAGTGGCGGCGAGAACACGCCGCGGCAGGCGCCGACTTGCCTTCTCCTCGGCTGATAGTCGGGGTCACCAATGTGGGGATCCTTGGCCCCACAGCTCTCCGGATTCCAGGAAAGGAAGGGGAGAGAGAAAGAAGTCAAGGAGTTAACAGTAACAAGACGAGGTTTATTGAGAGGGTACAGAGGTGTACAGCGGACGCACGTCCGCACGCTCGAGGATTCGAGTACTGACTGCCGCTCGCAGGCGGCTCAACGCAGAGCGCGACATGGCGGCTTCCCCCACTCTCGCAGTTAGAGTGAGAGGGAAGATCGCAGTCCCTACACAGTCACAAATGATCATTTTTCTTTCAGAGAGTTAAGTTCAGATTCTATTGCTTTCTTCCAGTTTTCTCCCTCTGGAAAATTAACAACTTCCTTGTATGTTTGAGGGTCTCCATGAACTTTAGCCGAAAGTGGATGGTAAGCTATATCTTTTTCACCTCTGTCTGCTTCAGTATTTACTTCTGAAGATTCCTCTTCTTGTAGAGAATGTCATCAGCGCTTTATTTTTCCGAGGTCTGCCTCGCTTCTGTCTATACTCTGGAGCTACCTTCTCTCCCTCTATTTCTACGATTTTAGTCAGTTCCTGAGTTTCCTTCTTTTCCGGTGTTTTTGGCTTTCTAAATTCGATGTTTTCTGTATTTACACTCTCTCTTTTAGGGTATACATCTTTGTAGACTTTGCTTTCGACAAACTTTACATGTCTGCTTTCAAACAATTTCTTTTGTTCAGTTAAAGAAATTATGTACTCGGTGGAAGTGTACCCAACTAGAAAACCTTTCAACGCTTGCTCTCCAAATTTACTGTTGCTGTTTCTTGGAATTTTGAAAAAGCTGATACTTCCAAACCTTCTAAACTGTTCAATATTATGACTAATTTGGAGCGATCTTTCTTAGCGGTGTATCCATTTCCACGGATTTATGGGGTGTCCTGTACTAGTTCAGTAGTACAGGACACCCCATAAATCCTGTACTAATACAGTCCTGTAGTAAGTCCCACATATTCGACGGCAAGCCTGAGTCGTGCATTATTGATTTCACTTTCGTTTCCAGTGTCCGATTGAACCTCTCTGCAACACCATTATGTTCAGATGTGTCCGCATAAGTCGCTGCAGTTCGGCTCCAGCAGTTTCATGATCATTTATGTTTTTGAGAACTTCTCTAGTCTCCTTTCCAGTGAATTCTATTCCTTGGTTGTATCTCAAAAAATATATTTTCTGATCAGATCCTGTTACGTCATGCCCTTTAGCAGCATAGGGAAGCGGAAAATTTTTCATTTTTTTTATTACGATCGTTGCGAGAAGAAAACTTAGCCCAGGTATAGGTTTATAAAAGGTTCGACCGTCGATAGCTAGCGAAAGCGCAGGCTCATATTTGTTTTTCGGCTTGGCCCAAAAGTTTATTGCACCGTCGAAAAGAAAATCTTGCTTAGTGGTGAATGTCCAAGGAAATATTTTTTTTTTATTATGAAGAAGAATGGGTACCGTTATTCCAGTACATTTTTCCAAACTCTCGTCTATAGAAAGTTGGAAATTTTCCACTCGAAAATACTAGAAAAATTCATTTAAAATTCCTATTTTCACTTGTATAACTAAATTAAATCAATTTTTGTAAATCTTATATTCTTAGAAATATTCGTTATCGTTATATCGACGCCCCTTACGAAGACTAGCACAACTCGCGTTTCCTTAAGGAGATTAACACAGAGAAAACTGAGTTGTGCTAGTCTTCGTAAGGGGCATCGATATAAGCATCTTTGTTTAATTTAATTGTTTCTTTTAGAATAAAATACTTTTAACTCTAGTAAAATTTTGTTTGTAGTAACTCAAACATTAATTGAATTTTTCTATGTACTCGGTATTATAAAATTATAATAAAACTGAGATACTTTTATATTAATTTAAATACCCAATAGAACATTGTTTATATGTAATTAATAAATTTAAAATACTGTAAAGCTTGTAAATCTTATATTCTTAGGAATATTTGTAATCGCTTTCTATTCAAGTATATAGTATATTAAATATTTTATTCTGTAATGTCCATTATTTATGATTTAAGTAATGTTTGACTATTAAATATTTTAAATATAAAATGTTATATCAATATAAACCATGTTTTATCTTTAGAATTTGACGTTTACGTTTCATTAAGTTAAATAATTAATGAAAATGCCTCTCAGTAAGTTTATAAGCTATATAAATATTCTTATAAACACAATTTTTACTAACACTTGCGTTAATCATACTAATAATAACAATTATTATATTCTTTATATCTACAATGTAAAAGAACTAAATTATTGAAATTATTAGTTAATTAAAGCTTTTCAACCTCTTCATTAATTATTTTCATGTTTTTTATATTAAAATCTGTTTTCATTTTGGTTCTCTTTATACTTTAAAATAAAATTCAAAACAAACAATTATTATTTATTAAACTATTTAATAATTTGTGTTAACCCCGCCTTTTTCAATACTTTCACCAATTAAAAATTAATATTTTAGGAAAAAATAAGTTTTAAAGTAATTTAGTTGTTTATTAATTAAGGTTTATACAATAAAATGTATTAATTATTATTATTTACTATTTTTAAACGCGTGCTGAATATTTGTAGCTCATTAACCAATTCTCACTCAGAATTCCTAGAAAGGGCAGATTTCCTAGAACCAATTGGGAGCTGATCAGGTAGTTTTAGGTATGTCCTTTTTGAAAGATAGGGAGGAGTCTATTCTCTGTTATAAATATAACTGGAAAGGACTAGTTCGCCAGTTGCCGGTCCGATCCCATGTGAGCCGCTACTCACCGACATTTGTGTGTTCAGGTTTTTAGAGTCAAAATTTAGATTTTTCTATTTGCATCTACGATCTTTAAAATGAGTTTTTTGTCCTTTCAGTCTGCTCGCAATTCAACTTTGATAGGTTGTTTGTATGTGTAATTGAACACGTGAATCCTTTTGAGCAATTAAGTATTTTATTAATTTACTATCAGTCGACGTTTCGGAATCATTGTAGGATTCCCTTTTCCAGAGACTAATTAATTAAATTAACTAACACATACGCCCAATTTAATAGCAATTAGTCTCTGGAAAAGGGAATCCTACAATGATTCCGAAACGTCAACTGATAGTAAATTAATAAAATACTTAATTAAGTAAGTAAGCTCAAAAGGATCCAAGTGTTTCATTACACATATCTACGATCTTTAGATTGATTGAAATTATTTCAAACTAGAATATTTTTTAAGAGAATTGGTTAGAGAATTAAAACTAAGTTTTATTTAAATAAAGATTTAAACAAAATTAAACAAAATTTTCAAGTGTGTTTTGTGTTATTCTTTTTCATTTATCATTTCATTTGATTCCATTTCGCTTCACTCTATTCGTTTCGCAATCACCGAGGGGTAAGCAGAAAAGCATTGTTCACCAAAGTAAGTATAGAAAGAAAAAAATATACATTTTATACATATATCTTAGAAAGATTAGAACATTTGCCAATATTTTTCCCCATTTATTTTTTGTAAAATTTAACTCACAATTTCCGAATAGAGTCCACAAAAATACAACCTTTATACTATAAAAGCGAGCGTTCTAGTAAATATATTCCACTAATAAAAATTTTAATAATAATGGTTTGAAAAATTAAAAATAAATAGATACTCGCGACGCACCCTTTGCTGCCCAATATCCACCCTTTTAGTGTATAGGTATTTAGCTCTATCCCGAGCTATTAGGATGAAATAGGTCTAGGCTCGAAAGTGATCATCAGTTTTTATGAGAAACATTTAGTCGGGTTTTATATAAAAATCTGGTCGTAATAATCCTATGACATTTCGCATGCTGATCACACACTCTCTCAAATACTTAGGCACTTCAGATTTCTGTCTGATTGGGTAAGTTAAGGATGTCCTTGAATATTCATCTATAGAGACAACTACGAATTTAAATCCACTGGGATGTGACACTGGACTTATCGGTCCCATTGTGTCTGCATGGATTATTTGTAAAGATTTTTCTGTGACGTATTTTTCCAAAGGGTAAATTCGTGCTCTTCGTGACATGTTTCGCATTCTATGATATTTTTATCACTCATAAACTCTCTTTTGTCTGACAAGTTTGGGTAAATTTTCGTCATTCCTATCAAATATTTATTTGACACATGACCTAGTCTCAAATGCCACAGCATTGTCTTACTCAATCCTACACTCGAATCTGACTAATTTTCTAACGTATCCCTAGTCCCCATTTTATCATTTTTCAGTTCTACTTTCTGTAGTTTGAAACTTTCTATTATTTACTGTACGTTGATAAATCTGATTCTTTAGACAATTTACTCTCCAAATTATTATTAGCCTTTTCGTTTGTACTACTTTCCTTTTCTGTTTCCGCTCCTTTTTCTGATTCTACTCTCAATTTGTTTTTTCTCTTAGTATTATAATTTGTTTCTAAGCCTCGTTCTGCTGCTAACGCAAAAGGACTCACTCGACCTTTTATTTCATCATTTTCTTTGATAACCTTTAACTTTACTTTCCAAAAAGGGCTCTCATAAGTCCCAGAGATTATTTTCTCTTTACATTGTGGATCGTAAATATTTATTCTGCGATTATCTAAGAAAATTTGTAAACCCTGATCTACAAACTGTCTAAGTGGCAATAAATTCTCTGAGAACTCCTTAGAATACAATATATTATTCAAAACGAATTCTCCACCCTTTTCTCATCTAATTTTTACTTCTCCTGATCCCAGTGTTTAGTCCTATTTCTCAAAAAAATACGTCTCAAAAATCAATTTTGTTTTACTTAAGGGGGTCGGACACCTTTAAAATGACGAAAAATCAATTTTTTTTTATTAAATATTTTACTAAAAAAAAATTTGTAGAATATATCTCAATTAGTTTTAAAGCATTATCTATTTTTGTTTTAAGAATATATACAAAACACTGATAAAGCTTTTCATTTGTTTTTTGTTCAAATTACATTTTTCCCCTTGTATACATATTTATATAATCATATATTATTTCTACTATTTTTTTTTATTTCACTCTCTTAATATATTTAAAATTCTCACTCTACATATCTATATATACTTTAAAAGATCAAAAAATAATATTTTAAACATTAATGTAAAGATAAAAAATAAATAATATAATTTATGGACGGTATTTTTGACAAAAATAAAAATTTGAATTTAAAACTTATATAGCAGTTAAGTTGGCACGGTAACAACCTGACTTATCAACGACAGCCTCTCACAGGCTCACAGCTCACTCCTTTATTGTAACAGAGCTGATTTTAACCTATGTAAAAGTCTGCAAGCAATGTAAACATGCACAGCTGTCATTTCATATAAACACTGTGACATCAGCATCAGCACTTTTTCTATACAGTATTGTTCTTAATTTTCATTGTTTCCAACGGATAAAGATATTTTAAATCAGTTTTTAAAAGTGTTTGAATAATACGTGTGACAGTTGAATTAAAGTTTTAGAAATAGCTTTTAGTACTTGAACTTTTATTGGAAACTTTATACTTAAAATAACAGGGATTGATACTAAAGAAAAATTAAGTCTATATTGACTATTACAAAAAACATTTAGTGTACAGATTTAAATCAACTTATAAAGGAAGCGAAAGATATGCTATTGTGCAGAAAAATGTTATGGAACCTTCACTTCTCCCTGAAAGCTACCATTATCAGCCATTGCCTGAATCTCACTATGATATAATTGACATTTTATTTTCTGAAGTAAAAACAGTTATGCATTACAATAAATATGTATCAGTCGTATTCTCTTTATTAAGTAATAATATTATATGTGAAAAAGAAAAATGAAGGACAAGTAAAGAAGTTCACCTTATCAGACGTTAAAAGAAGATCAATATAGGAGTGTTGCTGCTATAAACATTTTTTTCAAGCATTTGGTTATGGCGATACTGGCTTCATAACATGCATGAACGATTTTGGATTTCTCAACACATTTTTTATGTACCTCAGTATATGTATAAGAATTTTTTATGTACCTCAGTATATGTATATGTATTTTTAATATATGTGATAAAGATTATTAAAAATATGTGGATTTAAAAGCACCAAAGGATCTACATGTTAAACCACTTAACAAACTTGACTGACTGATGTGGATATGACTGTTACGCGTGCTCATAGCTTACAAGTCTGATAGATCGTATACTGAGGTACCAGAATATTTGTTCTAAATGTAAAATATTTTGAGCTAAAGACAATACTTTTTTGTATTTCAGGGCAAAGATGGCGCTAAGAAATAAAGAAGAAGAAATAAAGAAGTATTTTAGTAATTTTATCTTTAAAGCTGTTTTCTACATAATGTGAAATTTTGAGCTCTGCCGTCGACTCCAGATTCAGGAACTGCATATATTTTAATGGAAGAGGTCCTAAAGTTTTGGTATTTTATATCTCTATTGACTGAAGAGTTGTATGTATCCAATTTATTTGATTACATAATTTTTTACGGGCAAACATTGCTAAAAAATCTGAATTTCACTTAAATTTAAGATTTTTTAGCAATCTTTGACCGTAAAAAATTATTGAATCAAATAACTTGGATACGTACAACTCTTCAGTCAATATTCATATAAAATACCAAAATTTTAGGACCTCTCCCATTAAAATATATGCAGTTCCTGAATCTGGAGTCGACGGCAGAGCAAAAATTTTGAAATGGCCATAAATTTAGTTAAAATCGATTAAAATTTTTTTTTAGTTCTCATTTTATCACAAATTGAATATATTTTTAGAATATTATTTCTAAATATTTCTAATTATAAAAATTAATTTTTTTCAGGTCATTTTATGATGAAAATTGTAAAGGTGTCTGACCCCCTTAAAAGCTCAGTCGCTCCTAAGTCAGCTAGGAATTTAATTATCACATTTCTACTTTTCTCCTTGAAACTATTACCTAGTTTAATATCTCCCGACTTATCTAGCTACTGCAAAATAGAAATCCCTCCAAAATTTATGGAGATGTTCTTTGTGACGTAAGAAACAGCATCCTGTAACAGCCGTTCTGTGAAAAATCCCAATTTAATGTTTAAATAAATAAATAATGTGGAAAATACGGTTTCTTAATGAACAAATGAACTAGATCCTGTAACAGCCGCTGTGTTAAAAAAGCTATGTCATGTTTAAATATAGTACATTTCGATACTAGAGCGAGGATTTGATTTTTCCCTCGTGTGACTGTTTGCACCCGAGCGAAGCGAGGGTGAAAAGGTCACACGAGGAGAAAATCAACTTCTCACACAAGTGTCGAACCGTATTTTTTGACACGACGTGCGAGAAGTGAGATTTTTGCACGCATCGTTTAACGCAGCGTGCGAGAAATCGAACTTCTCGCACGGAGTTTCAAAAAATAAATATCGTCGGAGATTCGGTTTCGTAATGAATAAATGACTCTATTCCCTTACTGCAAAATAGAAATCCCTCCAAAATTTATGGAGCTATTCTCTGAAACGTAAGGAACAGGATCCCCTATTGAATGTTGTGTTAAAAAGAGAATTTGATTTTTAAATTTATAAATAATGTTGGAAATAATGCTTCTTAATGAACAAACGACTCTATCTAGCTCCTGCAAAAAAGAAATCCCTCCAAAATTTATGGAGCTGGTCTTTGTAACATAGGAAACAACATCCTATGACAGCTGCTTTGTTAAAGACGCAATTTAATATTTAAATAAATAAATAAAGCTGAAAATACGGTTTCTTAATGAACGAATGAGTCCATCTCGCTACTGCAAAATAGAAATCCCTCCAAAATTTATGGAGCTGTTCTTCGGAACACAGGAAACAACATCCTGTAACAGCCGCTCTGTTAAAAAAGCAATTTAATGTTTAAATAAATAAATAATGTGGGAAATATGGTTTCTTAATGAACAAATATCTCTATCTCGCTACTGCAAAATAGAACTCCCTCCAAAATTTATGGAGCTATTCTCTGAAACGTAAGTGTCACGTCCTAAAACATAACACGACTGGGATTATTAACTCAATTAAGAATTAATGCTCTTTTTGGTCGTAGCTGCGCCAGCTAATAAACCATGGACGAGCTAAAGGAAAAGATGTGTAGTAACAAGTTCGTAATTAATCGTTGAAAATTTAGTAATTAATTTTTCTTTGGATTGAGGATTTGGATTTTAATAGGGACCAACAGAAGCAGCACATTTGTCTCTTAAAAACAATTTTTGTTGCACATGCCTCTTGTATGGATTGGAAAGAGGTCACGAGCCCTGGAATGATGTGTGTTGGATAATACTAAATTCCCCCCATCTCAGGTTGTTCTCAGATTCGCCCTTCCCTAAACCAACCTAATCAATTATTATCGATTTGTAATTTTTCCTTAGTTCGTTAAATTTTAATGATATTTATTTTCCAAATAATAATTCTCTTTAAGTTAATTCAGTCGTTGCCTTGTCAACTCAAATTGCACAAAGCCCTTAAGACTCGCACTAAATGAATTGTTATCGTGAATAGCTCCTGTCCAGTAATCCTTAAGATCAAGGCCAATCGTCTATTCACGATCCAAGACAATTACTTATTTACTTGTCTGGAATTTTAATTTATTCGGATCTCTTTTATTTTCATTAATGATCCAAAATTTCTTTATTTTTGAAATAATAATTCTCTTTAAGTTAATTCAGTCGTTGCCTTGTCAACTCAAATTGCACAAAGCCCTTAAGACTCGCACTAAATGAATTGTTATCGTGAATAGCTCCTGTCCAGTAATCCTTAAGATCAAGGCCAATCGTCTATTCACGATCCAAGACAATTACTTATTTACTTGTCTGGAATTTTAATTTATTTGGATCTCTTTTATTTTCATTAATGATCCAAAATTTCTTTATTTTTGAAATAATAATTCTCTTTAAGTTAATTCAGTCGTTGCCTTGTCAACTCAAATTGCACAAAGCCCTTAAGACTCGCACTAAATGAATTGTTATCGTGAATAGCTCCTGTCCAGTAATCCTTAAGATCAAGGCCAATCGTCTATTCACGATCCAAGACAATTACTTATTTACTTGTCTGGAATTTTAATTTATTCGGATCTCTTTTATTTTCATTAATGATCCAAAATTTCTTTATTTTTGAAATAATAATTCTCTTTAAGTTAATTCAGTCGTTGCCTTGTCAACTCAAATTGCACAAAGCCCTTAAGACTCGCACTAAATGAATTGTTATCGTGAATAGCTCCTGTCCAGTAATCCTTAAGATCAAGGCCAATCGTCTATTCACGATCCAAGACAATTACTTATTCACTTGTCTGGAATTTTAATTTATTATTTTTTTTCTTTATTTACCTTTCTTATTTTTTTTGTAAATTTCCTTTTCTCTTATAATGTTTGAATATAGTAAATTTAGAAATTTGGTAAAAAGAAATTAAACTAGAAATTTGAAAAGTCTGAATATTTATTTAAATTTTGAAAATTTGTGTACAGAGTTTTTAAGCTTGTGAGGCTTGTGTCAATCTGCTGTACAGTCAGCAAAGCTTGTGAGGCTTGTGTTGATCTGACTTGGTCAGTTCAGTAAAGCTTGTGAGGCTTGTGGTGAACTGCTGTACAGTCAGCAAAGCTTGTGAGGCTTGTGGTGAACTGCACCCTGGACCAGTCAGCAAAGCTTGTGAGGCTTGTAAATCTGACTGACCGGCGAGCAGTGCGCGTTCAGCGTATTTAAATGCGTTGCTCCTCCTCTTCTTCGGCTGGAAAAACTGCGGTGTCGAATCGGGTAGTTGCGTCATCTTGCGTTAACGAATCGTTGGTTGCCAAGTGTGACGGCGGTTGATAGTCATATATCCTGTAATGTTAATTGAGGCTAGTGGTGTGAGAAGACGGTATCCAATGGTGCGGGGGTGGCATCCCTTCCAAACGTCGATTTTTATGAAAGTGGGGAAAATCCTATGCTTTAACACAGGGAGCGGCAGAGAGCGGTCCCTTATCCCTTCTCTAGGGTATTTTCCGGCGGCTCGTATCTTCTTTAAGGATCGAGAGAGTACGATATATGTGCGACAGAGAAAGAGAGATGAGAGAGACAAAAGATATATCCTTCTCTTTCTTTCGAGTCAAAAATGATCAATTTTCTGTTACTTGCTGAAAATTATACAATGTTGGCAGTTTATAAATTATAAAATATGTTTTTCTATTACATTTTGTTCTAAAATGAAAATACAAATTTGAACGGAAGTTATCGGTCTATTACAACAGGAGTTAAACGCATTATAAATTTTATAAACTTAATTATACATTAAACAATGAAATTTCTTATGCAAACTTTATAAAAACATTAGACTATTCATTCTAGCTAATATTTCAATTATATTACTAAATTATTTTATTAAGTTAATACATTTTTCTTAGGTCTTCTATTGTTTATTTAAAATATTTGAAATTTAATTAATTGCTTTGAATATCAATGTGTCAGAATACAACTATTGTTTAGTAAAAATATTTATCTAATGTATATAGTTCATAAAATTTGCATTTACAAATGGAAATCCCTTATTAATAGTGTTAATGTTTAATTAATGAATAAGAAACATACAGATTACAGTGTATTATTCAAATTTCGAACAGGTTTATTATTTGAACTTAGTAGCTAGTTAATTAATCCAGGAAAAAAAAAAACAAAGGATTATTATTTACTATAAAAATATAATATGATAATGATTTTTATCAGCTCATAATTTTTATTTAGCATAATACAACCGTTACTTAAAACAGAATTATTTTCCTAATTATAGTTATTGAGATATTTGTCGTTAATCTAACATAATATTCTTATGCTACAGTACGTTGAGTCCCAAAAGATGCTGGAAAACGCGTCTCCACGCAGGAAGACTGAGGAAATCTATTTTTAGATACGCCATGTGCGTGAGACAGATTGTACAGATAGACACCCTCTTTTCCTCTCAGCATTTTCTTATTATTAATAATCCTGAATATTTTACAAGTATAAGGTTATCTACTTTATTAGATAATTGTGTAGAGAATTATTACAAATTTGAATGAAAACGTTGTGATTATTTTGCCGGTAATTATTCACAATATTAAATTTATTAATACTTAAAGATCTAATTTACAATGTAATTACATTCGATAAATTTACAAACGGTCGGTTATATAAAATGAACTAGTGGTAAACATGACTTATTGCTTTATGTAATATATTAAGTATTATAGTAATCATTTATCGTTTGTTAAAAAAGATTCTTTACATGTTTATTGGTTGCGTTTACAAAATGCATATGGTTAGTTATAGAGTTATATTTTTGGGTTCTTGTTAATAGATCTTAATATTATTAATACGGAAACAAGCAAAAGCTGTTGATTGCAATTTAACAAAGAATATGGAATTAGTATTATTTTTCCTAATTTCCTTACTGCTATATTTAATATTCAAAGTTGTTAAAATAATTTTATCTTTAACGGTGTGAGAGATATTGTCTAATAATGTAAATAATCTTTTCAGTATATAGTATATGTCGTGTATTCAAAACTCGGAAAAGCGCGTCCCCGCGTGGGAAAGCGTCATATCTATATTTAGTAGGGCCATGTGTTTTACAACAATCAAGATAGTGTATCCGCTCGAAGCAAGCGTCCCTTAAAGCTACTTTCACATTTTGAAGGAATATTTCCATCTCACATGTAATTGTTTAAAATCCAAAATGTTTATGTAATAGAAACATTTTATTTATTCATAACGGAAGAAGAAATAAAAGTTGAATAAGTTTTATTATTTGATTAGGGAAAATATTCTTTCATGAATGTGTCTGAAAGTAATTATTACAACCTTAAATCTATTTTACAATGTTATACTTTTCATCCCACGCCTGAACGGTTGCTAATTATTGGTTACTGTACCTATTGTCAGAAGAAACTTAATTTATATATAAAAATACAAAAATACTCAGTCAAACATATAAAGGTAAAATTTCAATTAGCGATTTGTACTTAAGCTATTATTTAGAACATATTTGTAGGAACTTAACCATACTTTATAACTAGTGCGTTAATGCAAACAAAATAATATTGTTAATAACAATCAGTAATATTGTACTTCTCCTAAAGGTTTTACTATTATAATTTTTATGGCTTATGAATATCATTTTCTTATTCAGATTAGTACATAATTTCGTTATGTTAATAATTAATGTCTGGTGAATATTTCTCCTAGAGTGGATTACTTATTTTGTATAAGTAAAGGTAATAATATTTGGTAACAGATTTTCTAATATAGTTTACTGCACTCGTAGTCGTGGGTATAGTTGATTACAATATTTTAGTTTATTGAGATTAATGTTTGTTCTTCATCAAGAAGAAAAGAAAGTTTACAGTCCGTTTAATATAAAGTCTAAATATAGCCTTTTAAGGAAAAGGAAATTACAAGATTAAAAATTCAGAAATTTTAAAGCATGCGCCGCGTCGGTGTTTTATGACAGCTTGAGACTCCGAGAAGCGCAGGTTACATCTACAACCCTTGGTGCAATAGTGTCGGTAGGGTAATAGGTGTTCAGGGTTATGACTATGGTTCATCGCATAAAAATATATACAAAAAATTTTCCCATCGTAGACGGTTCCGTTACAGCCCCCTACTAAAACGGTTGCTACTACAACAAGTGTAGCAAACGTTACTCTGAGTAATAATGATAAGATATAATTTGGAATGATAAATGGATTTTATGATTATTGTAAAAGTACGAAAAATGAAAATATTTCTTTCTTATATCTTGATTAGAAGAATTAAACTAATTTATAAGACTTTATATCGAAACGTTGATTTTCGAGCAATTCATCAACATAATTTTGTATTTGTTATAACAAAAATACTTCTTTAGATAACAGGAAAAACAAATGTCAATCATTTGTATCACAAACAAAATTGAATTGATTTTTAAACTAACTTGAAATTCAAATGCACATTATTTCTAAATAATTTATAAAGGTAGTAAGGATAAAGATTCTTTGTTTTTATTGTCATCATCGGATATAACTTTGTCTCTCATAGGCTGAGTCGCAATATAGGTTTTATGCCTTTATGTTGGCTGACTAGCATTTGGTTAAATCTGAGCTTTAAAAACGGATTTGCCGCACTTGCTAGATTTCGTTTGTCTGAGATTGTGACGTATTGATCGTTATTTAATTGATACAATAGCCTTTAAGGTTTTCAAAAAGAAAACTTCTCATGATCTAAACGTAATAGAGAGAGTTTTGTATATGTGCAACAAGACATTTTTGCATGGTCACAAATTGTGATTCCAGAAGCTTTGTTATCTGCCTGTGTAATAAATAAATTAGAAAATGTGTTGAAGGTCAAATTTTGTTTTAAAAAAAAAAAAATTCTATTTCTATTGTTTGTGACTTCATTATCTATGAAGCAAAGATTTTGTTAAACAAATTTATAATTAATTAATAATAAATATGTTATTTCTGAATTTCTCGAAGATGTATGTCTTTAGAATATTAAAAATAATTTGTATATATAATTCTTCTCCCATAATAATCATCACCATGCATCCTGAATCCATCAAATAATTAATATTACAATAATAATGTTATTTGTTATATTATTTGAATTTCGAGTTTTTCAATATCAATTTAAATTTCCAAATTATACCTTTTGACAAATATAAATTTACAGCACGCCTTTTAGGATATATCTTGCATACACTCATTTGATATTCATGGTTGGGGTAATTGTTATAATTATTATTTTTTTTTTATTTTACTTCATCTGTAATCAGAGAGAACTATTAATATTTGATATAGAATGATTTAAATTTTAAAAATTATAAATAAGAATAAGCTGGAAATCTGGTAGAATATTGGTTAGGGAAAGAAAAAAAAGAGAAAAATTCAATCTTTAGTCTAATTTTAAATGTCATTTGGGGAAAAAAGAAAAACCAAAAAAAAAAACGATAATTTTTTTCAAATTGGTAATAATTTTAATTCAAGATTTATTTCTGAATTAAAATCATGCTTTAATAAATTCTGTATAATATTTTTAATGTCGAAATGGTTATATATACAGTAGCTGGACTGGCAACATTTATGTTTATGCAGATTATTTAGCAATGAATTACAAGTAATCAAATTTTTCTTCGATTCATTCGAGTTGATATTGAACTTGAAAGGTAATAGTTTGATATCCCGTGAATATCCAAATGGTAATTTAAGTGGCTTGAACATTAATTGAATCACAGGTGTCCTCTTTAATAAATTATGAAAATACTTCAAAGTTTGAAAAATAAAATTACATTTTGAAACTTTACTTTTATTGGTAAGACAATTATTTTGTAAATTTTTATCTGGCTTTGAAATGTGATATGCTTTTGTATCCTTCGTTTCAAACGTATTGCAATCAGGTGAAATGCAATTTGTTTGATATTTGGTTTTATCATCACTTATATTTAAAAGGAAGTTATGTCTAGGAGAACTGGTGTTATTTCCAATAGCGTTATGAATGCTAAAATCAGAACCTATATTTTGATATTTTGAAAGCGCAGAAGCTTCGTCAAATATAATATCTGAGTTTGAAACTGGAGAATTAGAAAATGCTTTTAAATGGTTTGCTTCCTTGCAGCCTTTAGGCGCGATTGATGTTGGTAAAATTATAAATGATGTAAAATTATAGATTTTATTAGTACTATGTGAGTCACTTGAAACAACCAAGTCACTAATGGAGTTTGGAATTACAATTATTTTATCTTGATTATTTAATGTCTTAGCATATTCGAGTGTTGCAAAATCAGATTCAGTAAGTGAATTGCTACTTGTATTGGTTTGATGTGATTTTCTGGTATCACAAGGATTTGATTTTGAAATTTTAATTGACTTGTTGGAACTAGTAATATTACTACAATCATTGCTACATTTACTTGAATTATGAATTACATTATTTAAAGAACTTCTGTTAGAAAAATTGTTCTTATTTGTCTGAAGATTAGAAGAAACATCATTATTATTCGTATATAAATTTTTAAATTGTAATTTAGTTGTACAGCACTTAATTTCATTTGAAAATGATTGAGAATTATTACATGATTTAATTTTTTCAATGGAAACAGCATTCTGAACAGTTTCACGCAAAGTTTTACATGGTTTACAATATGAAACAGATTTTAATCCTTTTATAAAATGTTTAATAAGTACATTCTGAGCTGTTCTACCAAATTTTATGTTATTAGTTAGTGTAGTTTCTGGATCACATTCTTTTACCACTTCATTAGTTTTAATAATTAATCTATTCGCATACTGAATAATACCTTCGTTGGGCAGTTGGTAAACGTTCTGTAAGGAATCGTTTAATTTAATTAGTAAGTCATTTTCTAGAACTTCTTGAAACTTGTTAGCATCTGATTTATTTAATAGCTTATTGCTATCATTTAAGGTATTGGGTGACCAAATTTCGGATTTTTTATTTATTTGAATGGAAGACGATTGAGATTTATAATTAGATATTTCCTGTTCTACCGAAATAGCATGCTTAACGGTTTCGGTGAAAGTTCCACATGGATTAACGTGAGACCATAAATGAGGTTGTAGTCCTATTAGAAAATGTTCAATAAGTACATTCTGTATTGTTCTTTTAAAATTTATGTTATTGTTTAGTATAAATTCTATGTCACATTTTTTCATTACTTTATTAGCTTTAATAATAAATCTGTTTGAGTACTGAGTTATACATTCAGTAGAAAATTGACAAATATTTTGCAAAGATTCATTTAATTTAGCCAATAGATCATTTTCTAAAATTTTTTGAAATTCATCAGTATCTAACTTGTCTAAATGTTTAATATTGTCGTTTACGGTATTAAATGACCGGGTTTCGGATTGAATCGGACGATTAGAACAATTAGTCGCGGTATGGCCTACTCCAGAGCAGAGTTGGCATCTTACTAGTTTGGAGCATTCTAAAGCTATATGCCCTAGCTTATGACATAGTTGGCAAATCTTTATTGTAGAGCATTGTGGTGCAATGTGACCACGTTTATGGCACAATTGGCAAACGGAAAACATTTTTAGAAATAGTAAGATACAGTGAGATTGGTATAGTAAGTAAATAATTTACCTTGAATGTGTAATAATTTTGTTTAAAAGCCTTTTACAATTTAGTAGAATAAAAAAAAAACTATCATAATAAAATTCAGAGGATTTGGAAAGAGTAATAGTTTTTCAAAATTTAATAGAACAAATTTGAACGATCTAACAATTTACAAGAGCATAGTAGGATTTAGAGAATTCCAAAAGAATAGTAATTTTCTTTATACAACTTTTACTTTGACAAAATTCAAAGGGTTTAGAAGATTTTCCTTTATTTAGTTCATAGAAATAGCAAAATGCAGAGATGCAGAATCACTTCCGCACCCTTTAAATACCAATCGTTCAAAAGGGTAAATATAATAAAGAATAAAACTTCAATTTTCAAATTGGCATAAATTTTTTTTTTCACGATATTTAGTTATAATTTTAATTTCACAATTTTAATTTTATTCTCGTAAGGTTTTTAAATATGTTTTGAATTCTAATGCCTTTAATTTTTAATCTACAATAGTTTGGAAAACGTTTCATTAAAGATAAGTTGGAATTTAGAAGACTTGTTTTTTTTTTCAAATTAAGTTTCACTTAAGTCAAATGCAAAACTGTCTTGTGAGTTATATACTTATTGTTAGAACATCATTCGCTTTGTAAAGTAGTAAGGGTTAGAAAAGGTAAATGCAGATTTACTTTAATTTAGTAAAATTTCTTTTGAATAGTTATTATTGATTTAAAGATTTAGAAAAAAAAACTTAGCGAATATTATTTTCACTTTTTGAATTCAAATAAAGACTTAGAAAAATAAAATTCAGTTTTGTAGATTAAAAACTTGAAATCTTTTTGTAATTTTTGTTTTTGTTTGTTTGTTTTCCAAAATATAGAATTACGATACGGTGGATTCAGAGAAAACAGTGGGTTTAGAATTTTTCTGATAACATAGTAGTTTCAGTTTCCCTTTTTTTGTAAATATAAACGCTTTATAAGACTTATCTTCTCTAAAATAGAGGTTTCTTTTCAATTTTTAATGCTTTAAGATATAGTAAATACAGTGGATTTGGTAATAAATTTTAGAAATTATTTTTCTTAACTTCTCTTCTCAATAATAGAGGGTTTTTAAGTTTGTGGATTTAGTAAGTTAAATTTTTAGATTTAGTATACTTTTGTATAGAAGTTTAATAATACTTCTCTTCCCTAATTTTATAGAGGATTCATAAGTTTGTAGATTTAGTAAATTTTATAGAAGTTTAATAATACTTCTCTTCTCTAATTTTTATAGAGGATTCAGATTTAGTAAATTTTGTAGAAGTTTAATAATACTTCTCTTCCCTAATTTTATAGAGGATTCATAAGTTTGTAGATTTAGTAAATTTTGTAGAAGTTTAATAATACTTCTCTTCCCTAATTTTATAGAGGATTCATAAGTTTGTAGATTTAGTAAATTTTATAGAAGTTTAATAATACTTCTCTTCTCTAATTTTTATAGAGGATTCAGATTTAGTAAATTTTGTAGAAGTTTAATAATACTTCTCTTCCCTAATTTTATAGAGGATTCATAAGTTTGTAGATTTAGTAAATTTTATAGAAGTTTAATAATACTTCTCTTCTCTAATTTTTATAGAGGATTCAGATTTAGTAAATTTTGTAGAAGTTTAATAAAACTTCTCTTCTCTAGTTTATAGAGGATTCATAAATTTTGATTTAGTAAAGATTTAATAAAAATTTAGTTGAGAGGCCGTTGCGCATAGTCATCTTCTTGTGACTCAGAGGCTTTGGGGCGTACACCAATATTTTGCAAAATTATTATTTTTTTTGATTTAGTATAACGTTAGTTAAAGATTTAGTCGAGAGGCCGTTGCGTGTGGTCATCTTTTTGTGACACAGAGGCTTTGGGGCGTTAACTAATATTTTAAAATTATTTTTCAACTTAGTGAAAAATTTTCAAACATGTTTTTTTTTGTATAAAATGTTTTAATTTTAGATTTTGAAAATTTTGTTATTTGAGAATTCTTTAATTTCATTTTTTTTTTATTTCATTTCGTTCAATTTCTTTAATTTTAGATATGTATATATTTTTTTTCAATTCTCTTTTATTAGTTAGTCCAACTTATTTTTTTATCTCTTTACTAACATTTCCTTCAAATAATATTTAGTATAAGTATATTTCACCCATTTTGTATAATTTAAAGATGAAAAAGAATTCAGTAGGAGGTTGTTAAAAGAACTTGGGAAAAGAGACATTATAATTTTTCAGATTGTTACTGGAATTACAGAAATCAGAGATGGAAGATGTTTGAAGTTGAAATTTATTCACTGTTTTGATAGATACGTAAATGCAGAACGTTCCATATTAATGGACACGTAGACGATCAAGTGCAACTAATAATTTACTAACTTAAAGCACGTTGAATCAAACCCACTAATGGCAACATAACTGAGGTTTTAAAGATTCACAAGGAAAACACTACGAACACGAATGTTGAACACATTTCCGGATATCATTGAAAGTACATTGACGAAAGGAAAAGTGCTAATTTGCACTCCTTGTTAGACTCGGATTTTACCACTGAATGATGGGGTGAAGCGGCCTGCAGCGCTGCCACGTACTTTTCCTAGCGGCCGAAGTAATAGAATGCGCACAAACTTTCACTTATTTCTTTCCTACCTGAACAGTAACAGATTTTCTAAATTCACAAAAAACTTTTAAATTTATAATTTTTTTAGTTCGATTTGTTCATTTCCTGATTTATTCATTGATTTTAATATTATTTATTAATTCATTTATTTATTCACGTATTATTTAAGTTTAGAAAAGTAAATGAGCTTGGTTGTCTTTTACACTTTGCACTAACTTTCATTAAATTTTACACTTTATTAATTCTTTTATTACATAATGTAAGTAATATAGCAGAAAAAAAAACAACTAACATGACTCTAATTTACACATCCTTTCCAATTCAATCCCTCCGGGGCCTCCAAAATTTTTTATAGTCTTATGTCACGTCCTAAAACATAACACGACTGGGATTATTAACTCAATTAAGAATTAATGCTCTTTTTGGTCGTAGCTGCGCCAGCTAATAAACCATGGACGAGCTAAAGGAAAAGATGTGTAGTAACAAGTTCGTAATTAATCGTTGAAAATTTAGTAATTAATTTTTCTTTGGATTGAGGATTTGGATTTTAATAGGGACCAACAGAAGCAGCACATTTGTCTCTTAAAAACAATTTTTGTTGCACATGCCTCTTGTATGGATTGGAAAGAGGTCACGAGCCCTGGAATGATGTGTGTTGGATAATACTAAATTCCCCCCATCTCAGGTTGTTCTCAGATTCGCCCTTCCCTAAACCAACCTAATCAATTATTATCGATTTGTAATTTTTCCTTAGTTCGTTAAATTTTAATGATATTTATTTTCCAAATAATAATTCTCTTTAAGTTAATTCAGTCGTTGCCTTGTCAACTCAAATTGCACAAAGCCCTTAAGACTCGCACTAAATGAATTGTTATCGTGAATAGCTCCTGTCCAGTAATCCTTAAGATCAAGGCCAATCGTCTATTCACGATCCAAGACAATTACTTATTTACTTGTCTGGAATTTTAATTTATTCGGATCTCTTTTATTTTCATTAATGATCCAAAATTTCTTTATTTTTGAAATAATAATTCTCTTTAAGTTAATTCAGTCGTTGCCTTGTCAACTCAAATTGCACAAAGCCCTTAAGACTCGCACTAAATGAATTGTTATCGTGAATAGCTCCTGTCCAGTAATCCTTAAGATCAAGGCCAATCGTCTATTCACGATCCAAGACAATTACTTATTTACTTGTCTGGAATTTTAATTTATTTGGATCTCTTTTATTTTCATTAATGATCCAAAATTTCTTTATTTTTGAAATAATAATTCTCTTTAAGTTAATTCAGTCGTTGCCTTGTCAACTCAAATTGCACAAAGCCCTTAAGACTCGCACTAAATGAATTGTTATCGTGAATAGCTCCTGTCCAGTAATCCTTAAGATCAAGGCCAATCGTCTATTCACGATCCAAGACAATTACTTATTTACTTGTCTGGAATTTTAATTTATTCGGATCTCTTTTATTTTCATTAATGATCCAAAATTTCTTTATTTTTGAAATAATAATTCTCTTTAAGTTAATTCAGTCGTTGCCTTGTCAACTCAAATTGCACAAAGCCCTTAAGACTCGCACTAAATGAATTGTTATCGTGAATAGCTCCTGTCCAGTAATCCTTAAGATCAAGGCCAATCGTCTATTCACGATCCAAGACAATTACTTATTCACTTGTCTGGAATTTTAATTTATTATTTTTTTTCTTTATTTACCTTTCTTATTTTTTTTGTAAATTTCCTTTTCTCTTATAATGTTTGAATATAGTAAATTTAGAAATTTGGTAAAAAGAAATTAAACTAGAAATTTGAAAAGTCTGAATATTTATTTAAATTTTGAAAATTTGTGTACAGAGTTTTTAAGCTTGTGAGGCTTGTGTCAATCTGCTGTACAGTCAGCAAAGCTTGTGAGGTTTGTGTTGATCTGACTTGGTCAGTTCAGTAAAGCTTGTGAGGCTTGTGGTGAACTGCTGTACAGTCAGCAAAGCTTGTGAGGCTTGTGGTGAACTGCACCCTGGACCAGTCAGCAAAGCTTGTGAGGCTTGTAAATCTGACTGACCGGCGAGCAGTGCGCGTTCAGCGTATTTAAATGCGTTGCTCCTCCTCTTCTTCGGCTGGAAAAACTGCGGTGTCGAATCGGGTAGTTGCGTCATCTTGCGTTAACGAATCGTTGGTTGCCAAGTGTGACGGCGGTTGATAGTCATATATCCTGTAATGTTAATTGAGGCTAGTGGTGTGAGAAGACGGTATCCAATGGTGCGGGGTGGCATCCCTTCCAAACGTCGATTTTTATGAAAGTGGGGAAAATCCTATGCTTTAACACAGGGAGCGGCAGAGAGCGGTCCCTTATCCCTTCTCTAGGGTATTTTCCGGCGGCTCGTATCTTCTTTAAGGAGCGAGAGAGAACGATATATGTGCGACAGAGAAAGAGAGATGAGAGAGACAAAAGATATATCCTTCTCTTTCTTTCGAGTCAAAAATGATCAATTTTCTGTTACTTGCTGAAAATTATACAATGTTGGCAGTTTATAAATTATAAAATATGTTTTTCTATTACATTTTGTTCTAAAATGAAAATACAAATTTGAACGGAAGTTATCGGTCTATTACAACAGGAGTTAAACGCATTATAAATTTTATAAACTTAATTATACATTAAACAATGAAATTTCTTATGCAAACTTTATAAAAACATTAGACTATTCATTCTAGCTAATATTTCAATTATATTACTAAATTATTTTATTAAGTTAATACATTTTTCTTAGGTCTTCTATTGTTTATTTAAAATATTTGAAATTTAATTAATTGCTTTGAATATCAATGTGTCAGAATACAACTATTGTTTAGTAAAAATATTTATCTAATGTATATAGTTCATAAAATTTGCATTTACAAATGGAAATCCCTTATTAATAGTGTTAATGTTTAATTAATGAATAAGAAACATACAGATTACAGTGTATTATTCAAATTTCGAACAGGTTTATTATTTGAACTTAGTAGCTAGTTAATTAATCCAGGAAAAAAAAACAAAGGATTATTATTTACTATAAAAATATAATATGATAATGATTTTTATCAGCTCATAATTTTTATTTAGCATAATACAACCGTTACTTAAAACAGAATTATTTTCCTAATTATAGTTATTGAGATATTTGTCGTTAATCTAACATAATATTCTTATGCTACAGTACGTTGAGTCCCAAAAGATGCTGGAAAACGCGTCTCCACGCAGGAAGACTGAGGAAATCTATTTTTAGATACGCCATGTGCGTGAGACAGATTGTACAGATAGACACCCTCTTTTCCTCTCAGCATTTTCTTATTATTAATAATCCTGAATATTTTACAAGTATAAGGTTATCTACTTTATTAGATAATTGTGTAGAGAATTATTACAAATTTGAATGAAAACGTTGTGATTATTTTGCCGGTAATTATTCACAATATTAAATTTATTAATACTTAAAGATCTAATTTACAATGTAATTACATTCGATAAATTTACAAACGGTCGGTTATATAAAATGAACTAGTGGTAAACATGACTTATTGCTTTATGTAATATATTAAGTATTATAGTAATCATTTATCGTTTGTTAAAAAAGATTCTTTACATGTTTATTGGTTGCGTTTACAAAATGCATATGGTTAGTTATAGAGTTATATTTTTGGGTTCTTGTTAATAGATCTTAATATTATTAATACGGAAACAAGCAAAAGCTGTTGATTGCAATTTAACAAAGAATATGGAATTAGTATTATTTTTCCTAATTTCCTTACTGCTATATTTAATATTCAAAGTTGTTAAAATAATTTTATCTTTAACGGTGTGAGAGATATTGTCTAATAATGTAAATAATCTTTTCAGTATATAGTATATGTCGTGTATTCAAAACTCGGAAAAGCGCGTCCCCGCGTGGGAAAGCGTCATATCTATATTTAGTAGGGCCATGTGTTTTACAACAATCAAGATAGTGTATCCGCTCGAAGCAAGCGTCCCTTAAAGCTACTTTCACATTTTGAAGGAATATTTCCATCTCACATGTAATTGTTTAAAATCCAAAATGTTTATGTAATAGAAACAGTTTATTTATTCATAACGGAAGAAGAAATAAAAGTTGAATAAGTTTTATTATTTGATTAGGGAAAATATTCTTTCATGAATGTGTCTGAAAGTAATTATTACAACCTTAAATCTATTTTACAATGTTATACTTTTCATCCCACGCCTGAACGGTTGCTAATTATTGGTTACTGTACCTATTGTCAGAAGAAACTTAATTTATATATAAAAATACAAAAATACTCAGTCAAACATATAAAGGTAAAATTTCAATTAGCGATTTGTACTTAAGCTATTATTTAGAACATATTTGTAGGAACTTAACCATACTTTATAACTAGTGCGTTAATGCAAACAAAATAATATTGTTAATAACAATCAGTAATATTGTACTTCTCCTAAAGGTTTTACTATTATAATTTTTATGGCTTATGAATATCATTTTCTTATTCAGATTAGTACATAATTTCGTTATGTTAATAATTAATGTCTGGTGAATATTTCTCCTAGAGTGGATTACTTATTTTGTATAAGTAAAGGTAATAATATTTGGTAACAGATTTTCTAATATAGTTTACTGCACTCGTAGTCGTGGGTATAGTTGATTACAATATTTTAGTTTATTGAGATTAATGTTTGTTCTTCATCAAGAAGAAAAGAAAGTTTACAGTCCGTTTAATATAAAGTCTAAATATAGCCTTTTAAGGAAAAGGAAATTACAAGATTAAAAATTCAGAAATTTTAAAGCATGCGCCGCGTCGGTGTTTTATGACAGCTTGAGACTCCGAGAAGCGCAGGTTACATCTACAACCCTTGGTGCAATAGTGTCGGTAGGGTAATAGGTGTTCAGGGTTATGACTATGGTTCATCGCATAAAAATATATACAAAAAAAATTTTCCCATCGTAGACGGTTCCGTTACATAAGGAATAGGATCCCCTATTGAATGTTGTGTTAAAAAGGCAATTTGATTTTTAAATAAATAAATAATGTTGAAAATAATGCTTCTTAATGAACAAACGACTCTATCTAGCTCCTGCAAAAAAGAAATCCCTCCAAAATTTATGGAGCTGGTCTTTGTAACATAGAAAACCACATCCTATGACAGCTGCTTTGTTAAAGACGCAATTTAATGTTTAAATAAATAAATAAAGCTGAAAATACGGTTTCTTAATGAACGAATGACTCCATCTCGCTACTGCAAAATAGAAATCCCTCCAGAATTTATGGAGCTGTTCTTCGTAACATAGGAGACAACATCCTGTAACAGCCGCTCTGTTGAAAAAGCAATTTAATGTTTAAATAAATAAATAATGTGAGAAATATGGTTTCTTAATGAACAAATATCTTTATCTCGCTACTGCAAAATAGAACTTCCTCCAAAATTTATGGAGCTATTCTCTGAACGTAAGGAACAGGATCCCCGATTGAATGTTGTGTTAAAAAAGTAATTTGATTGTTAAATAAGTAAATAAAAGTAAATAAATAAATAAAGTGGGAAATACTGTTTCTTAATGAACAAACGACTCTATCTCGCTCCTCCAAAATAGAAATCTCTCCAAAATTTATGGAGCTGTTCTTTGTAAAATTTTGTAGGGATTTCTTTTTTGCATTAGCTAGATAGATTCATTTGTTCATTAAGAAACCGTATTTCCCACATTATTTATTTATTTAAACATTAAATTGGGATTTTTAACAGAGCGGCTGTTACAGGATGTTGTTTCCTATGTTACGAAGAACAGCTTCATAAGTTTTGGAGGAATTTCCATTCTGCAGTAGCGAGATGGAGTCCTTTATTCATTAAGAATCCGCATTTCCCACTTTGTTTATTTATTTAACATAAAATAGCTTTTATAACATAGCGGCTGTTACAGGATCTAGTTTCCTATGTCACAAAGAACAGCTCCATAAATTATGGAGGGATTTCTATTTTGCAGTAGCTAGATAGAATCATTTGTTCATTAAGAAACCCCATTTCTCACTTTATTTTTTATTTAAACATAAAATATCTTTTTTAGCACATCGGCAGTTACAGGATGTTGTTTCCTGTGTTACAAAGACAGCTCCATAAATTTTGAAGGGATTTCTATTTTGCAGTAGTGAGATAGATTCATTTATTCATAAGAAGCCGTATTTTCCGCTTTATTTATTTAATTAAACATTTAATTGCTTTTTTTAACACCTTATCCAATAGAGGATCCCATTCCTTGTGTTTTAGAGAATAGCTCCATAAATTTTGTAGGGATTTCTATTTTGTAGTTGCGAGATAGAGTCATCTGTTCATTATGAACCCGTATTTCCCACGTTATTTATTTATTTGAACATTAAATTGCTTTTTTAATACTGCGGCTGTTACAGGATGCTGTTTCCTATGTTACAAAGAACAGCTTCCTAAATTTTGGAGGGATTTTTATTTTGCAGTAGCGAGATGATTCATTTGTTCATTAAGAAACCGTATTTCCCACATTATTTATTTATTTAAACATCAAATTGCTATTTTAACGCATCGGCAGTTACAGGATGTTGTTTTCTATGTTACAAAGAACAGCTCCATTAATTTTAGAGGGATTTCTATTTTGTAGGAGCGAGATAGAGTCGTTTGTTCATTAAGAAGCAGTATTACCAACTTTATTTCTTTATGTAAATATCAAATAGCTTTTCTACCTGAGCCGATGGCACAGGGTCTTCTTTGTAAGTTTACTAAGGACTTTCATACAAAAATTGGAGGCATTTTTATCTTGCTATAAGCAGCCACGATTGGGTTTCAATTATTGTTATATTTCTATTCTTTTCAATTGTTTAATACTGATATAATTGTTTTATATGGTCATTGGTATCGGAAATAATTTATTCTTTCACGTTTTTTCATTTTGCCTCTCGATGGAAAAACGATTTTCCGAATTTTTTATGATTTGGGACGCCTGATATTCGCCCCTGGTCAACTGCTAAGTGTGGCTGCCAATTTCAGCTTGATCTTTTCTGCCTCTCCCAAACTCTCGAGTACCTCGAGCCCCAGATCTCCTGGTCGACTCAAGCTGTCTCCTCCTGTCTCGCTTATCTAACAGTCCTCCATTCCTACCTTTCAGCTGCTCTCTTGCTCCATGCAAGCAGTCCTTTGCCACGTGGCCCGGTAGCCTGCACATGCAGGAGACTGGCTTGGCTGAAGATGCCCAAATTGCCCCTGTGATATGAGCTGGTTATTTGGCCACTCAATTGACCGTCATGACCCTCTGATAAAAAAAATTTTGACTGATAATTGACCCTGACCAGTCCCACTCCTACGTGACAGTCAAACCTACATCTATATTGAGTATAAAGTATACGAACGGGGAAAAGTATGGTATTATCGTTTTGTACGAAAAGACTGCTCTGTAAAACATATGATAGAATAAACTATTTCATCAAAGTTTGATCGTTTTTTTATTCTTTTAATCTTTCTGACCAATGACTGGTCAGAAAGCTCACTGACGGTCATTTTTACATTCAGAGATTGTAAATTCTGACTGTCAATGACGGTCATCTTTTTTCCAAAATGACCATCAAGTCAGAAAATTTTATCTGACCGGTCAATCCACATCATTGAAATCCCGCAAGCAAAGCACAGTGTCCTGCTGAGTCTGCCTGCTCCTCACTCTTGGCCCCTGCCACGGCTGCTTTGAGCCCGGAAGACTCCTTGAGCCAACAATGCTAACTTTGCTGTCTCTTTTGATGAAGCTGTTGTCGATGATTCAACCTGTAAAAGATAATATTTCTGTCCTGCGTACGTTACGTCCTTTCCCGTAGTCTGTCTGCTCAAACAGTTAAACACTTCTACAACGGGAACAGACCCAACTAAAACATGCATGAAAATGTCACGTTTCTCTTTTTCTGTCATTTTGCCTGCGTCTGGCACATTTTCATACACCTTTACCTTTTTTCAAATTAATCCCAGAATTCTGCTGCTCTCTCTTAGAATTAAATTTTAAGTTATATAAATCCTTTCTAGCAGATACACTAGTCACTCTACTTTCTAGTTTTTTATATTCTTTTAATTTACATATAATTTTCCGTGGCTCTCTATGTTCAACTATCTTAGTATAGTATTTAATATCAATGTGATTTATTATAATGTTCCTCACTTTATTTTTATCGTCTGTCAACTCAGTTTCAGAAATATTAGTACATTTGTCCTCGTCTAAAATGTACTCCAGTTTTTTTGTTTTTAATTCAGACCTCAAATAGTCCTCAAACATTTCAAACTTTAAGTTTGCTTTCAACTTATACACTCTATTAGTGCCAGGCATTTTTTCTGACACTTCAACTTGAATTCTGTCTGTCAAATTTATTACAGAATTCGCGCTCTCATTCAATTTACTTTTTCCTTCAAAAAAGTATATACTCTCATTTAATTTTTCATTAATATATTTTTCTATTTCTATATCTCTCAACTTGTTACTTTGTTTATTATTTTGAGTTTCTTTGCTTACCTTATTCTAAGTTCTCACCCTTCTCCTCGTTTTACCCTCCGGTGTGTCCCAATCCTCCTCGCTATCCACGATCTCTCCATCCTCTGGAGTCGATTCGCGCGTTTTGGGTGAGCTAGCGGCTTGGATAGAGGCCCATCTTAGGTCCAGTTCGCCTTTCTTCTTTTGGATTTTCTTGTGACTCACGTCAGGCATCATGTCGAACTCCTCCTAAGTGAACGCCAGATTCTCTACCTGGTCTCTTTTATGCAACATACTTCACACTTTGGCTCTTTGAAATGAACGGACTGTTCTTCAAAGTGACGTCAGATAGAAGCTTGGGTTTCTGTTTCTCCCTTTCTTCCTCTTTCTCTCATCTCGATTCTCTCCCTGTCTCTTCTGATTCGCATTGACACCTGTCGGAAGCTCTTTGACTTCCGTAATCTTCGGACTCTCAATGCTTGGATGCACGATCCCTCCGATGGTCGCCTGGAGCATTTTGGCTAAGTTATTTACCAGTCCGCCCAGTTGAAAAAATCCATGTGGATTTTATACTGATTTCAAAATGCAACTCATATGGATTCAGTATAGAATCCAGATAGATTCAGTATTGAATCCAAATAGATTCGCCATGGGAATCAGTCATAAAATGCCCTGTTGATTTCCACATGAAATTCCATATGAATTTCAATACGGATTTTCCTACAAACATTTGCCACACGAAATCCGTATCGATTTCCATAAAGATTTCTAAGTAGTTTTCCAAGTAAAAAATACGCCTTGCATATAGATTTTCATATGGATTTACATATGGATTTACATATGGATTTACATATGGATTTACATATGGATTTACATATGGATTTACATATGGATTTACATATGGATTTACATATGGATTTACATATGGATTTCCATGTAGCACTTTAAATGTTTATAAAAGACTGTCAATGACAGTCTCATTCAGATCGAGGGCTACTCGGTGATTGGGCAGGATCGCAAGATAAATGGTGGAGGGGTTGCCCTGTATGTGCGTGATTTTAAAATTACGAAAATAGCATCATCCAATACTCTTGGATGGGAAAGACCGGAGATTCTCAAGTATCTATTCTGTCACGTACAGCAGGGTGATTCTTCCCCCATTTTGGTCGGTGTCATCTATAGACCCCCACATAATGCCATGCAGAAGGACACCGACCTCTTTGATGTTCTGCGCGATCTTTCCAGCCAGTATAGCCATACATTTATCATGGAGGATCTGAATGCTGACTTTTTATCGGCAACTGATGCGGATGCATACACTGTTAGGAACTTGGCTAAAGAGTTGTCTTTGCAAATTGTGCAGCATGGCCCAACTCACCATAAAAGTCCAACAACTCACACATGGATTGACTTGATTCTTGTAGATAACATCGACGAGTTGCTGGGTCCTGAGAATCAATGCTGACCCAGTGCCTACCCCTGTAAAAGGTTATTTCTCTTACAGGGATTATAAGAGTATATGTCCCAACACTCTGAATGCACTGCTTGCACGATGCGACTGGGTAAGCATGCATTCCATCGAATCCCATCTGGAGGGGGCTTTAGATAATTTAAACGCGAATTTAAACCTAGCGGTCAATCAATTAGCACCTTTAAAAACTGTTAAGCTAAATACAAAATATGCTCCTTGGCGTGGCCCCGAGCTGAGGTAGCTTATCGACAAGCGCAATACCACACATAGACGTTACAAGCGTACTCGGCTAGCGGCGGTGTTTGATGAGTTTCTTCGGCTCAGTAACGAGGTCGATTCGCGCGTTGCTCAAGAGCGTAACTCTTTCCTTCATAAACATCTCTCAGACGCTCTTGATGCTAACGAAGATATATGGACGAAAATGCGTAACCTCGGCCTCCTACCTATGCGAAAAGAGGAAGATCTTCACGGCCTTGCACCGGGGGAGTTAAACGCTCACTTTACCGGAATTTCTGTATCCCCCGTTGAAAACATAGACGATGCAATGGATACCATACTATCTGCAAATGAGGAGGGCTTTTCTTTTAAACCAGTTTTTTTAAGTGATGTAATCATTGCAATTTCTCACTTCTCCTTACAGGCAAGGGGGCAGACGGTGTTCCCCAAAAGGTGAATGCGAAGGCTCTACCGATTATTGACGAATATTTGGTCAAAATCTTTAACTCCTCTTTCGCGTAGGGGATTTTTCCGAGTTCTTGGAAGAGGGCGCAGATCATCGCACTGAAGAAGAATGCAACTTCGTCTACACCTTCGGACTTTCGTGCTGCTCTGCTTCCTCTCCAAGGTGCTCGAGAAGATTGCCCACGACGAAATCATGGAGTACCTTAATAACAATAGTTTACTCGACCATCTCCAGGCCGGATTTCGTAAACGCCATAGCACTCAGACGGCGCTTCTTGAGCTGACCGACGACATACGCATGGGCATCGATAACAGGAAACTGACGCTACTGTTACTATTTGACTTCAGTAAGGCCTTTATTTCCAATGAAAGCGAAAATTCTGACTGGCAAGTAACTAATCGGGGGTTTCACAGGGTTCTGTCCTGCGTCCTCTGCTGTTCTGTCTCTACGTAAACGATTTGCGATACATACTCGACGGACGCACTATCAAACATATATTTTACGCAGACGACTTCCAGATTTATGTATACATTACCAAGGACAAAATTTTGGAGGGCATGGCTCGACTATTTGATGCGGCGCGAATGGTGACTGAATGGGCTGAGAGCTCTGGACTGCATCTCAATCCTGGCAAGACCAAAGCAATTGTATTTGGGTCAAGAATAGGTGTGAATTATGTAAACTCGTTAAGATTGCAAGGTATTGGCTTGCAGACTGGAGAGCTCATCTTATTTAGTAGCGGAGTTGTGAGTCTCGGTGTTACTCTTGACAGCAAATTAACATGGAAACCGTATATTGAACAACTTGGGAAGAAAGTCAATAAAGATCTATATAGTTTGTGGTTTATTAGGGCATGCACCACTCCGTAAAAGAATAGTCGAGTCGTTAGTGCAACTACACTTAGACTACTGTTCGGTGGTATATATAGACGCATCCAAAAACCAACGAAAGAAAGTGCAACGATTGAGTGATTCAGCAATGCATGTATGAGATACATCACTGGGACTACGAGAGATGAGCACATAACCTCCGACAGGAAACGTTTGGGCTGGCTCCGTACGGACTCGCACAGATTCTACTTTGCAGCACTATTAATGTATAAAATACTAGGGCTGCGTGAGCCCAGTTATTTGGCTGCCTCTTTTACGGAGCATAAGCCTAAGCCTATCAGCAGGGGCGTGCAGCCAGAGCTCAAGACCCCCGCCTTGAACTATAAAACGAGTGATAAGGCCTTTCAAGCTCGGAGTGTCCAACTCTCGAACTCTATTCCTCTCTCCCTACGCCACTTACCATCATTTACGTCATTCAGGACGGCGGTGAGCCAGTAACTACTAGACCAAGATCCTTAGCCCTCCATCTTGTGGGATGAAGTAGCCACCAGTGCGAGGACCCAGAGTAGCCTGCCTTAATTTGATGTCAAACTTGACTCAGCCGATTGGCTATGTACTGTGATACTAGGTAGGAATTGTAATAAAACTGTGATAATTAGGGTTAGTGCAATATAAAAAAAAAAAAAATTTAACGGGTCCCCAGTGATACTAAATCATATTTAGATTATATTATTAGCCCTAGAGAGTTTCTTGTATGACTGCGCATACGACTATGTCTGTTATGTATTTTACTGCTTCTAAATCTTTTTTACCATCTTTATTTTTTGCAAATGATTTTATCTATGACTTTATTCTATCTATTTTATTCAATCTTCAAATTTGCATTTTATTTTATTTGTATTTTATTCGATCTTCAAATTTGTCGTTATTTTGATTGTACATTTACTATTTTTATTTTTGCCGAGATGGCAAATAAAGCTCTCTCTCTCTCCCTCTCCCTCACCCTTACCCTCTCCCCCCTCCCTCCTCTCTCTCTCTCAGTTCATGCTCTGTGCTCTGAGCCTGTCCATCAACGCCTGAAGAAGGTTACTTCACTGTATAAGTCGCTCGGCCACCCGGCCCGTGGTGAGAAACCTCACAGTTTTCATACGCCCGTCGAGAAACGGTCCACTTCTCCCTATTCGCAGCGAAGCCGATCTCGCCGCGCTAGCCAGGCTTCAGTCCTGACGCGTACCTAATCGCGCCTCCGCCACACCAAGCGCCGCCACCTTCGTTGCCGGCCACGTCAACGTTAACGGCCTCTCCCCTACTAATTTTGCTCTGCTCGAGGCTAAGGTCGACGAGTGCCACATCGACGCTATAGCTATTAGCGAAATAAAGCTACAGCTGCACGCGAATGACTCGCACCTCGCCCTCAACGGATTCAACTTTTATCACGTTGACAGAGGGAGAATGGGCGGTGGCAGCGTTAGCCTGTACGTTCGCGATATATTTAGCGTTCAAGTCCTAGCTGCGTCCGATCTACTGTTGGATAATACCCGAATTCATCATTTGGATGAGCTTGAAGTTTGCAGCACTCGACTCGAGCACTTTCATTATTATTTTTTTTTTTTTGGATTTTAGTGTTCTATTCGATAAAAAAGCGCAGAATAACACAAGTAATGTCGAAAATAACAATTCCCGAACATACCTACACACAAAACAACCCTTAAATAAGAGATTGAGGCGAAACGTGAGCATATAGCGTATGCGTGAACCTAAAGAATGATCTATCGAAAATTCTATCTCGAAAATGAAGTCTTATACCCCGCCAAATTTTTAATATGTTTTAAGTATATAAATACAAGTTTAAAAAAAAAATTAACAAGAAAATCGTATGTCCGGAAAAACCTGCCTGGAAGTGAAGATGGGGCGATACGAGCGCAGACAGCCTATGCGTGAACCTAAAGGATGATCTATCGAAAATTCTATCTCGAAAACGAAGTCTTATACCCCGACAAATTTTGAATATGTTTTTTAGTGTAATAATGCAAGCTTAAAAAATTAAGAAGAAAATCGTATGTACGGAAAACCCTGCTTTGTAGGGGAGATTGGGGCGATACGAGCATATACCGAGTATACGTGAACACCTAAAGGATGATATATCGAAAATTCTATCTCGAAAACGAAGTTCTATACCCCGCCAAATTTTTGATATGTTTTTTAGTATAATAATACAATCTTAAAAAGAAATTAAAAAGAATTCGTATGTCCGGAAAACCCTGCTTTGAAGAGGAGATTGGGGCGATTCGAGCGCAGACAGCCTATGCGTGAACCTAAAGAATGACCTATCGAAAATTCTATCTCGAAAACGAAGTCTTATTCCCCGTCAAATTTTTAATGTGTTCTTTAGTATAATAATACAAGCTTAAAAAAAATTAACAAGAAAATCGTATGTCCGGAAAACCCTGCTTTGAAGGGGAGATTGGGACGATACGATAGCATACAGCGTATACATGAACACATACACCATGACATCTGAAAAATTCTATGTCGAAAATTAAGTTTTATACCCCGCCAAATTTTTAATATGTTTTTTGGTATAATAATACAAGATTAAATAAAAATTAACAAGAAAATCGTATGTCCGAAAACTCCTGCTTTGGCGGTGAGATTGGGGCGATACGAGCGCATACCAAGTATACGTGAACACCTAAAGGATGATCTATCGACAATTCTATCTGGAAAGCGAGGTCTTATACCCCGCCAAATTTGTAATATGTTTTTCAGTATAATACAAGTTTAAAAAATTAACAAGAAAATCGTATGCCCAGAAAACCATGCTTGGAAGAGGAGATTGGGGTGATACGAGGGCAGACAGCGTATGCGTGAACACCTAAAGGATGATCTATCGAAAATTGTATCTCCAAAATGAAGTCTTATACCCCGCCAAATATTTAATATGTTCTTTTATAATAATACAAGCTTAAAAAAAATTACAAGAAAATCGTATGTCCGGAAAACCCGGCTTTGGAGGGGAGATTGGGATGATACGATAGCATACAGCGTATACATGAACACATACACCATGACATCTGAAAAATTCTATGTCGAAAATTAAGTTTTATACGCCGCTAAATTTTTAATATATTTTTTAGTATAATAAAAGCTTAAAAAAAATTTACAAGAAAATCGTATTTCCGGAAAACCCTGCTTTGAAGGGGTGATTAGGGCGATACGAGCGCAGACAGCGTATGCGTGAACACATAAAGCATGACATATCAAAAATTCCATCTGGAAAACGAGATCTTATACCCCGCCTAATTTTTAATATCTTATTTAGTATAATAATACAAGCTTAAGGGGATGTGCAACCCTAATTTCAATATTTTTTTAAATCAACATTCAAACATGTATTTGGAAAAAGACGGCTGTCAAGCGCTCCGTACACGCAAACACTATATGCAGATTTTTTTCTGGATTATTCTATTGATATTTGCGTGAGTTATGCTCGTTTAAAAAATAACGTAGGTACTCACATCCCCTTAATCAAAATTGGGAGCAAAATGAGAAATACTTTTCGAAAATTTGGTCTCCGGCGTTTATTAGTTTACTAAAAATTTTTGTCTCGGGAATTTTTTCTAGAGCTTACCAGAGACTCATAAAAAAATTGCCAATATCAAAATCCATCCTGAACCTTTCCTTCAGGTTGGTGCAAATAGGGCAAAACAGCTAAAAATACATATGAAAAATACTTATCAAAAATTTTGGCTCGCGCGTTTATGAGTTTACTAAAAATTTTGTGCTGAAAATTTTTCACGAGCGTACCAAGTGCTTATAAATTTTACTTATAAAATTGTTTTGAAGGCACACTCATCAGTTTAAGTTTTTCTTATTCTTTCATTTTTTGTGAATGTGAAATAAAAATATTCCTTTTTGTGAATGTGACAAAAATTTTTTAAAATAATATAAAAAATATTGTCCTGTATTTAAACTGCAACACTTATAAATATTGGCAACTGTCTATTTTTGATCTTTGCGTAAATAATTATCTACACTGAAAACCATAAGTTTTAAAGTAATATAATTTCAGTTTAGATAATTATGCATGCAATGATCAAATAGAAAGACGGCAGTATTTATAAGTGTCGTCGTTTTGAAAAAAGACGAAATTTTCATCAATTTTTAGATTTAAAAGTAGCGCCAAAAATTATACTATTCAATAGGGCTTGTAAATAATTTTTTTTATACTCAGAATGGCTGAACGAATAAGGAAAACTTTGTCTTGTTGATGTTTGTTCAAAACTAAATCCCTTTCTTATGTTTTGTCGTTTAAAAAAAATGTGAAATTTCCGTCAATTCTTAAGCCACAAAATTACAACCTAAAGTTTTCCACATCCGTGATCCAGACGTGTGAAACTTCCCTCGTGAGTTCGGACTGATTTGTCATTATTTATTATTGTTTCTTTTATTTTTTTTTATTGATTCGCAATCATTTAGAGCTTCGGTTCATTTGTCTGCTATTTTCAAGTTCCCAAAAAGTTAAGAGTTGCTGAGATTTTCTCGTATATTAATGTGAATTATTTATAATACAGATTATATTTAACTATTCACATCCTTTTTTAGATGTTAAACGATAAGTAACGGTAATAATTTTTACTTGATGTTTAATCTTGTGGCTTTTATTGAAAATCTCTCAAATACTGAAAATTAATATTTAAAAAATTTATAACTCTTTGAATATTGGATTTTTGTAGATCATTTTAATCTTAAAGTTGCCTTAATTTTCAAGAAAGAATTATTCTGATCGCACAGACTGTTTTTATTTGCTTAAACAAATGCATTTAAATGAAGGTTCTTGCAATTTTGTTAAATTGTAACCTCTACATTTAGATTCTACAATTCAAAAACTATAAAAAGCGATGATTAGTTTTTCCAAATGCATCAGCAGGTTGCTACATTGGAAGACAGTCCCCGCGCGTTCATATTACAACATTACAACCATCGGCAATTCGGCGAATCCTTCCGAACCCCTCCGAGCACAGCCGCGGAGGCGCGTCAGCGTCGCCGATGCAACATCCGCACGGCCACATTATGTTCAAGCTCTTGAAGATTCGACCAAGCCGAGCTGTTGGTTCCCCCCCACTCTTCGACGTCCGCAGAAAGGGTATCAAACATATAATTCGAGCACATCGTGGATTTACGCGAACCAGCGGCGGCCGAGCCGCACCTTCGATTTCCCCCGCTCCTCAACGATTCGTGGAACTGATCACACATTGTATACAGTTTGGTGCGAGCACCGCCGACTTTCGTGAGTTACGCCGGCCGAACCATCTTCTACCGGTTCCCCCACTCCGCCTCAACGCAACGCACTGATCGCGCATATATCTATATATATTTCTTGAAGCATAGAGGTCGCGTGAGCCGCGCGGGACCTCTTTTGCCTATTCTCAGACTTGCTCCAACTATGAGCGCTTTTATAGCTCGTATAAGGTAAAAGTACCAGTTATGGAACAAATTTGGAGGAGTTTTCAGTTTTTTCATATCGTCGTCTCCGAATAGGAAGGCGTTATCTCGAAGTCCGCTCGTAAAAGGTGTTAACTCGGAGTCCGCTCGTAAAAGGCGTTATCTCGGAGTCCGCTCGTAGAAGGCGTTATCTCGCACGCAAATTTTTCCGGCTTAAATTTAAGTTGGCAGCCCTGCCTATATAGCTGCGCGCATATCATAAATATACCTATAAAATCGATTTTTAAGCGTAATGCATAAAATGAATTTATGATAATAATCTAACACTAAGGATTGCTTGAACTACTTCAACTCCATCTTTTTTATGCAGATAATTTCCGCTATAAAAAACATTTTTTATTAATATTTATCTTCGGCTATTTCCATCAGGAATTTTATATAAGTATAATACAAAACTTTATTCTAAAACATTTTTTTTTGTTGAATGAATTCCTATTTACTATTATTATAAAAGCGACTGTAAACGAATAATTTAGCCAGAAATGAAGGATTTTTTGAAGTACAACTTTTGGCTTACATCATTATTCTATAGAATTATTAAATCCTCAGAAAAACGATTAAAAATTTTTAAATATGACACCTATTACTGATTTATATTAATAAAATAAGATTTGAATAACGATTGCGACAACATTTGTCACTTCGCCAAGTCTTCCTGCTTCACCTTCTCGCACCTGACACCATTTCACCTTTCTCCTCCCCTACCTTTATCGCCACAACTACCACTCCTCAGCTCGTCTTGGGCCCATGCTCCGCCAGTGCTGATGGTGCTGAGTGCACATTAAGCCACGCTTTTGTAAACGCATTCGACACCGCGGCCCCCTGCGCAAGCTCATGCTATCGTCGCGTCGCAAGCCCTGGGTCAACCCGCAAATCAGGGCCCTGATGCGGTTTCTTTACTGCGCCTACAGACTTGCGCACGCCTTGGGCGCCGCCGCAGACTTCGCCCGCTTTTGCACGCTGCACTCTCAAGCTTGCAACGCCCTCGACAGCGCTAAAAACGCGCACGTAGTCTCCCGCCTCGCGGACGCCCCGTCGGCTGACGCTAAGTGGCGCAAGCTTCGACAATTGCACGTCACCTCCCCGAACCTGCCTTCACCGCTCACCAAATTCATCGACGATGACCTAAACGCCCACTATGCCGCCACCGTGAACCGCCACCCTCCAATCACAGAGCACGACTTCGAAACCATTGCCAAACGTCCTCTATCCCTCAACAGCCTTTTTTCCCTCCGTCCCTTCACCGAGCGTGAAGTAGCCGACGCCCCCCAGAGATCCTCCTCCAAATCAATGGGGCACGATTGCCTCTCCGCGCCTATGCTCAAACTAACCTTGCCTCACTCCTTCCCTCACATCACCAACCTATTCAACACCTCTATTGCCTCTGCTACGTTTCCAACCAACTGGGAGAAGGTAACCATTAGACCGCTTGCAAAATTAAAGGCAATGTTGCAGCCCTCCGATACACGACCCATCGCCCAGTTGCCCGAGCTATCGTAAGTGCTCGAGTGTCTAGTCCATATCCAGCTCCATGGCCACCTCGAGGTCAACCATTTGTTGCACCACCGTCAAGCAGGCTTCCGCTGCGGGCATAACACCCAGACTGCTCTCATAGGGGTGTTTGACGACATCCGCCACGCCATCGACGAGCGGATGCTAACATTTTTAATTTTATTCGATTTCTCGAAAGCCTTCGACTCTATCCCCCCCGCCATCCTCCTCGCCAAGCTCAGGGCGATAAACCTCTCTACCCACGTCCTGCGGTGGTTTTTTTACTTATGGTTTTACACTTATCTGGCGGATAGGCGGACTCCAGGCCGTTATTGACGCAGGTAGCAAAATCTCTGATTGGCTCCGTGCACCATCCGGCGTCCCGCAAGGCAGCGTTCTTGGCCCGCTGCTCTTCGCCATATTCATCACCGACCTCCTGGCAGTGGTCCGATTTTCCAAGATTATAGTTTTCGCCGATGACATTTACCACCACTTTTTCTCGACCGACTTCCATCTCGCCCTCGAACGCGTTACCCGAGATGCTTAAGCTGTTGCTGATTGGGCTCGATCCAATGCCCTCACTCTCAATTCCGGCAAAACTAAGGTCATCATCCTAGGCAGCGTCACATACCTACGCGACATCGATCTCAAAACACTGCCCCGAGTCGTCGTTGGATGTGCCCTGCCATACGTGACTGAGGCGCGGAGCTTCAGCGTTACCTTCACCAACTCCCTCGATTGGCAAGTCTACTCAAGGCACGTCACGCGCAAGGTGTTCGGCACGCTCTACACCCTGCGCTTTTTCGCCACGCTCTATCGAGGGATATCAGAAAACATCTAGTCGAAGCTCTCGCCTTCCCTCTGCTTGACTATGCCTCCCCGGTCTACAACCACCTCGATAAGGGGCGCATAAAGAAACTCGAGAGAGCCCTGAAAGCCTGCGTCCGCTTCGTGATTGGCAACATTCCGCGCCGCGACCACATCACGCCTTATAGGCTCGCATTAGGGTGGCTGTCCGCTCAGCGGAGGCGTCAATACTTTATTGGCCTCCAAGCAGTCAAAGTCGTGGCGACCCATCATCCGCAGTACCTCGTCGAGCGCTTTAACTGCAGGCTTGATGTCGATGTCAATTTGCGCCGTTCAGATCGGCGCCCGCCGCAATCATTTGAGCCTCCACCACGCCGGACCGAGGCACTTAAGCACTCGTTCGCCCTCGAAGCTATGGATCTCTTAGATTCCATCCACTTTGTCAACTTCTCCCCCTCCAACCTCTCGACGTTCAAACGGACTCTGCATGACGCTCTGTTCTGCCGTGATGTGGCAGATTGGAACGCGCATGTCCGCAACGAAGGCCTCTCAAATCGCCTACTCCACCACCTCCCGTGACCGGTGGCAGTCCCTCTTGAGCGACTTTGAACTCGATCGCCCTAGTCGTCCGTTCCGCAACGACAGTGCGTCCCACTCCTCAACCCTGTAGGTACTTGTGCCTCCTCCCCCCGTGTCTTTATCTATGCTTACCGCCACCTGTGCTCATATTGTCTCCAAATTTTTCTGTTACTCGTGCGAAACTTTATACTTATACTTTTTTTTATACTGTACTTCATACTTTATCTTTTATTATGTTCTCTATTATATGCGTTGAATTTTATATTATAAATGTTGTGCTTTATTAATTTGCTTATACTATATTATACTATATGAATTTGTTATACTTCTGTATATTTTCTTGAAGCACCAGACGGGGTTTCACCCCAAGGTGTAAATAAAAAGATCTCTCTCTCTCTCTCTCTCTCTCTCTCTCTCTCTCTCTCTCTCTCTCTCTCTCTCTCTCTCTCTCTCTCTCTCTCTCTCTCTCTCTCTCTCTCTCTCTCTCTCTCTCTCTCTCTCTCTCTCTCTCTCTCTCTCTCTCTCTCTCTCTCTCTCTCTCTCTCTCTCTCTCTCTCTCTCTCTCTCTCTCTCTCTCTCTCTCTCTCTCTCTCTCTCTCTCTCTCTCTCTCTCTCTCTCTCTCTCTCTCTCTCTCTCTCTCTCTCTCCCTCTCTGCCGTTTGTGACCATTTTTTTCTACTCTTCGGAGTGATATCTGTAGGCAGGAGTAGCTTCAGCGGCTCGCAAGCTTCCGGCCTAAAAGTAGCGAGTCTCTTTTGCTATTTCACGAGCCAGAAGCTATTTTCTGCTCAACGCTGGCAACATAACCTCAACCTCTGCATCCACATCGTTCACGGCCACCTTGTCCGCGCACCTCAGCCAGCCGTGTTCACCAGCTTCTTGGACTCGGCAACATCAACATTTCCGACAGCTACGCACTTCACCAACTCTGCGTCTGCTGCATCAGCTGGGGTTTTTATAGTCTGCTACTATTGGTCTAAAGTGACTCTGCAGTTGATTTCAAACGGTAAGCTTCCAGCGGTTCACGGCCGATGGCACGACTTCTGCCTCATTAGTGTATGCGCATAGACACTACTGTTCTGGTGTGTTCGCTTGGGGCTGACGCTGTCGGCTCCATGATGGGCTTTGCGGCGGCCACGTAACACTAGAACATACTCCAATCGGCTCTATCAGCGCGAGTGCTCTACACTGGCTGTGGCGCCTCCCCTCCCGACGGAGTGGGAGAGGCTCGCGGTCGGGGCTCCCGCAGCTGATCAACATGCCGCCGAAGAGAATGCGCACCGACGACGATGGCACGGCATCTACAGCAGAGTTGCTGTCGTTCGCCGACGTAACAAGGATTACAGGAGTAGTCGCCCTCACCGCGATACGCTCCTCAGTTGGTTCGCTAATGAGAAAGATACTCCAAGAAAAACTACTTTGCGCACGGTGATCAATGATATTTTTGTTCAGACGCTCAGCACCGCTTATCTGTGTAAACTCAGCGCGGAGAGTATAACGACGAATCTAAAATCCCCTGGTGCAAGCTTGTGAAGAGGTCAAATGCGCGGCGACCGCGCTTGGAATGTATACACCCCCATGCATTTCTCAAGGCTCGGACAGCTCGTTAGCGAATATCGACTCGCGTAATAAGGCTTCTGCTTCATCTAGAGTGCCAACTAACTCTTTCAGCTTGAACCGAGGCAAATTGTTTCCTTTAGCTAAGTGTGAGCGTGTTGTCATTGAGCCGCGAGATACAAACGAGACACAAAAGACAATTTTGCCTCTTCGATGGACTCTAAAATCACTATGCTAAATGCAATTGACCCAGTTCCAATGAAACTGCGCCCAAACCGTGTTCTATTCGGCCCGGCATGCTCGATAATTTTTTAAGGTGAAGGCGCCAACTTATCTTCCCTTATAAATAACGCAGGTCGGTCTCGAGATCAAAGCCGACCTTAAATTGAAGCCGCGTCTGGCCATACACGATATACCGGCCGAACTAACTGGAGATGCCATTGCCAATTGTATCTCATAGCAGAATTTTACGGATGGGCTCCCGAAGAGTTTAAAGTTATATATCTTCACCCAGCGGAAAATAAGAAAGTCCGCTCTTGCATAATCGAGACTAAACCGGAGCACAGGCTCCATTTTCGCGAACGGGGTAAAGTTAATATTAATTGGGTTATTTGTCGCGTTACCAACCATATTTCTAATCTCCAATGCTAAAATTGTTACGGTTTCGGGCATATCGCGAACGAGTGTAAAAAGAAAGAGTGCTGCGGTAAATGTGCGGGAGAACATGCCACTAAGTCCTGCAAGGTAATTATTAACAACTTCAAATGTGTTAATTGCATTGCTGCCAATGGTACCACAGTCAATCACTCGGCGACAGATAGAGCTAATTGTCCAATATTACGCGCTAAGATTGCCCGCAAAATCTCTTCCATGAACTATGGTTAATAGCAGTTTAATCTCCCATCGAGCCACTAATGAATCCGCTGTGCACTATTTGAACATTTGTCATTCGAACGCGCAATCACTCCCTTTACATATTTCAGAAATTCAAAAAGCTTCCTGAGACAATAATATACAGGTGTTTGGGAACACGGAATCTCACCTGACCCCTAGCGATCCATCGATAAGGATCGAGATCCCACAATTCAACATGTTCCGTTTTGGCCGCATTGACAAAGCGTGGGGTGGTGTAGTAATATATATGTACACGAGTCGATATCCGCGAAAGAGGTGTGTCGATCGGCTCAGCCGGCTATCTACTAAAAAGACCAGAGTTTTTATTTCTTGAGCTGACATTGGGGCTCTCGAAGATTCTATGAGGGACTATCTATGGCCCGAATAAGGGGGGCTTTTGGTCCGATGTTGAAGAAGCTCTTTTTCACAACAGCGCATACGATTTCACCGTAATAATGGGAGATTTTAATATCAATTGGCTTTCGAATTCTTCCCCATGCAACACTTGGACATACTAACGTGTTGTAAGTTAGATCGCTTTTCGTTTACACCTACCTATCATGAGAAGAAAATAAACCGGCACGAGTCACACAGCAATCGATTACATCTGCGTCTCAGATATAAACAAAGTGGCCTCGCATCATCAAGAGCAAATCCCTCATATATTGAATCACGACGTGTTATTCGCCACCTCTGTTATAGTGCTCCAAATCATAGCCCAGAGCCCATTAGCAGGCGTTCTTGTAAGAATTTCAATGTCAACAATGTTTTACGCGACCTTGATGCTGTTGATTGGAACCTTTTTGACTCCCTGGGCAGCGTGGACAGCAAGTCAAGTTTCTGTACGATTCAATTACTACAACATACGACACTCACGCTCCATTTCGCATCTTCACTCCGAAAAAACGCTACACACCATGGATAACATCTGCAATAAAACAACTAATCGCAGTTTTATCATTAAAAATATTACTTATGTGGACTACAACTTACTATCAACTGATGAGAATTTTTCCATCGGTATTACAGTCTTATAAATTAAATTAAAATAATTCATATTTATGGCAGTCAGATTGCCCTAGTTTATAATCACCTTCGCCGAATCTGAAATAAAAACTTAATTAAAACCTGGAAAAACAACTTTATTAGCAAAGGACTATCTGATTGCCCCCACCACCAAATTGCCCAATTGCCCAACTTTCGAGCTCGCTCCTCAGGGACTGAGATGAAACCCGGGATACACCTCCTTATATACCCATACCCACTTATTTCCTGTTACCCCCACCACCATCCACCTTCCCGTCTCCAACTTTCCATTCTCACTTAAATTAATAAAGAATGATAAATGTTATCTAATTTACTTGACTCTACCATTAAATTTACATTATTCCGATTCCTTAGAATGTGAATACTTTCAAAGCTTTCCTTCTTATATTTATTCTTAATACCTTGTTCCAAAATCGAAAGAATGCAAACTATTTAAACAATGTTCTTTCAAACCCGATGTAAAATTTGTACTACGTAAACTATATTGATTTTCATATATTCTCTTCTTCAAATATCTACCCGTTTGACCAACATAACATCCATTACAATCCCTACAATTAATTTTATAAACTACTCTCGATTTTAAACCTTTATCATCCTTGTCTTTACAATTACTAAATAACCTTTCTAAATTATTATCGTTTCTAAACAAAGCTTGAATATTATGTTTACTAAAAACCCTTCTAATCCTTTCCGACAAACCTCTAACATATGGTAAACTAAAATATGCGTTATTTCCATTTCTATTCCTTGTTTGATTGATTGATTGATAAAATGATTGATGAGAGAGTGCGGGAAATTTATAATGGTGGATTGAAGAAGTGGGCAGATAATCAAGGATCCCACCTGACATGCTGTTTCACTTTAGGCACGTCGAAATCTCCGACGTCCTTGACACTTTTTCCCGTGCACGATCTAATGCTCTAGGCCCTGATATAATCTCTCTTCGTCATCTTATAGTGATGTGAAACCCTAATTTCAATATTTTTTTATCAATATTCAAACGTTTATTTGGAAAAAGACGGTTGTCAAGCGCTCTGTACACGTAAACGCTATATTTACAAATTCTTTTGAGTGATTTTATTAGCATTTTCGTTAGCTATGCTCGTTTGAAAAGTAGGTCAAATGCCGATTCCTACTTACCGACAGTACGGTTTTTATTTAATTAAATAAATTCTCATCATTTTTTTGGAAAAACACGTTTGTCAAGCGCTCCGTATATGTAAATACTGTACTCACAATTTTTTTTGGATGATTCTATTGGTATTTTCGTGAGATGTACTCGTTTGAAAAATAACGTCGGTACTCACATCTCCTTAACCTTTAGAGGACGGGGATTTGGGTTTACTGTTTTCTCTCACTTTTCTATAGAAATCGAGTTTTTGTGATGTCTCACATCTCAAAACTAACACATGTAAAGGGTCGATCATGGGCATGGCCCGTATAGGGGCCATCCCGTCCTCTAAAGGTTAAGGAGTGCCTACTAGCCATTTTACTTCCTCTAATTAACATTTTTGATTCATCACTTCAGTCAGGTCACTTTCCATCCAAGTGGAAACGAGCAATTGTACGACCATTACCGAAGAAAAAGTCCGCTTCGGAAATCTCAGATTTCAGACCAATCAGCATTCTTTCCGCGGCATCTAAAATTCTTGAGTCTGTGGGATATAAGCAAATCGACGAATTCGTCTCAGAAGGAGGTCTATTGGATGATTTTCAATCGGGTTTTAGAAAAGGTCATATCACGCATACAGCGCTTATACAGATTATAGATGAGATGAGAGAAGCCATTGATAATGATTGCATCACACTTTTAGTTGGCATCGATCACACAAGGGCGTTCGATCTTGTGAATATAAAATTATTTATCGACAAATTACGTTATTCTGGCCTCTCGGATGCAGCTAGTAACTGAATCGAATCCTTTTTGTCCGGACGCTCGTAAGTCGTCGCGTTCAATAACGGGGAATCTCAGCGCCATTGGAGAGGCATGCAGTAGTTCCATAACGTAGTCTCTTATGCTCCCCCTTTTTCTCACTCTTCATCAATGACTTACCTCTGGCATTGAAACTGCAAATATCAACTTTACACCGATGACCTTGTAATTTTTCGAAGAGGGATGTTTCGTGACGCTAAGGACATCATTAGGCGAGTCAACGAAAACCTGGAGAACATTTCTCGCTGGGCATCTCTCAATGGTCTTACCGTTAACCCATCCAAAACTCAAGCAATTTGGATGGGGTCAAGGGGCTACATGAGCCGTCTTAAAGATGTCAAGGACCTACCAGATATTACCCTAAACGGTGTTACCATTGAGCCATGCGATTTTCTTAAAGTGCTCGGTATAACTCACGATAGCACTCTATCGTGGCGCGAACAGAGTAATACCACGGCGAGAAACTGCTTCGGTGCATTAGCCAGACTCCGAAAATGCCATGGCTACCTACCCCAGGAAACAAGACTCACGCTAATCAAAACTCTGGTCTTTCCTCATCTCGACTATTGTGCTGAGATCTTCTTAGATTTATCAAAGGAGCTTACCCTCAAGCTTGCTCGATGCAAAAATGCGGCGCTACGTTTTGTAACGGGTACGAAGATATTCAAGTACGTCTCTCTCTCTCTCTCTCTCTCTCTCTCTCTCTCTCTCTCTCCCTCTCTCTCTCTCTCTCTCTCTCTCTGTCTCTCTCTCTCTCTCTCTCTCTCTCTCTCTCTCTGTCTCTCTCTCTCTCTCTCTCTCTCTCTCTCTCTCTCTCTGTCTCTCTCTGTCTCTCTGTCTCTCTCTCTGTCTCTCTCTGTCTCTCTCTCTGTCTCTCTGTCTCTCTGTCTCTCTGTCTCTCTCTGTCTCTCTCTGTCTCTCTGTCTCTCTGTCTCTCTCTGTCTCTCTGTCTCTCTGTCTCTCTGTCTCTCTGTCTCTCTGTCTCTCTCTCTCTCTGTCTCTCTCTCTGTCTCTCTCTCTCTCTGGCGGTGAGTACAGGCAGTCGTCACTCTATTCGCTCCTGCTATCTTTCACCACTATTAAGGGACACTTCACTCTGTGGAGTGTTTTTCGTTCTAGGAAACTGGCTCCGGTGGCTCTGAAGCTTGTGCCTGAGGTCTGCACCACTTCGATGCATTTCTATGAGCCTGGAGCAAGTTTCCTGTTGATGACGCTGACATAACCTCAAACTAAAGACGTGACATCTCGCCAACATATCTTTATTCGCCGGCTGGTCTGCATGATAGTCTTTCTCTGCACTACTCTTTGGTACCCGTCAACTCTTTGGTACAAGTAGCTGCAGTGCATGTGCAACCACTACAGTGCATCACGTACCGGGTTTCTACGGACTTCTGCTATTTGAAATTTTCGGCTGCCAACGGTAAACATCATCGCCACAGCTTCTGCCAAGTGTAGTGCTGACTGTCATCTTTACCGTCACTTAACAGCCTACCGTAAGGTAAAAGTACCCTTTATGGAACAGTTTTTGCTAGTTTAGAGTTTGGATTGAGATTAAAACTATTGTACAGGAGTAATATTTACAATTTTTGGATATCAATCGATGGGGTAAAGATCAAAGATTAAAATGAGACCTTAAAAAAGCAAATTGAATACGAATTGTAATTATTACAATTAAAAAACCAAACCGACACCAAGTACGTATTATGGAACGACAATTTTACAGATTGTCCCCCCGTTCCATAATCGATGTCCCCATTTTGGAACAGGATAGAAATCAGTTTTAATTTAATAACTTATGTACTATTTTACTTACAATAAGAGACTTACGATATACAAATGATGATTTCAAATTATTTATACTTTTTTTATTAAAAAACATGAATATAAAATACAATTTTAAACGTATCAAATTAATACAATAATTGCATACAACTTAAAATACTTAATACTTATTTTTAAATATCTGAAATTACAATTAATTTATTTTTTGGTTTGGATTTATTATTTGCTACACTATTTTCATCTCGAGCATAGTCTCTTCTTCCATCGTATTACTTTTTAAGTTATTTTCAAGATTACTCGAGTGAAGATTTATTTTTTGAGAAGTTATTACACTTTGTTGACAAATCTCATTATTGACTGTTCGACTGATAGATTCTTGTGTTTGATCATTGTATACTATATTGCAGATGGAGAAAAAACTCCTAAAAAAATTCAATATGATTAAAATAAGAAAAATGTTAATATAGTTACATGAATAATTTGCAATTAGATTGTACGAACCCCATTGACTTAGTTTCTCAATCAAATTTTCTATTGTAAAATCTTCACAGTTATCGAGTAACCATTCTTCATTTAGTATGTAATTATCCTTATTTAAACTGTTTCTTAGTTCTATACTACTTTTCTAATGAGGTTTTAAAACTTTAGACGAGCCAGGTCTTGAAGGAGATTCTTGTGGATCTTTACAGCTCTGTGGAGAGATGTGGCTGGGACATTCAATTTAGCTGCAATTTGCAGTGCAGCATTAACTGCATTAAAAGTTTTTTTGCAATTGTAATGCAGAATACAGTCTCCTTTTGATTTTTAGTTTCCTTTTGTCTGGTTGAACTTTCTTGCGAATAACTTTGTTATGCTAAGCATTCTTTTTTAACATCTCTTTAATATCTTCCGTAGTCTCATTTTATTTGTCTTATGTTGTGCCTTTATTTTTTTTCTTTGCTGTCATTTTTCTTGAGTTTCATAAAATCTGTAAAAAAAATAAAAAACAAATTTCTAAAGGAATGTAACTTACAAACTGATTTTTTATCAAATTTATACGTTAGGTTTGTTATTTATGTTTCACAATCAGAATTTCACATACAAATATATACTTACTTATTAGTAAAATGATGCAGGAAACTCAAATGATTGTTCACGCACGTCTCAAGATAATGTTAAATAATAAATAACTTTAAAACTGTTGAGTGAAAACGCGCTCCATAAAGGGGACATGCTTAGAGACAGAGGTCCCCGAACTTGGAACGCTACCTTTGGCTGTTCCATAAACTCGGACTACACTCGTTTGTATGCGGCAATTATGAAACACTAAAATATTTATTGAAAATCTTTATTGTTGCAGAAAAACTACTGTAAAACTTTAATCTATGAGTAAAAAAACTGCATATTATAAAAAGATTGATATTTGAAAAGTGTTGGAGTGCATAGTTACAGTTAATAAAATAAAACGTATGAAACCAGCACCATTGACTTCAACAGCCACAGATTTGAGTCGATCTCAGAATACACGCAGTCATATATTTTTTTAAAATTATAATTATCATGTAGAACTGTGAATCTCTTTGCATATTACATAATAAACTTTCACTATTCAGATAAAATTTTGATATTGTTTATCTGTATCATTAATAGACTTTATTTTACTATATTTTAAACTGTTCCATAAAGGGGTCACAATTTGAGCGATGTTTCATAATGGGTACTTTTACCTTACACTGGAACCGACTTTCTCGTCTGCAGAAGAGCCGCATTGTGTACATCATGCGAGTATGTTCACGTATTCTTTTTATGGTAGCCGACGTGTTATATTACACGTAAGTAAAGTCATAAACTAAATGAGTCAGGGTTTTTCAATTGTAGTATGGTTTAACAGAATCAGCAATTTATACTGTTGTTGTACTGCTTGATTTACACTATTTATAATATTTATTTATTCTAATCTAGTCAATCTCGATTTTTATCAAGTCTGATTGCTCTTTGCGTTTTTAATTTTTGGCATATAAGTAGTTTAAATTACAACCAGTATTACTCATTTATTGCCTAATTTATTGTCTCAATCGGAATTAATATTTATTTAATTTATTTTTTTATTTATTTAATTTTATCTAGTCAACCTCGATTTATATCAGGTCTGATTGTTTTGTTGCGTTTTTAATTTTTGGCATACGAGTACTTTAAGTCGCAGTGTTCTGCTCTTTACGTAACCAGTATTATTTATATAATTATTTATCTCGCTCCGTATTCATTAAGTATTATCTATTTAGATTAAATTCAGTATTATTATTATTATTAATTCAATTCAGTATTACTAATTGTTTAAGCATCACTATCTATACTGCCTCACTGATGTTAACTGTACATATAGAAATTTTGTATATCTGACCGATTTCTCTCAATACTACTTGTAAACGGGTGTAAAAGGCCTCTACTTTGCCGACCTGCCTGACTTAGTCAACGTTCGCACTACTTACTCTCAGTATTATAGATAATAGGGCATTTTAACTAATTTTAATACTTTCTAGCGCTGTTTCGGTTTATGATTCGAACTTTTTATACCTTCCTGACCTTTTACACCAGTATTTTTACGTAATATTCCTAATATCTGCAGTTACAATCACTTCTCTTTCTCGCATTTGCATCTTCACTCGTTGGCATAACATATTGTGTTTCGTCTTTCATTATGTATCTCATTCTTCAGTGATTGTTCATTTCAATCCATTTTTCTTTCTCACCTCTGTCGCTTATTGTACAAGTTTTATTGTAACGATAGAAACCATATGCCGTGGCTGCAACAAACCTATCAAAACGACTGTTGTTTCGTGTGACCATTGTCACAAAAACTATCATCCTTCCTGTACTGCTTTCAAGCAAGTTCGAAACAATACAAATAAAATCATTAATGCATGTCGTAGTTGTATCTCTGCAGCTAATACTAATAGGCAAAGAACTGAACCTATTAACGAAAGTCAAGCTGAAAGCCAAGGCACCGCTACAAAATCTACTCCTGCATCTGAATCTACTTTTTCCTCTAGTACGCCCTCCAGTGACCAAATACTTAGCATGCTGCTGGGAAAAATGGATAAGTTGGATGGCATAGAAACGCAAATCTCCAATTTTCAAACATCACTGTCAGACATCACTGACAAAATAGCGGACTTCTCGGAAAAACTTCAAATACTCGAGGTGATTTCTGCAATAGTTCAGCGAGTTGATGCCGCAGTTGAGGATATTGACAAATTAAAAAGCGACAACTCTGCACTAGATTGTGGACAATAAGCTATCTTCTACTGTCTCCGCGGATGTCGTGGCAGACAGTAGTGGCAGGATCCAATATCTCGAAGAGTTAAATGCCTCACTGTCCTCTCGTCTCTCGGAACTAGCAGATGCTAACAGCGACTCTCTTCCGAAATCGTGCTGGGTGGCCTCAAATATAAGAGTGGTATTAATCTCCGTAGTCTGTCATTTGTGGCCCTCAACACCATTTATCCAGACTTGGAATTAAGGGAAATAATCTCTGTCTGACCATTGTACGGGAAGGACCGACGAACGGAGCCTCCAACATCATCTATCAGCTCGACTGCTCTGATGGACACTACTGAAGAAACACTGACACCTGAACCTACAACATTTACCTTCTCTTCTCAGCAACTAATAGTCAATCTCACCTCACCAGCCCTTGCCCATGCCATTATCCACAGTAAAATCAAATTCAAGAAAGTACACACATCTGCCATCGATAAGGATCTGCTACAGTCACTTGGAGTCCCGTCACCACTAGCTCCGGGGCTCATCAACGTCAATGAGTTTCTTCCAACTGATGTCTACAAGTTGCATAAACAGGTTCGACCAAAAGCCAATGATAAAGAAAATCGATTTCTTACATTTGTTCGCTGAAGAAAAATCTATGCAAGACCAAAGACGAGTGATAAGCCTACTCTTATAAATTCTGAAATCGATCTCTTTAATTTTTTAGAGAGTCTAGAGAAATAGCGCAACATGTAAAGTCATTTACATTGCATCCTCACCCTCGTCGAGCAGCATCGTCACTCTCATCTACAATAATCTCTTCCTCATCTCACACTCCAAACGTAACTTTAGTAAATCATTCTCTGTCTCATACTCATAGTGCATCCTCCCCTCTCTCGTCACCAAATTGTCTAGTAGCCACCACGAAGTGCTCTGGAGATGGATTAATGGTATGTTGTTTCAATGCTAATTCTATCTTGGGTCACATTGAGACAATAAGACTCTTTCTAGCCTCTCGCCCCTACTATCACTTAATAGCAGTAACTGAGACCAAGCTCACTGAAATGAAGGAGGACCATCTCTTATCTCTGGGAGACTATGTTTTGTTTCGTAAAGACCGTAAAAGTAATGGTGGAGGTGTGGCACTGTACATACACAACTTCCTCACATCTAAATGTCTTTGCACATCAACAGAAGAATGGACATGCCTACCCGGCACGCCAGAATACATATTCTGAGGTCAAAGCCAAAGGTATCCCTCCATTCTTTACAGCGGTCGTCTATAGGTCACCTCATGCTCCTTTCCTGGAAAATAGCAATTTCATGGAGGATCTCACTGTCAACATGCACAACTATAACACCAAAATAATAATGGGTGATTTTAATGCCAACCAATTGTGCGATTCTTTTGATGCAGTCTTCATTCGCAATTTCCTTTATGAAAATTCACTTAAACTTGTTCCCCACGGAGCTACATATCATAGGGATACAGGTACCTGGCTTGACCTCTGTATTATAGACGAACAAGATACATTACTGGACAACTGGAAGTCTGAGACACCTTCTATTGACAATCACAGCATTACAACGGCCATTATTGACGTCTCTGTACCCAAATTTGTTACTTTCTCATACTTGGATTTCAAGTGTGTGGATAAGGGCGTTTTAGATACCTTCCTCCGTAGCTGTGATTGGACAGTTAGCTCTGATTCTCCGGAGTCTAAATTGTCAGTGCTCTGCGGTAACCTTATATCAGCCTTTGATCGATTGGTCCCACTCAAAACTATCAAGCCCAACAACTATAATCATCCTTGGTTTACCTCACTCCACAAAAACCTCATCTCTGAAAGGGACAGACTCTATAGACGATACCGACGCACGAGACAGCCATACGATCTCCTTCTATACCGTCAAGCTAGAGATCATGCTTACAAAATCATCCAATCACCCAGACTTGAGTACTACTACACACGCTTATCATCCATCACAGATCCATCGTCTCTCTGGAAAGAACTGAGGCATCTGGGTGTCGTTTCTCCTAAAGTAGAGTGCCCTCATGATTTCACGTCTCATCAGCTGAATGAGTACTTTTGTTCGGTATCGTTCGATCCCAAGGCTCCATCTATGGATGAGTAACTAACTGAACTGAAGTCCAAAGATCTTTCTGAATTTTTCTTCCTGAAAGAAATAGATACACTGGATGTAACTGCAGCAGTTAATCATTTCAGTACTCAATCCAGGGGACCGGACGGTATTCCTAAATGCTTCACTCTGGCAGCCCTTCCTTCAATAGTCACCCACCTCCGCGATCTCTTAAATGCATAAATTAAATATTCTACCTTTCCCTCTGAATGGAAGAGGTCACTGGTGCTTGATTTGAATAAGGTAAAAACACCCGGTAGCCCCAGCGATTTCCGTCCCATATCACTTCTCAACTTTCTCTCTAAGGCTCTTGAATACATAGTTCACCAACAAATCAACGATTACATTGAAATATATCACATTCTAGACTGCATGCAGACCGGCTTCGAGAAAAACAATAGTACACAAACAGCCCTCCTTAAACTTACAGATGATATCCGAGTTGGGATCAACCGAAAGCATGTTACTCTCCTCTTCCTCTTTGATTTTAGCAAGGCATTCGATTCTGTTTGCCACGTATCTCTTCTCCGCAAATTGGAGGACTATGGCTTCTCTAAGCCTGCTCTGAGATGGGTCGCATCTTATCTGTCAGGTCGTCAGCAGGCTGTTAAAGGAAAGAACGGGTCTACCTCATCTTTCCGTCCCCTCAATACGGGAGTGCCACAAGGCTGTCTTAGGGCCGCTACTTTTCTCGCTGTATGTTAATGACATCAGCTGCTGCCTAGATCCTGGAATATCCCGTATACTTTATGCTGACGATCTTCAGATATATGCTCAGTGCCATCTAAATGACCTTGATTCTCTGATTGAAAAGATGAGTGACAATACCAGTCGTATAGCTACTCGGGCTACAGCAAATCAGCTGAAACTAAATGTTGGCAAAACAAAAGCCATGGTTTGCGGTAACCCCTACTACATTAACCAACTTCTATCTACGGCATCCGACATCGCAATTGGCAACTCTAGGATACAATTTTCTTCATCTGTCGGGCCGATACTTTAATGTATCGACTTTATCGTCGGAGAGATAGCACCACCTTAGAACTGAGGAAACACTTAATACAAGCGCTTCTTTGGCCTTTGGTTGACTACTACTTTCTAGCTTTCTGTAACATCTCTGTTGAATAGGACAATAGGCTCCAAATGGTATTGAATACGGGAATCCGCTACATTTTTGGTGCTAGAAGGGATGAGCACATCACTCCTTACAGACGTCAGCTTTCCTGAATCACTAATGTTGATCGGAGACTCTACTTTGCTGACACTATGTTTTATAAATTAAATCAGTGTGGTCAGCCTCCCTATCTTGCAAATTTCTTTCTCCGTAGAGTCAGCGACAGACCGTCCAGGAGTGGTGTAAAGCCGCTAGTTATTCCCAAGCATGATCGCGAAGCACTTGGCAACTCATTTCACGTCACAACCACCCACATATGGAACTCGCTACCATCAACCATACGAGACCTTCCTACCTTAGCATCATTCAAGATCTCACTCTATAACTTCATTTCAACCTTGAAGCCACATCCTCATTCCATAAACACGTTTTTAAATTCCGAGAAGCATTCTAAACCTAGAACAATCATTAGTACTCATCTCATCTTATATCTGTGCTCTTCACTCACATATCGCTCATTTTCACCCCTCATCATGTTTCATCTCTCATTCACATATATTCATCTTCTTTTTTATATCTTACTGCTTTTGCTGCGATATATTTTATTGTTTACTTCCTAATTTTTGCCGTTATCTATTTTGTAACTATTAATTGTATCATTTGTAAAATTTCTACAACATAACTTCTATGTATAGTTTTGTACAACATAATGTACATCAATAAATATTTAATCAATCAATCAATCTCTCTTATGTGTATATGTATACATACATATACATCACTGTCTACTTATACTGCGGTGAGCCGCGCGCGCTCCGTCGCTACGGAGCTACCGTCTCTCTCTCTCTCTCTCACTCACAGTCTCGCACCGCGCGCCCCTCTTCCGCGTGACCGTCGACTCTCACTTGCATGCGCGACGCGTCACGGCTGCGCGCGCCGTCGTTTCTTCCGTGCGCAAGCTCCCTCCCCCTCCCCCCCGCGCCGCTCGCGCCTACCATGCTCTCTCAATATGACGCACCGCGCGCGTGCGCTGGGGAGAAGAAGAAACCATGTAACGACACCGTGGTGCGTCCATCTTGACCCGCTGCGCGCGAATGCACACGTGCACATTCCTGCGCGAACCCGTTGCGCGTCCATACCGGTTCGGGGAATTTGCCGATACTCACTCGAAAACTGTCTAATTTTTCGCACTACACTTCCATGAAACCCATGCAGCGCGCAAAAAAAACACTCTCGCACTTCTAATTTTTCGACTTTTCCTCTTTCTCCTACCGAAACGCGAATTTCCAAATGTCGATGCATCAATTTTACGTACCTTTGCTAGCGTCTCCCTCAGCCATGGTGCTCTCTCTTTTGAACGGCAAGTCTGGTGTCGTCTCTCCTTGGCAAAGCCCTCCACCACGTGAACACAAAACTGCGCTCTGAGATAGGAGCGAAGAGACTTCTCTCTCACGCTCTTGAGTCCTATCTCTTTTTCTTAAGGCACCAAACGGACACCCACTTAATCACTCACAAGAAAACCATTGCGCGCTGGAAGCGTTGCTACACTTACTGACCCATAACCTGTTGGGGTTAGGGTAAGATATCAAGCTATAATAAAAACGGGAACACTCGGAGTTAGTTAAAATTGACTTTATTTAACTCTTTCTAATATCACACGTTTTCAACGTGTTCTCGCACTCGTTCTCGCTCACAGCGCTTCTCGCTTATACGCAACTATACATACATAAGCTTGGCTACGTGGATTGACTATCCAGAACCTCATAAATGATATGAAATAAAATTTTATTTATTATATGTTGTAACGAAGTTCGAACTTCGCGAGCAAAACCCCTCGCGCGCACGCACGCACGTACATAAGGTACAGCACTTATGCGCATGCACGCGAAGAATGGATCGGCAACGACGCGCGCGCAAAAGACATTCGAGTTTCCGCCTTGTCCCCTTGCACACACCAATTAAGAGAAAAATTCGTTTTCCGTGATTTGCTCGTTTAGCGAATAAGTTCGGAGGAGAAAATAAATCGCCTCGCACAGTGAATCGCTACCCCACTCGCCGTGTAAGTCTAGCGACGTGGGTGTAGCTATCATCTTCCACGCGACGAGTACAGGAATCCAGGTGTCCGCAGTGAGCCCCGTCAACGAGCCACCCGGAGACGGAGAGAGTGCAAGACACCAGCTCCGCGTGAATTTCGCTACCCCGCGCGCCGAGACGTAAGGTTAGTGCCTGCAAGCCCAGCGAGCGTGTGAAACTCTACCTCGACGCGCGAGGTAGAAAGTGACGGAGACGTGTCGTGCACTATATCTCCGAGTGTGTATGTGCGTAACTTCCGCGACGCGTGCGACTTGCGAGGAGGATTGACCTCGCGAGTATAAACACCGTGGTGCAATTTATCATTTCTTTAGTTTGTGTTAACTTTGACCTTTTACGTTCAATAAACGTGTCGTTTTATATATTTCGGAGTTCGCGAGTGATTATTGCGCTTCCTCCCTTTCCATCCGTTGTTCCTATACGTACCTCGGATACCACCTCCGACGCGGGATCGCCGACTTCCTCGGCGATCATCTGAGCTCCGGGTATTTACGCGTTTCCCCCCTTATATACTTATTAGCGCGTAGCATTTCACACGATAGATACATTCCCGGGTAACTTCTGAGTTACCCGGTTGTATACAGCAGGCGAACGGCGTTGTATCGAGTGCGCATAGAGCCTGCAATTCTGCCAGGGCGCGGTCGAGCCGCAACGCGGGTAATCATCGTCCTTGACGAGCAGCATCGTCGAGGAGAAATCCGTTGCAGAGTATAGTGAGTGAGAGAGAGAAAAACCATACAGGTAAGCTCTCGGCATTGCCGCAAACTCTCTCGCTTCCAAAATATTCGTCCTGTTGGCGCCCATACGTGTGGAGATAGGTACAGTAGGACAGCGCGCGGGCTCGGAACACAGCCGACACCGCGATCGTCCGACCGCGCGAGAGTGTATGTATGTGTGCGAGAGCGACAGCGTCGTAGACAGTTGTATATCTACGAAAATACTTTGTCACGAGAAAGATTATATATCGCGGGTAGAAATGAAAATAATTCGGCCTTGCGATATATAGGAAAAGTTCCACAAAAGTTTGAAGCTTCGCTTTTCCCCATACTAAGTCGATTTATAATCGATTAGTGAGTTGCTTAACAATATAGTTAAACAACTAGAATATTTAATAATTTAAATGTTGTGAGGATCCTCGTGAGGGCCAATTCCCAGAAATAAATTTGAAAACAATCTTGAATACTAGATTGCAACGTTTCGTCAGGAAGTTCCCTGACCTCTTCAGGCTTTATTAAAAATATATAGAGTTAAAACACATACAAAAATAAAAATAAAAAACTAGTCAAATAAATTAAACACAATCTATGCAAAAACCTTTACCTATAAATAGCTACGTCGATACTGGTAAGATACCAGTAGAGTCGAGATGGTATGCAGAACATAATGCACACTTCGCTGGGGTTTATATATAATCACGCTTGTTTACCTTTTTAAATGTAACGTTCTTAACAGCTTTTTGTATATATTATTCAAATTTTGTGTATCTTCTATTCTATTGATAGTGTTATGATTTAAGTTAATATGTAACATTTCGGAAATAATTCGTTTCGTGTAATTGTTTTCCCTATCTAAAATTTGGATGTTTTTCCAGTGAACGATGTGTTTCATAGTTCTTTGGTGTGTTGCTATCACTGATTTGTTATTCTTATCTCTTTCATGTTCTTTAATCCTATTTTTTAACTTTCGCTTAGTTTCGCCAATATAAGTCGATGTACAAGACATACAATTTATCTTATAGACTACGCCATATGTTTCTGATTTTTCTATTTTATCCTTTCCTAATTTAATTATATTGTTCAATTTTTTGTTGATCAAAGGTACTGTGCGGATGTTATATTTGTTTAAAATATACGAACATTTTTTATAAAAGGTATTATTATATGGAATGGAGATTGTAGTTAGTGGACGGTTCTCATTATTAGTCTTTTTATTGTGATATTTGAGTTTTCGAAGTCTATTTCGTATGTGTATGTTTATAAATTCGGAAGGATAATCGTTACATAAGAGAAGTTCTGTAATTTTGTGTATATTCGCGTCATGAAAACAAGTATCGGATAAAAGAATTGCTCTATCCACCAGGTTCGCAACGATGTTTATTTTTTGTTGTATGGTGTGGTTAGAATTATAATTTAACAGTCTCGATGATGCTGTTGTTTTTTGATACCAGTTAGTCAAAATTTGATTGTTTTTTCTCGTAAGACTGAGATCTAAAAAATTTATACTATTGTCTATTTCAGATTCGAATGTAAATTTAAGATGAGTATTATACTTGTTAAACACTTGTAGAACTGTATCAACTTGATCGCTTTTTATACATAAAATTGTGTCGTCTACATATCTAAAGTAAAAGAGCGGAATACAATCGTGTGTAATTTTTAATTCGCGCAAGCAGTCTGTTTCTAAATTTTCCATAACCATGTCAGCGAATAATGGTGAGATAGGAGATCCCATAGGTGTGCCAAATATTTGTTTATAAGTTCTATTGTTGAAATTGACATATGTGTTGTCAAATAAAAAACAGACTATATTCCGAATCTCATGAAAAGGAATTTTGCATTTATTGTGAATATGTGTGTAACGTCTGTCTATGCTTTCTAATACTAAATCGCACGGTATATTTGTAAACAGAGAGCAAACGTCCAAAGATAGAAGTACATATGTACTGGGTATTATAATTTTACTGATTTTATCTTTCATCTCGAAACTATTATTAATATGAGAAAGCGGTTTCGGAATACAATTTTTTAATTCGTTGTAAATGATCTTAGATAAATAATGTGTTGGGCTACCAATAGTTGAAATGATAGGTCTTAGTGGAATACCTTCTTTATGGATTTTTGGAAGACCATATGCTCTAGGTAGTAGAGTGTTGGTTTGTGTGAGTTGGTTTGTGTGAGACTCCATATCAGGGGGAGTTTTTCCAACACATCACCATAACACATGGGTACGGTATCACCCGTCTCCTCACAACCTGGTCAAAAATGAGACACGAGCTCGCAAAAGCTAAGGCCCGTAACAATTTCCTTCTCAAATGCAGAAACCAGGATATTTTTCCAAACAACGTTCGAAACGCAGTAAAACGCCTCAACTGCACATCGTTCTACAGTAAGTGCTGCGCTGATCAACTTAATAACTACAAGAATAAGCTACATTACCGTTATTTAAAACTCTTACTGAAGGACATTCACATCCACATTTATTTTTTACATAAACAACTTAACAAGCTTAAATTTAAAATTTCAAAATCTCCTGTTGAACACTCGAAACTTGAAACCTTCTTTTATTTAACTGAAAAAACTAGTTTCCACATTTACTCAAATTTAAGAAATAAATTACAAAAGAAATTGCACGCCCTCATTAGTATTAATAGAACAGTTAATAAAAGTTCGTTTGAAAAACAGAACTGGGTAAAAAACCTAACCAATACAATATTACCCGAATCTGTTCTTAATATTGTATCACTAGGTCCAAAATATAACGTAAAATCAGAAATATCAAAAACAGATATACTAACAACAATCAAAAATGTTGAAAGCAGCCTCAAAAACTTAGAGTTGCATAACGATATTAAGAATGAAATCCGAGCGAACTCAACCACTGTTATGTTACATAATCAAAAAAAAGTAATACATACAGCACACCAAGAAAAACTTTTCTCTACAGATTTAGCGAGAACGAAAAGTTTTCTAAAACATAATTCTAATATATTTTTCACACACGCGGACAAGGGTAATTTAACCGTATGTATGAATGTGTTGGATTACCAGAGTAAAATGATAGACTTATTGAAAGATAATAATACATACAAACTAATAAAGAAAAATCCATTGCCAAAGTTACAATCAGATGTTCACAAACGATTAGCGCATTTAAACAATAACGATTTCTTACAAATAAAATATCATAACAACCAACTCACACAAACCAACACTCTACTACCTAGAGCATATGGTCTTCCAAAAATCCATAAAGAAGGTATTCCACTAAGACCTATCATTTCAACTATTGGTAGCCCAACACATTATTTATCTAAGATCATTTACAACGAATTAAAAAATTGTATTCCGAAACCGCTTTCTCATATTAATAATAGTTTCGAGATGAAAGATAAAATCAGTAAAATTATAATACCCAGTACATATGTACTTCTATCTTTGGACGTTTGCTCTCTGTTTACAAATATACCGTGCGATTTAGTATTAGAAAGCATAGACAGACGTTACACACATATTCACAATAAATGCAAAATTCCTTTTCATGAGATTCGGAATATAGTCTGTTTTTTATTTGACAACACATATGTCAATTTCAACAATAGAACTTATAAACAAATATTTGGCACACCTATGGGTTCTCCTATCTCATCATTATTCGCTGACATGGTTATGGAAAATTTAGAAACAGACTGCTTGCGCGAATTAAAAATTACACACGATTGTATTCCGCTCTTTTACTTTAGATATGTAGACGACACAATTTTATGTATAAAAAGCGATCAAGTTGATACAGTTCTACAAGTGTTTAACAAGTATAATACTCATCTTAAATTTACATTCGAATCTGAAATAGACAATAGTATAAATTTTTTAGATCTCAGTCTTACGAGAAAAAACAATCAAATTTTGACTAACTGGTATCAAAAAACAACAGCATCATCGAGACTGTTAAATTATAATTCTAACCACACCATACAACAAAAAATAAACATCGTTGCGAACCTGGTGGATAGAGCAATTCTTTTATCCGATACTTGTTTTCATGACGCGAATATACACAAAATTACAGAACTTCTCTTATGTAACGATTATCCTTCCGAATTTATAAACATACACATACGAAATAGACTTCGAAAACTCAAATATCACAATAAAAAGACTAATAATGGGAACCGTCCACTAACTATAATCTCCATTCCATATAATAATACCTTTTATAAAAAATGTTCGTATATTTTAAACAAATATAACATCCGCACAGTACCTTTGATCAACAAAAAATTGAACAATATAATTAAATTAGGAAAGGATAAAATAGAAAAATCAGAAACATATGGCGTAGTCTATAAGATAAATTGTATGTCTTGTACATCGACTTATATTGGCGAAACTAAGCGAATGTTAAAAAATAGGATTAAAGAACATGAAAGAGATAAGAATAACAAATCAGTGATAGCAACACACCAAAGAACTATGAAACACATCGTTGACTGGAAAAACATCCAAATTTTAGATAGGGAAAACAATTACACGAAACGAATTATTTCCGAAATGTTACATATTAATTTAAATCATAACACTATCAATAGAATAGAAGATACACAAAATTTGAATAATATATACAAAAAGCTGTTAAGAACGTTACATTTAAAAAGGTAAACAAGCGTGATTATATATAAACCCCAGCGAAGTGTGCATTATGTTCTGCATACCATCTCGACTCTACTGGTATCTTACCAGTATCGACGTAGCTAATTATAGGTAAAGGTTTTTGCATAGATTGTGTTTAATTTATTGGACTAGTTTTTTATTTTTATTTTTGTATGTGTTTTAACTCTATATATTTTTAATAAAGCCTGAAGAGGTCAGGGAACTTCCTGACGAAACGTTGCAATCTAGTATTCAAAATTGTTTTCAAATTTATTTCTGGGAATTGGCCCTCACGAGGATCCTCACAACATTTAAATTATTAAACATGGAGGGTGCCACTCAACATAATAGAATATTTAATATTTTTATATTTTTATTTATTTATATTCGGATAAATAGTAGAAAAGCGAAAGAGAGATTAACAACACTAATAAGTCAACAATAATTAATTGTGAAATCGCATGACTAATCAATTAATTAATTAATAAAAATTATTTTTTATAGTTCTAATGATAATTTTCTTTTCTTTTCTTTCAGCCTTGTTTCTCTTAATGATGTTATTCTGGCGGTGGCTCACTTTTCTTCACAAGCTCGAGGGGAGGATGATATCCCGCAAAGTGTCATAGCAAAAGCTCTTCCATCGATTGATCCATTACTAGTGAAAATCTTTAACTCTTCGCTTTTCACTTCTACTTTTCCTGAGACTTGGAAGAAGACTCAGCTTATACCATTAAAAAAGAAATCAGCGCCATCGTCGCCTAACGATTTTCGCCCAATCGCATGGCTAAGCTTTCTTTCCAAGGTTCTGGAAAGGGTCGTTCATGACCAACTTCTGGAGTTCATCACTCGTAAAAGCATTCTCGATCCACTTCAGGCGGGTTTTCGTAAGCATCACTCCACCTCAACCGCACTGCTTAAGCTGACAAAGGACATTAGATCTGGTTTTGATAAACGGCTAATCACAATTGCTTTACTGTTTGATTTCAGCAAAGCGTTTGACACTATCTTGCATAACTCGGCACACCTTCTGTTACTACCCCCGGCACACCTTCTGTTACTACCGTCGTGAGTACACGAGGTAGTCACAGGCCGTGTACCCGGAACCGCTGTTTCTTAGTCGACGTGCGCACAAGTGACTAGGGGAATACGAACCCCTCCTGCATGTGCCCGGAATACCGGAACACACCCCGTTCTACCGTCGTGAATACGCGAGGTAGTCGAGCGTCGCTACCCCAGCCAAGGCGCTTTCTTTGGTTCTTACTAAAGAAATAATTAACAGACAAGAAAAAAATTGTGCTAAATGTCATCTAATTTGCTCATAATTACTCAATATTTAAATAGTGCAAACATTGAAAACAATAACATTAAACAAATAGAACGCGTTATTAGCGTTTTTTGCTTTCAAGACAAAATTTTGATACGTGCAAATGAATGAAGCGCTGAGCAAAATTGAGCAAATTGAAATATTAAAGACGCATATTTTATTATTTGATATGGATTATTTCTTTAGTATAGAAATAAAGAAAAGCTGAATAACACCACCGACTTGGGTGGCTGCGCTAGGTAGTCGTGAGGCGTGTTCTTGGAGTCGCTGGTCCATTAGTCGACGTGCGCACACGTGACTGGCGGAACACGGACTATCCGCACTTGTACCAGGAAAACCGGAACGAGTCCTCCTTCTACCGTTGTGAGCACACGAAGTAGACACAGGCCGCGTGCCCAAAGCTACCGGTCCCTTAAATTCTTTTAAGTTCATAAATTAATTTTTCACATGGTTTTTTTTAGAATTGTATATTTCTGTACATTTCTGTACACTAGTGTACATTTTTGTATTTTTCTGCACATTTTTGTACTTTTCTGTAATTTTATCCGAAAGAAAATAGACAAAATACACAGTAATGTACGGAAAAGTACAGAAATGTACTGAAAAGTACAGAATGTACAGAAATATAAAGAAATTCACAGAGATATACGAAAAAATACATTTTTTACTTCTGCCAGGGAAGGATTCCTTGAATATGAAGATTATTGTTTGAAAATGAAAGAATAAATTTTAATTTTATATAAAAGTGAAAAAAAAATGTCTATAAATGACAATTTAGAAACAATGAATTAAAACTAAAATAAAGGTCAGCAGAAGTATTACTTGTGATTCTATCATTTCATCGTATTAAACTATTAGCACACGTTAAAAGGCTACAATTTAAACGGTTTTCGGCATTAGTAACCTTTGAATTATTCTCACCTATCCAAAATGTAAAGAAATCTGAAAAAATAAAATTTTAGTAAAAAGTCGCCGTATTGGATCTGCCATTTTGAATTTAGGAACAGAACTTTGTTCATCTTGTAGTAAAAACATTTATGCCAGCAGATCCAAACGATGAAAGTGATGCGACAATGTTTTCCCGTTGAAAAATACAATACAATAAAAAAAAAATGACATTTTTCTGATTTCTTATGTTTTTGCCGCTACATTGGAAAAATGGTGAGGAAAGAACAGACAATAATACTATTGATTTGGGTATGTATTCTCCAAATGATCCTTCAACTTTTTTGTCAAAAATTTAGTACATGAAAATAAGTCCGAATTTGGGTCAGTCCCGGACGTAACGGACTAATGCAGGTTTGTTACATGTGTTATGTCTATATGTTAGTGCCTATAGCAGATGTCATATCGGGTTCAAAGAGAAATAATCGTACATTAAAAAAAAAATTAGTATGCTTTGTCGGATTTCCATACGAAAAAAAATATTCAAATAAGTGTTCACTATCTTACTATACTAATCCCGAAACAGATGTCTCTATAAATATGGTATAGGTCATATTTTATAGTTTTTAAGTTAAAAAAAAAATACAGCGATCGTGACTTTCGCGGGTATGATGTACTTATGTAAGTTCTATAAGTTTTGCGGCAGAATCCTGCGCTTAAAATTATCTCTCCCTTTCTCCCTCTCGCATTTGCGCAAGCTTGCTGCTTTTGACCAACAATCTCATTGTTTACTTCCAGTCTGACGTAACCTAGCGTATAAATGATATCATTACAATATCTATATACTGAATTTTACTTTCTCTAATTGCTTTTATTTATTCAGTTCTGGCATTATATCTTATGTTTCAGGTAATAAAAATGGTTTACTGATACCAAATACTGCTACAGATACTGAATTACAGCACATTAGAAATTCTCTTCCTGATAATGTCAAAGTTCATCGAGTTGAAGAACGTTTGTCTGCATTAGGAAATGTTATTGCATGTAATGATTACGTTGCATTAGTTCATCCAGATTTAGACCCGGTGAGTAAAGTACTTTTATTCCCATCTCTACTATAATGGTCATTTTATATCCTCAAAAGCGGGGCAAAAGTGGAGTCTGATTTCCTCTTCTACTTCATTCCCGTATAATACGGGAATAAAGTAAATTAGCGGGGATAAAGTAACATAGTCTAATTTTTTACGGTTATGGTGAATTGGGTTAAAACTAACAAAATTATAACATATAAATACAAAATAACTTTTCAAATCTATGAAGTTGCGACAGTGGCGATGCGAATAAAATACTATATGTAACGTGGGACTAAAGTCGATCATTCCCTTGGATGATCACTGCCCTTGCTTCGCTACGCTCACTCGGACAGTGAACTCACCCGCTGGAATAATCTGCGACTTTAGTCTCTTATTACATAATGTACTATTATATATATTTTAGAATTATTAGTAACAAATGATAACTATAAAAATAAAATACTTTTTTATCATACGTGTACACAATATTCGTACTTTACGGCACGTTTTGAGGCCGTAAAGTTGTATTTTATGGACTCGTATCCGCAAAGTAAAAATACAACGCCACGGGCTCTTATGACGAAATAGTAGTTTTCGGGCCTTCGCCATAAAGTTGTATTTTATTTTTATGAACCGAGTGGGAATTGTGCATCCGCGCAGTGTGCTCAAGCAGCATTTTTCTTTTTTCAAAATAAAATATCTGCGCGTAGGATGAACCGATTATAACGTTTGTTTTTTTTCAATGTAGGTAATGAATTGTAGTTTTAGGGAAAACTATAGAAAATTGCGACATGAAATTTTTTAATCGGAAAATTTTATGAATACACGGGTTTTCGAGGTAAATGAAAAACTTAGGTGTTCATGATATTGTCGAATCTTACTTCTTCGAGAAACAGTTTATAATCACACACACACACACACACACACACACACACACACACACACACACACACACACACACACACACACACACACACACACACACACACACACACACACACACACACACACACACACACACACACACACACACACACACACACACACACACACACACACACACACACACACACACACACCCACACACACACACATACATCACACACCCACCCACACGCACACGCACACACACACACACACACCCACACACACCCACACACACACACGCGCGCGCAGGCACGCACGCACGCACATCCATAGATAGATAGATATAGATATTTATTTATTGTGTTAAGATCACAAAGTGTACAAAATAAAATAATACAATAAAATCGACAAAATTAAAATATAAAAGAAGGATATCACAATTTAAATACTTATGAATGATATCACAGTCAAAATAATACTGAAGGTATCGGTAGTGATATCACAGAATAAATACTTATAAAAGATGATATCGCAATCAAAATAATACTGAAGGTAACGTTAATGATATCACAGATTAAATACTTATAAAAGATGATATCACAGTCAAAATAATACTAAGGTGTATAAAAGTGATATCACAGTCGCAAAATGAGACCACAGTCAAAGTTATACAATAATACTAAAAACAGTAAGTCACAGTGGCGAATACAATAATAAAAACACAATATTAACAATAAAAACATTTTGAAATACCTATCAGTCGAAAATACTAAAACTATAATTACACTAAAACTCATGCATTTATCTAATACATTCGTTCGTCCAGTCATACTTATAAATTACAGTCATACAACTAACCTAAGAGTACAGGACAGAACGAATAAATAGTGTAAATGGGCAACACAAGAATACATGTATCTGTCCCTTTCTAGGTGATCTAATCTAGGTCAGATAAGTGCCTCTTTACTGCGCGCTTGAACCAACTGAGAGATGGTGAATTTCGAATCTTAGTGGGTAGGGAGTTCCCTATCCATAAATGTGCCCCTCGCACCTGAAATGATTTAAATCCGTACGATTTGCGCATCAGAGGGGGCTGTAGTTCTTTTATCACTCCCCTTACATTACCCTTGGGCACATATCTGGTAAAGAGACCTACTAGACATTTCGGGACATTCATACGCACGATTTTGTACATCAGTATAGCCATGAAGTAATGTCTCCTCTAATCGATACGTAGCCAACCCAATGAGGTTCTGTGAGGAGTGATGTGATCATCCCTCCTAAGACCTACTACATAGCTCACACCTGAATTCTGCAGGACCTGCAGTCGGACTTGCAGCTCCTGAGAATCATTCAACAGTACGACAGAACAATAGTCCAGGTGTGGGAAGAACAGTTCTTCAACGAGCCGTTTACGAAGGATCTTGGAAGTATACTTTCTGAAGAATCTCAGATGGTAAATGATGCTATTGCATTTCTTAGTTATTTTATCTACCTGATTTTTCAAGGTTAGTCCAGAGTCCAGTACTACACCGAGACTCTCAACAGATTCGGAAAAGGAAACCTTTATGCCACAGCCCATATCAATGCAGAGCGAGGAATCACTTTTAACGCTATTAACGTTAAACGTTAAATTAAAACTTTCGTTTTACGTGCATTGAGTTTGAGTGAGACACCAGTTGCCCATTCCGAAACTATCCTTGCAGCCCGCTGGATCAGTGCTATCTCCTCACCCAGTCCATCACGTCGAATTTGACAATAAACTTGCAGGTCATTTGCATATAATAGATGTTGAACACCCAGAGGGCCGAGAACCCCCGTCAGATCATTGATATAGAGACAAAACAACAAAGGTCCTAGTACTGACCCCAGTGGGACTGCTAAGTTAGTACTGAGCCATGAAGACTTCCCAGAAAATTTAGAGGATACGCGTTGCATCCTGCCTTCAAAGTAGGAGTTAATCCACAAGAGAACAGCTCTAGAGAACCCCATCAATCTTAACTTCTCGAGAAGTCGGGAAGGTAGGATAGTATCGAAAGTCTTGCTAAAATCAAACAGCAGAAGGATTGTCATCAGTTTGATTTGATTGTCGCATAAAGATAAACCTATTTAAAATATGGTTGGTTTCTTCGAACAACTCATTATGGAGAAATTTTATTAAACATGAAAGTTATAAGAATCAGTTCTACGATGAAGCCAAAACCAATTTATAATGATTATTCTTTCTATATAAATCATTTTAAATACATAAGTTGGTTATTTTAAAGTAATTAATACAAATTTTTGTAGAATGTAATTATAAGGAAATTTCTATCCATTACATACTTTATTAGTATCTTGAAATTTCTTTATTTTATTTATCGATCATTTCAATTTTTAAAGAATAATTTTTAAGGTACAGTTTTATGTAATTTTTGTTATTAATTTTATCATAAATTCTCTAATGTTTTATTATTTTTATTGCATTGGTATTACAGTATTAAATAGCCTGATTTCTCGAACTTGTTTATATTTGAGGTTAGGATAAATAATCATGATTTGGAAATGTCGGCTATAGTGCACTACTGTATTCGCTAAACAATTTAGTAGTAATTGCTGAATTCATTTGTGAGTTCTGCTAAACGACTGGTCCGCAGATACTACTACCCGTTGGTCGGCTAAAATGGCTAGAGGCGGCCGGTAGATTTAACTGATCACCGTCTACCGATGCCAGATCGGTCAAAATGATCGATGTCGTTGGTCAAAATGAGTAAAAAATTTTTTCCGTGTAGAAGGCTGCACACTGCTCAGCATGGCGTGGGCGAAGTCAATACGGTCAATATTGGCAGCTGCACAATCAAGAGCGCAGGAAATCACAAGCCCACCGTGCTGCTCAGCATGCAGACCTTCTTTACAGCTTGGTTTAGATAAAGTATTTATTAATTTTCAAGGGGGTTGATAGAGTTTGTTTTCGGAAATTGTGTGCTATGTTCGGAAATTGGCGCTGGTTCAGCTTGATAAGGAGAGTCAGAGATGGTTTCCATCACGGTCGCCATGCCAGTTGTTAAATTACCGAAATTTTGATCAATAGAATGGAATTCCTCTAGAAGGTTTCCTTCAAGTTTTTTAAGTTTGTTTAATATCTTTTCGGTGATCTTACTTTCTAATTGTCATGAATTATTCTATTAATATTATTTTCAAAATTATTTAATTTATTTTTCAATATACTCTTTTCCTCCATCAAGTCACACTGTTCGCTCTGCAACTCCACCAGCTGGGAGCTTTGAGCGCGAGCTAGAGAATCGAGTTCGCGAAAACCATCACATACCGTCGTTATTTGTGTCTGTAATGCTAGAAGATAATTTACAGACTCACCCAGGCCATTAAGTTTGCGCGAAAGCGGCTCTATAGTACTGGTGAAACTTGAGAAAAGGAAAGAGATAGAAGCGTTAATCATAGAAACCTGGTCTGCGAACGTGCTGACACTTGATTTTTGCGCGAACTTAGAATTGAGCTTAATGTTACGTGCGCTATCGTTTTGCTGACTAGTCTGAGTTGGTGTCGTATCGAGGAGGCTGTTTCGTGAGATACTATTCATGGTAGCCAGTTCGTTTGAGGGCGGTAATGTCTGCTTACGTTTACCCGGACCTATTGGTGATGGCGTGAATATACTGAGCCGTGAGCGCGGTTGTTGCGTTGGTATTGTGGTGGGAGGAGACACCGAGTGTTGCAATCCAGTGCTGTCATTACTACTACTCTCATTATTATTACCCGCCGGTTTGAGTCCCCCTGCAGTCGATACCTCTGTAGCCGATGAGACCCCTTCTTTTTTTCTTTGAGGGCAGGTGTTATTGACCGATGCAATTGGTGTGGGCTCAGCACTTAGACGCTTGTGTTGGATGGCGTCATATTTCTTTTGAGGCCACTGTTCAATTGCGCGGCACAAGTCACACGGCGCGTCTTTTCTTCTTCTTTCGCATTTTATGTGGCACGGCTTTTTGCAATCCGAACAAAAATTAATGCATGCGTTTGTGCGTGGTTTGATGGTACCACTACATAGAATGCACTTTATGCCTGCGCTTAGAGCCATGGAGACCGAGTTAAAAGTACGAGCTAAAACAAATTTCTAAAGTACCAATTTAAAAGTGCCGTCGCTCCCGATAATAACTGGGTATTCGCACGCGGTAGGGTAAGGCAGATCGCAGATGAGAGGCTGACGCAGGGGCCTAGCTGGCGCTCGAGCTGCACGAAATGAGCTGCGCGTCGCAAAAGCAAGAGAAAACACTGACTCACATTCAAAACTTCTTCGCTAAAAAACAGCTGGCGAGGGTCGTGGGCGTACCAGCAGACGACGTCACACAGCTGGTAGTCTGGTCCTCGCATCTGACACTGGATAGACAGCTGGCCGCTGCAGTGAAGCAGAAGATGGGCTGGGTAGCAGTCGTAGCAGCCCGCAATGCAATGCAATTGCAGCTAAGTGGTGGGTAGCGGCGCAACGGTGCAGTAGTGCCGTGCAGCAGTGATGGCTCGAGTTTCACGCAGGCTACCAGTAGTGAGGCCGGGCGTTGGTCCTTAAGCGGTGTTTGGTACTCACGAGCGCAGTAGAGTGGTAAAATAAGGTTAGGGCGTCAGCGTGTCCAGGAAAAGGTCCTTTTCCTAAAAGAATTTACTCCGAGGAGTGAAAAAACGGTTAAGTAATGCCACAAATAGCGGGAGCTGAAGCAGATTGCGTCTGCACTTACCGCAGGCAGGCCAGAGACAAGAAGGGGAGGCAGCGACGAAAAAGTGAGATAAGCGAGTGGAAGTGGTAGCGCGAGCATATTGTTTCGGAGAAGCGCGCGCGGCGATTTTGCGTGTAGAGAAGATTGAATGTATAGCGCTGTACGACGAAAGAGAGACAAAGCGGATCGTAAATTTTTAAAACAGATTGCACAGCGGCCGATTACGCTTCGCGAATTACTTCTTAATTTTAAGAATTAATATATGCATATGAATAGTTAAAGAAATAATGCTCTGTATACAGATAAAATAAATCTCGAGTAAGCCCCCCTAATGCAGGAGGAATAAAAATTTAGTACGTCTAAAAATTAAATACTTGTGATCAAAACTGAAATATAATATTCCTTACTGTAGAATTATTGAATATTATAAACGAGTGAAATTACGTCTGCATTCGATTAACTTCAGAGTTTTGATCTTATTTTAAAATCTTATATAAACTCGTAGTGCTTGTGTTCGGCACGGTTTGTTTATTGAAAGATTTTTGTAACAGTAACGTTGTGCTAACAATGCATCTTAAAAGATGCAATCGAAAAGGCAGAGTTAGAGGGCCGGTTGCTGCTGATGCCGTGTTGCCACAAAGGCAAGAATGCCTCTCAAAATAGCGAGAGAAATGAGACGGAGAAAAGCGAGTCAGCGAGTGAGAATGATGCGAACAGGTCGAGTCCGGTATTGGAAGCGAGTGAAGGCGAGAATAATCGATGGCGGGATGCGAGCGATACTGGTGGCAGCAAGCGACAGAGCGAAGGCGATGGTGCTACAGCGATGGCAGCAAACAGTGACATTTTGAGAAGTAAACCAAGTATATCAGACGTACGAAAAATAAATCCAATTGGTACATGTAGAAAAATTACCAAATTTTAATTCTACAAAAGAAAATCTAGCTAGTAAAACAACTAATGATAATTGTACTGCAGTAATACAAAAACGAGCGAACTGGCGAGTGACAATAAAGCGGAGGATGAGCCACTGCATCGGATGGAACAGCGACTGAAGGAGACTGAAACTCAGTGTTGAAAATGAAATTAATATCATATTTAAATATGACAAAAACAAGATCTTGTTAATAAAAATTATTGATTGTCTTGCAGACACACGATAATAACCTTGAAATATTGTTCTGTTTAAAATCTTAAATAAACTCGTAGTGTTTGTGTTCGGCACGGTTTGTTTATTGAAAGATTTTAATTACAGGCATGGCATTAATGATGCTGGACGAAAAGTGCATCTTAAAGAATGCGTTTTAGGAGGCAGAAGTAGAAGGGCAACCGCTGCTAATGCTTTATTGCCGGAAGGGCATGGAAAGTACCTCTCGAAGTAACGGCGGAATACAGACGGGCGAACGCGACAGAGACTATCCCGGAATAAGCGCGACAGTGGTGACAGAATCAGTACAGAAAGTGAGTGATATCGGTGGCAGACGAGAGAGTATGGAGAGTGGGTGCGACCGAGACAAAGAGCGACAGAAACGTATGTTAATACGGTAGAAAATAAATTGACGAATAATCCACCTATGTTTGATAATTGGAGTTTCGTAATTTCATGCAAGTGAAAATTAATATAAATAAGATCAAATATAAATAAAACATTTTATATGAGACGGAAAATCAAAATTGAATTTTGAATGAGACTGAATGTTGACTGAATGTGATAAAAATGTTTATAAAATTATACTTTCGGAATTTTTTTAGATTTGAACTACAAGTGAGCGACCTATTCGATGACTGATTTGATTGTAAAAGCGAGTGTTAATCTAAATAAAACTATTTCAATATGCTTGATGAACGTAAGTTTAGAATTCAATACCACTGTTAATATCAAAGCGACAGAGCGTAGACGGTTTTTAGCACGCAGTATAAAAACTATTGAAAGGAAAGACGAGAGTTTTGGTGGAAGATATTGAGGACTTAATAGTGGCTTGTAATAATTTGGCTGAGCTTTTATTTCAGATCGAGAAAAGAAATGCTATTTATTTATACTGCTGAAAGCATGATATGCAAACAATTGCCATATATAGTGTCGAATTTGGAGACTGTGTTTGCGAGCTCGAGATAAGCGAAAGGAGTTCTATATTTGATGTAATAATAAGCGATCTGACGACTATGTCGCCAATCGCAACAGCGGTAAGGTCCTAAATTTGATTAACAATTTGATGGTAAATTGGCGCAACTGAAGGGATTTAGAGAGAAAGGGAGTGTCTTTATCGACAGATTCGAGGACGTGGTTGGATTATATAATAATCTTACTGAAGTCGATGACTTATCCGAAATTGAGAAAAAGGAAGCCTTTTATAGTGCCGTCGTAAGCGCAGTGACGCAAATAATAAATATCGATGTCATTACAAAAAGCATTGCTGGTAAACAGTTAACATACGATAATCTAAAGTTGTATATTATGCAGGTGGAAAGCATCAAAAAGCAGACAGTGACGGCAGCGACAGATATCAAGTCTGCACACTTGAGCGCCTTGGACAAGGTTAGATGTTATGAGTGCGACGGTTTTGGACACATGTCAACAAATTGTCCCAGGCTCGGTCCCGGGAAGAAGCAGTACTTCGGATGCGAGCAGTTTTGTGACCACATCGCCGCCAACTGCCCGCAATGACTGCAGCGACAGAGAGACCAGCGGAGGGATAGTTCAAGGTTCGCGAATGTACGATGTGAACCATATAATCGCGGAGGTGGATATGATCGAGGTCGCTGTAGCGGGGTTGAGCGTAAGTGCGATGAATGTGGATTGTTGGAGAGATTCGAAAGGATCGAGACAGTACAAGCGAGGCATGCTAGAAGAGCGGCGAGGCTGGAGTGGTTGAGAAAAGTGCAGTGAGAAGGCTGAAAATGTTAGTACTGGAAATGACGCGAGTGATCACGGAGCAGCGGGCTTATAAAGTGACAGATGTGGTTGAGTATAAACGAACGAAATGTACAGGCATACAATGCTAAACTTGTTTCCGCCTCACCTGTGAATAGCAATTTGGACTGGTGATAGATGCTGTGGTGACGGAGTATTTCGAGAAATTCGAGTTTGAGTTTTGAATGATCTTGACATGTAAAAAGATGAAAATAGGTGTACAAATAAAAGCGACAGTGTGAACTTGGAATCGGAGGGAGTCGGTACAATTGAAGTATTTGCGGGTGTAGTGGATTGCTGAAGTTTGGTAGCGTGATTTACGCTGAAAATCTGTCAGAGAACCTATTGCCATTGCGAAAATTAACGTATTTGGGACTATGCATTTATTTTGATAATGTACATTGATATCTATGATCATATATCCAAGGAATGTTGTCCATTGGGTATTTATTAGAAACGGTATTGGTTGATAGAATTTGAAATTAATAAGGCAATTGTTGACTATAGCGTGAATGGAAACAGAGAGGTGGCCCATGTAACTGCGGAAGCATGACTGGACGAAGGACTACTGAAACATTGGAAGCGTGTGCAGTGAAAATAGAGGCAGAGAAACAAACGATGAGGTTTGTTCGGGTTTCGAAAACATACGAGACAGAAAATTGAGCAATGTAAATGAAGCGACTGGAAATGAAAAATCACAGTGCGACAGAGAGCGACAGAATCCTTTACAGATCATACATGCTAATGTTTATGGGTATGATAAGCCCTGCTACGTACCCAAAAAGATACAAATATATTTCTCTCTTCTTGGATGATTTTTCTTGTTTAGCCATAGCCTATCCGATGAAAGCAATATATGAGACAGGATACTGTTTTTAATCTTTGTAAGAAGTGCCCGAAATTTGTTAGAAAAATATCCAAAGGTTTGCTATTTGCAAAGCGATCAGAGAACAGAATTCACGGGTGAATATGCGACTGATGGTCTGAGAAAACCTGATAAGCCATACCGTAATGGTGCTCATTAAATGTTTGATAAGTTTATTGAGAGAAAAATGCGAGTGTTAATATATAATTCTATATTTACAGAAAAATATGTCTAATCTGGTTTTAAATACTGCAGTTCATGTATACAGCAGACGCATCACATGCTCAAATGATATGGCTTCTCCTATTAAAACTTTCAATCCACATTATGCAAATAAATCATTTTAAAGATGCATTGCAAATTTGAGTAATGACTGAGGGCCACAAATTGGTCCAAACATCTGATTCGTTGGGTTTGATGTGGAAGTCAGGGAAACGAAGGGAGAGATTGAGAGAGACTAAGGTTTCCCTTGTTGGCTGGAGAGGAGCGATGAACCTGCGATTGGTTAAGACGTTATGAAAGCGACAGATATATTGGATTTCACAAGAGACACTAGACATGAGGCTGATTCTATGTATAAAAATAGTGTGTGAAAATTGGTCGACAGAGATGCTGTGCCTTGCGATAGCGAGCGACAGAATATTGCTGGTTTGCGATGAGTGCTAAAGTGAAAAATTGAAACAGGTACTGCGATCGGATGTAAGTCTCGTTTAGTGGTCTTGGGCTTGAAATTAAAAATTAATAAGACTTGCAGGAAACGTGAACTCCAGTGTCCTGCTTGTGATTGATTGGGAGGATGTTAGCGACAGTAAATGGATGTGATCTAGAACAGTGTAAAACAGATGTGCAAACTGTGTTTTTGAACGGCCACTTAAGTGTGCCAGTTTGCATGGAAGTTCCAGACGGAATCGAATGTGCGACAGAGCTTGAGCGAAAGAAAATATGCAAACTGGAAAAGGCCTTGTATGGTTTGAAAGTGAGCCCAAAATGCTGGAACGAGAAATTCACTGAAATTGTAACGAAATTTGGATTGAAACCAGATGATAACGAGCCTTGTCTGTTTACCTGAATTTCTGATTCTGATTCTGTATGTCGATGACATACTATTGGCATGTAACGGCAGTAAGAAAATGCGTGACATGAAACAGAATCTTAATAGAAGTTTTGAAATGACTGATATAGGAGAGTCTAAATATTTTCTTGGTCTGGAAATCAAAAGAGACAGAGAAGCAAAAGTATTGGAAATAAATTTGGCTTTCAGGACATGCACCCACAACGAACGCCCATGATTACAAATCAAGAGTGAAAAGAGCGAAAAGGGACTGAAAGCATTGCTGTTCTTAGCAAATGCATGCAGATTCGAATAAGCTTATGCGGTTAACGTATTAAGCAAGCACTAAATCATCCTACCGACAGCGACTGCCAAAAAGTGAAGCGAAAGTTCAGATACCTTGAGGGTACTAAAACTGTAGGCTTGAATTATCTAGGGCAAAAGTGACATTTCGAAAGTTATTCGGATACGAGTTTTGGCGACCGCAAAAGTTCTTTGACAACGAGCGGCTATTTCATTAAATTCTTGGAGATGCCATTGCTTGAAGGACACAGAATGTGTCTAGCGGAATATGTATTAATGAGCGACTGTAGTAATGAATTGATCTCCATACATAATTCCTTAAAATTGTGCTATCCAGAGAGTCTACGCTAAGTATTTTATGGTGCGATAATCGATCAGCTAAATCAAACGTTAAAACGGGCGACAGTAATAAATTGCGACATATGACCGATGTAACAGAGCATTATGCGAAAGAATGCGTTAAGGGGGTCATAGACCTAAAATATGTCAAAAAATTAATTTTTTTGTTTTTATTTTATTTTTCAATTATATATGTTATTCTGAACCTAAAAAAAGTGTGAATCATAAATAAAAAAAAATTTAAATGTTCGTTGTAGCTTAAGAAGATAGCCACCTACAAAATGACGAAAAACTTGATTTTCTTTTATTATCTATTTAACTTTTTGGACTCTTGAGTTGATTTGAAAGTAAAGATTTACTATATTATATTTAAAAGTACATCTAATAATTAGTTTGTGAAAATGTTTAATACAAGTTGATAGTAAGTGTTTTGTTAAAGATTAAAATAGCTTGAAAATGATACCATAGTGTCAAAACTCTCTATGAATAGAAATATATTTTTATCAAGATTCAGTTTAATTAAAAAAAAAGAGATATACATGGGAGCGAAAAAAAATAAAAACATCCACTTTGGTCAAAAAGTTTTAGAACAGATCATCACTTCTAGCTCGCTGTGATAAAATTAAGTTTATATTTTCTCAAAAAGTTGTGCATTATTGTAATATCTACTACATACCTACAGATTTTATATAATACGTCAAACATAATAGTGAAGTAATAGATTTAAAAAATGTCCATACCGGCGATTTATAAATATATTAACCAATTATAAGTTTTGATTGAGATTTTGGATTCTACGATATGAAACATTTTTGTTGTAGAATATTCTACATTCATGTTAGTATTTTACTTAACAGTATATTTGAGTACAATGTGTTGGAAAGTCATTTAACAGTAAGGTTGGATCAGAAGCCCAAGAGCTCGCGTTGCTGAGATATCAAGCTTAAAGGAATGCATGCCAAAGTGCCAGTATTGTTAATCATTTTTTATAGGGGAACAGATCTCAAGCTAAGGTAAATAGTTTTATGATTTATATTGCAATATTATCAGTTAAGACTCTGGAGTCAATTTTTGCTTAATTCACAATTATTGTTCTTCTTGATTTCAGTTACAGACAATCAGCTAATATTCTATTTGTAAAAAAAAAACAATAAAATATTACTTTAACTGGGTTTCAAAAGATATTTTATAAACAGATAGTAAGATAATTCTGCCACTACCGTATTTTAAAGAGTTTCATTAATTGTTACAGATTATTATGTATGCGTTTAGAAAGGGTAAGCAATATATTTTTTGTAAAATTGCATTATATTTAACTATAAAAACTTATTTTTTATGTTCCAGGAAGAAGAAGAAAATTGGGAACTAAATGGCTCAATATTTTTCAAGTTTTATTGAATTTTCATTTAACAGGGTTTTCTTTAAAATATTGTTTTGAAGGCTTTGGCGTAGCTTTCGAAAATAAGTACTCCACAAATTTTCATGGGATAAGGTCTAAAATACTCTAAATCCATCCAGTTTTCTACCTAAGAGTTGAAAATATAACCTTTTTGGAAATTACTATTTTTGAAATGCTAAAATCCACAAAAAATATGAAAATTCATAAAATTCATGAATTAGAAGTAGTTTTTTTCTATTGAAAAAATATTTGTTTCAAGAAACTTGATATTTCCAACTCTTAGGTAGAAAACTGGATGGATTTAGAGTATTCTAGGCCTGTCCCATGAATATTTGTCGAGTACTTGTTTTCAAAAATTACGCCAAAGGAAAAATCTTGGTAACGCGATATCTCTGAGTAAAATTGGTCTACAGATTATATCTCGGGCCATTTTATCAGAAATTGTGCCTATTTATGATATACTATTAGTATTTATAACTAAATATATTTTATTTTATTTTTTCCGGTGGTTTTGGCCTCAAAGGCCTATAGGTCTATGACCTCTTTAAGCTACAGTTTGTATGTGAAATATGAGTCGTATCGAAAAGATCAGATGGCATATGTGTTTACCAAACCTCTGTCATTTGAATTGCATAAAAATTAGCTGAACTAATTTTATATTTATAATTTTCATTTCATCTTTTTTATAATGTTCTTCTATGTTACAGACAGCAAATAAGGTTTTGGCGGACAGCGCTGCTTAAGGTACCCGGGAGGGAGTGTTAAGATTACGGGTCCTCTTAAGCCGCTGTCGCATTTCCCATCTCACCTCTACTCTAGTGCCTCCTTTAGATACTGAGTACGGCCTTATGCGGAGGGCTAGTTAGTGCTCTACGAGAGCTGAAGCGAATAACATCGCGTCCGAGTCCACTTATACTTATATACAATATATATGTATGTTTTTTATTGTGCGAGTGTCGATTGATATAGTTACTTTAATAAATTATTTACTTTACTAATACTTCGCGTGTGTACTCATTTGTGTCCTGGATTCTTCTACTTTTCATATATCCTTATCAAAGGGTGTAAAGTGAACTTTTTGAATCACTTTACCCGCATATTTCATCCGATATTTTTTGCATGTGCGTTTTAAGTGAGCGTATAAAATACATTATTTTACTTTAAACACACCTATTTAATTTACACACTGAAAAAGTACACTTCACACATTGAAAAAACGCTGCTAACTGCTTTGACAGAATACTTTCTTAAAGAGAATTAAATTACATCAAATAATATATTAAAGTGTAATAATAAAAATAAAATTGGACTTTTTTCTGCAAAATCGATTTCCTATAATTACAAAATGCATTTTCGAAAGTACAAAATTAAATGTAAAAATATTTACTGTTTAACAACCCTAAACTATACGTACGTAATCATACATCGAAAATCGGCTTTATACACGAATTTTACACACACTCATGCAGAAAATCATTTTACTCATACGAAAATCAAAACAATATTACTTTAATCTAATTTTGGACAATCTTTACAATATTATTACTTTTCTGTAGTTCAAAATCACATCAACCATATCTTGAATGAACAAATTTATTCTCTCTAGTTTTTAGTTACTCTAAACGTAAGGTTATTAACTGCCACAGTATAATGAATATTAAGGGTGCCAGACTCTGTGCCAGAAGGATAATGTGCCAGAAGCGGCTTCAGTCGGATTTATATGAGAGCACTGCGCGCGCTCTGGTATGCCCAGAATTACCGCACTTGCAGCAGAGATGAATAGGGAGATTGCCGGCGCCCCGGAGAAAAGTGAGGCAGACTTCTGCGTGCGGCGCGCTGCTGCCTCTCGCGGCCGCAACATAATGCTGTACACACGCCACCTGATTGACTGTTGAAACGTGTGTACGGCGCGGAGCGGGGGAAGTGGGAGAAGACGGCTCCGTGGCTCGGTGTACGTGTACTGAACGCGGCTGGAGCAGCCCGGTGCGCCGCGCGCTTGCCGTCTCTGTTTACTTCTCCCGCAACAATCCGAGAACGGCCGAGCAGCCTGACAATCGCCGCTCGGTCGAATATTTTTATTATATACGAAAATTAACGGAATTTTTAACTCAAAATTACCAAACCCAAATTCTAAATCATAACCCGAAGGGGGGAAGATACACATAAATGATTTTAGTGTTATATATTGAAATCGTAGCGGTAGCCGTGGCGGCTAAGGCGCGCAGCTACTTTTGCCCTAATCTTTTAGATCCAAGTTCGATTCCCGTTCGCATTTTTTTTTTCATTTTTTTTTTCTATATCATATGTAAAATTTCTTTTGTTATATTATTATTTCACACACATTTTTTTTACCTCAATTTTTTTTTTCTAAAAGAATTGAAATTTTACTTGAAATTGAGATATTTTTGTCCGAGACAACATTGCGAGTAAAATATTCGTTTTTCAAAATTATTTCATTAAATGCACTAATTTTATAATTACTATAATATTTCGGATATTTGTTTACCCAGTTAAAAATATTTTAAGTAAATTAATTCACTGAAAATTAATGAATTAATTAATTAAATGAATGGTTATATTTATTTTATATTCAAAATAATCTATGTCGAATTGACTTTTTATTGTCTTTTTTAAAGGTGATGTGAAATACCGACATAACTTTCAAACATGGATATCTCATGAAAATACCAATAGAATCGTCCAAAAAAAATCTGAGTATAGTATTAACATATACGAAGCGCTTGACGTTCGTGTTTTTCCAAAAAAATGATGAGAATTTATTAAATTAAATAAAAACCGTACTCTCGGTAAGTAGGAATCTGCAATTAAGCTACTTTTCAAACATGGATATCTCATGAAAATACCAATAGAATCACACAAAAAAAATCTGAATATAGTGTTTACGTGTACGGAGCGCTTGACGTTTGTCTTTTTCCAAATAAACGTTTAAATGTTGATTTAAAAAATATTAAATTCACGGTTTCACATGGCCTTAAGGATAAGGAAGGATCAACAATAATTATCGTTGTGTACGCAAGTTCAATTTCAATATTTGTTATATAAGTGAATTCCTATTAATATTATTGATTAAATGGTAATCAATAAATATCACATCAGTAAAAGCAGAATAACCAAGCATTTTACGTTGCAATAGAATTTGAAAAACATCTTTAATCAAAGAATAATTAGAATACCGCTTACCTGTATATCCAAAAGCACGGTTTGCCACACGAATATTCGGCGATGTACAAAAAATTCACTTGTGCTTTAATTATTTTATTGAATCCTTAAAGAAACTAACATGAAATCCCAAGTCAAAATTCAATCGAGTTAAGATGATGAGCCTAAAAGATTTTTCACTTTCCATTTTTATTATACACATTTATTACTCTAGTGAAGCAGGCTTGCAAATAACTAATTAAACATGAATTAATAATATAACAATTATGTTAATATACAAATAATAATAATTTATATATATATATATATATATATATATAATAAATTTAAAAAACTAAAATTTTACTTGCAATGTTGTCTGGGACAAAAATATCTCAATTTCAAATAAAATTTCAATCTTTTGGAAATAAAAAATTGAGGTAAAAAAAATTTGTGTGAAATAATAATATAATGAAAGAAATTTTACATATGTTATAGAAAAAAAAACGAACAATAAAAATGCGAACGGGAATCGAACTTGGATCCAAAAGATTAGCGTAAAAGTAGCTGCGCGCCTTAGCCGCCACGGCTACCGCTGTGATATCAATACATAACACTAAAATGGTTTATGTTTATCTTCCCCCCTTTGGGCTTGGGTTATGATTTAGAATTTGAGTTTGGTAGTTTTGAGTTAAAAATTCCGTTAATTTGCGTGGATAATAAAAATGTTCGATCGAGCGGCGATTGTCAGGCCGCTCTGCCGTTCTCGGATTCTTGCGGGACAAGTAAACGCACCGGGCTGCTTCAGCATACACACGTTCAGTGCACGTGCACCGAGCCGCCGAGCCGTCTTCTCCCGCTTCCTCCAATCCGTGCCGTACACACGTTTCAACAGCCAATCAGGAGGTGTGTGTGCAGTACCATGTCGCGGCCGCGAGAGGTAGCAGCGCGGCGCGCGCAGAAGTCTGCCTCACTTTTTTCCGGGGAGCTGGAAATCTCTCTATTCATCTCTGGTATTACGTTCCCATCGTTTCTTCGACGGGATTGTGAATATTTAATATCAAAGGGTTTGTTCAATAAACCACTTTTGTTAACAGTAACAACTTCAAATTTTTATTAACACACCTTCTTTTGTAGTACAAATCTCTTACGTGCTTTACAACCGCATCGTACGAAGGCCGATAGTCGAGTGAGCTCCCGCTCGGCCGCTCACCAATATAATCATCCGTGTGATGGCGCTGCGCATACATTCTCTTTCTGTCACACGCCGACATAAATGTACCTCATATCTTAATACGCCTCCTTACATTTATGTTGTGAGCAATACAATATTTATTTAAATTAAATTCAATAAACTCCTCAATTTTTCAAATCTTACTTGCCCAAGAATTTTTGTCAAAATATCTGCAACGTTTTTCTCTGAACTAACTTTTACAATTTCAATTAAGCCCTTTTCATAATTCTCGTTTACAAAATGATAATGTAATTCGATGTACTTAGATCGTTTAGTAAAATTGCTGTACTTAGCAATAATCACAGCGCCTGAATTATCCTCAAAAACATTAATAGGTTTCTTAATTTCTACATTAAAGTTACTTAACAAATCTTTAATTAGTAAAATTTCGCTTACTGCTTCCGACAGTGCTACATATTCTGCAGCTGTCAAAGACTTTGCCACGCTTCGTTGTTTCTTCGATTTCCAATGAATCACGTTTCCATACAATTTTACAACATACCCAGTTGTCGATTTTCTATCTACGTTATCACCTGCCCAGTCTGCATCAACATAGCATTCAAGAACATCTGCTTTTTTCATATATCTTTTTCATATATCTTAATTTTATATCTTTAGTTAAATATAGGTACTTTAAAACCCTTAAAGCGTATTTGTAATGTGATTCATTGTAGCAATTCTGAAATCTACTTAAGTAGTTTACGCTATAACTTATATCTAATCTTGTTCCTGAGCTAATATATAAAAGCGCTCCTATTAAATTTCTATACTTTATTTTCTCATTTGTTGCTTCCGCAGGTTCTAACTTTAAATTCTGTTCCATTGGCGTTTCATATAATTTTGCCTGTTCAATCTGATACTTTCTAGCTAATGACTCTATATATTTTTCCTGATCCAATGACATCTCATTTTTCTTTTCATCATACTCAATATTAATATCTAAATACATACTCACTTTTCCTAAATCTTTCATCTGAAATCTTTCCTTTAACATACTTTTAATAGAATCTAAATTTTGTCTATTTTTACAGCAAATCAAAAAGGTCGTCTACAAATATAATCAAATATACAATCTCATCTCTTTTGTTTAAAGTATACAAATAATAATCATGTTTGCTTCTCACGAATCCTAATGATTTTAAATAATCATCCAGACACCCGTAGTACGCTCTCGGACTCTCTCTCAAACCGTACAATGCTTTATTCAACACACATACTCTTTGAGTCCCATCTTCATACCCTTCAGGCTGTTTAACAAATACTCTCGACTTAACTTTACCATTTAAGAACGCTTTCTCTACGTCCATCTGTTCTACGAGCAATCGATTTTGACAACTATATGACAGTAATACTTTCAAAGTTTGTTTTCGCTACTGGAGAATAAATATCGTCCAACACGTCTGTTTGTTGGTATCCTCGTACTACAATTCTCGCTTTAAAGATATTTTCGTTTTTCTTTGTGTAAATCCATTTTAAGTCTATCACTTTTTCATTCTTTGGTTTTTCGACTAATTCCCAAGTTTTATTTTTCTTTAAACTATTCATCTCTTTGTTCATAGCATCTACCCAAAAATTAGATTCATCACTTTCAATAGCCTCTTTAAAGATTACAGGACTATCTGCACTACAATAATTTACATAAATACATCCACTATACACATAATTATCATCATATCTACTAGGTCTTGTAATCGTTCTGTGTGACCTTCTTATTTCAGGTACTTTTTCTACTTCATTTTCAACATCTTCATTATTATTTATATTTTCATTTAAATTTTCTAAATTTCTATTAATTCTAGGTATGCACTATTTCTAATATATCATTTGCTCTTTTTCTATTATTTACAAAAGGAATGTTGTGCATTTTATTGTCGATACATGAAGCGCATTTGAAATAATCTGACTCTATCTGATTAGGCAAGCCTTTCAATATATGATTTTTACACATAGTATTTAAATAATTAAAGTTAACGTGTCCTAACGTTCTATGCCACTTCTCTTTTAACGTCATTTCATCATTTTTAACTGTCAAATTAGATTCTTTAACTCTTTCAATAAAACTAGTCATTTTGTAAATTCTATTGATTTTCCAAGCTACTGCAATTAATTTATTATTTTCATTATAAATTTTAGAACTATCTTCAATTGACACAACTTTATATTTGTCAGTTACCTTAGCAAAACTAATTAAATTCCTGTCGATATCTTTGACATAAAAAACTTTTTTCATTACAATTTCAGTTATTTCATTAAACGTTTTAAAGTTACTTTTTACATGACCTACTTTGGTCGCTTTCAAAATTCTACCGTCACCTACTTTTACATTAATCGGTTCTTTCAATACAATCGAATCATTAAAATAATTGTCATTATTTATGACATGGTCCGTGCAACCACTGTCTATGATCCATTCTATTTTATTACCGTTATCAATTTGCTCAGACATAACCTCTACTGACGCGCTAAATGCTTCGCTCTTCTCCGCGCCTCGCTCAGCTTGGCTGCCGTCGTCGCCGGCTCTCGTGTCTGCCACTGCCGCGCCGGTTGAAACTCGATCCGCGCTGTTGGTTGGCTCCGCGCCCGCTAGCGCCTCCTCGCTGTTGCGAGTAACCTCTGCCGTTACCCCCTCCTCTCTGTGGCACGCGGCTTCCTCTATCGGTTCCTCGCTGCGGCGCCCCTTGATTCCAAGAATTGTTTTTCGTTGGGCAATCGTACTGTATATGTCCTACACCACCACATACATAATATGTCTTTTTCTTTTCTTCTTTCCTTTTCTCAACCGTAAACGCATTTGATCTCGAATTTTCAATTTCACCATGTCTTTTCTTAAATTCAAATTCCAATTTTGATTTTACAAATTTCACTGTTTTGTCCTTTTCAGCTAATGCGTCCACAATATCAACCATGTGTAACATACTTTCTGGTAGCGTTAATAAGAAGTAATTTAATGTATCTTCTTTCGTCACATTTTCTCCAGCATTTTTTAATTCGTTCACTAATTTTTCAAAGTTATTATAAAAGTCTGTCGGGTTCTCACATTCTTCCATTTTCAAATCGAGCAGTTTTCTTTTACATAATAATTTCACAGCACTACATTTAACTAAGTAATTTTCGTCCAACTTAGCAACCATTTTCTTTTGCAGTTTCTTCTGAGATAATCAATTCTAGTAGTGTATTTGCCACACTGTTCACTATATAATTTTTGGCTTTTATTTCTTTCTATTTCCACTCGACTTCTGTTATCGATTCCGGTCTTACATCATTTCTATAATTTCATTGCACTCTTTAAATTCTAGGAATAATTTCAACTTGTACTTCCATTTATCATAGTGTGTCCCATCAAATACTTGTAACATGAATCCTTTGTTTTCCGAAGCCATCTTGCTTTCAACAGGAACTTCCTTTTTTACCTCTTTATTTTCAGTATCAAAAAACTCTTCTTCACTTTCGGTTTCGTTCGTCTTCTTACTTTTTACTCCTTGAGGCTCTTCTTTTATGCTCATGCGTCTTCCTTTGTTCTCGCGCTTACCACGCGCTCAACTTAAAAACACTATCCCTTTCATGGAATTAAAGTGCGTTACTGCTCTCGAGAGAGAGACAGTACCGACACTGGAAATTAACCGAGCACACTGCTACCATGTGAATATTTAATATCAAAGGGTTTGTTCAATAAACCACTCTTGTTAACAGTAGCAATTTCAAATCTTCATTAACACACCTTCTTTTGTAGTACAAATCTCTTACATGCTTTACAACCGCATCGTGCGGAGGCCGACAGTCGAGCGAGCTCCCGCTCGGCCGCTCACCAGTACAATCATCCGTGTGATGGCGCTGCGCATACATTCTCTCTCTCTCTCACACGCCGACATAAATGTACCTCATATCTTAATAGGGATAATGGATATCCTAAGGTGTTATACATTGTAGAGTCATTAAACGATTTTGGAAAATTTTTTGTACATTTTTCTTTTTTTTCATCCTTGCAACAAGAATTGATGTTTTGTTTACCACATGGACCATGTATCATACATTTTTTTACTATTTCATATAAACGTGGATTATTCACATTATCTGGAATTTCTGAACATATATATTTATCTACTTCATCAGCGTTATGTAGTTTATCTTCTGCATCTAAAAAAATTAGCATGTGTATTTTGAAATTTAATTACGTAAGCGAAGGCTATACATTTTCCAAAAATTCATTTATTTACAATTTCATTTTTCAATTTTGTAACTTTTTTATGAAATACTTTAACTACATTACCTGGTCGATCAATGGCCTTTTCATTAATAACGAAACTACTAAGTCAGAATACAAAAACTATGTCAAAATACTAAATAAGGTTATAAATAATGCCAAATTAATGTTTAATCACGAAAAAACTCGACAAAACTTCAATAATTTGAGAAATTTATGGAAAATAGTTAATGCTAAGTTAGGCAAGAATATACAAAAAGGTGATAAAATAAACCAAATATATTGTTACACTCACACACACATACAATAATTAATAATAACCATAATTACAAAAGAATAACATATAACTTTATTTAAGATCATAAGCACACACAATAAAACATGTTATCAACAACAACGTCTCGAATCAACTAACTCGAATCGAGAACAATAAACTAGTCGCTTGGCAACGCTTTTGTTCTTGTGTTCGATGATGGTAGACGAACACATAACATTATTCCCCCTTCTTTCAGATTGTCGTCCCGACAATCAGAATTGGACCATCTTGAATTCTTTAAATCATTTTGAAATCATCTATTTTAAGCGGGTTGATCCTTGACTTATCTGGTCAGAGGACCCGTCTCTTAAAAAACTAGAATCGTCATTTTTGGGTATCATCGTGTCATTATTCTCCATCCTTTTAGATTGTCGTCCCGACAATCTTAAGATAAAACGAAAGAGAAGACGTCTTCTTCAAGCGGGCTGATCTTTCACACACGGTCAAAGGGTCCGTCTCTTGAAGAATAGTTCTCCGCTTCCAAAACCGAATCAAAATGGCATCATCTTCAAGCGGGCTGATCCTTCGCACATGGCCAAAAGGCCCGTCTCTTGAATTGGTCCATCTTGAATTCTTGAAAACATCTTGAAATCATCTTGAAAGCTTTTTGAAATTGTCTACTTTTAAACGGTTTAATCCTTGTGTGACGTCCAGACGGTCGTCTATACCTTGATACCACTTTTGCCGTTTATAGCCTGGTATTACCCAAGAGCTAGGGATGGCCAAATCTTACAAACGTTTTATTTGAACTTATCACTGAAGGAGGGAGAGACAGAAAGGTTAATATGTTTGAGGAGACAAGCGATTCCAACTCTGCCCATTCGGCACAGAACGATCTGAACGCTCCTCGGAAGTGGGTATATGTGAAGGACTAAGTTGAAAAAAGATTGGAGAGAAGAAATGAAATTCGAAGACAATTTTTTTGACTTACACTTAGGTTTATTCAGAGTTTCCCTCCCTGGGTTACAAGTGGTGTGCTGGCGGCTGGTCGAGTCCGATGGTGGCGAGGAACTGTCTGTTCAACTCTGATGGTAGCGAGGAACTGTCTGAGGCGGAGGGACGAGGGAAAAGCTTAGTTCGGTTTTCTCCCTCTTCCCTCCCTCGCCAAGTACGGTTTGGGGGTACTCTCCGTGGGGGAGTTTACAAAGATTTTTGGGGACAGTTGACTGGTCGCACAAGTATGGGTGGAAAAATAAGGGTGGGCCTAAGGCCCTTTGACGCGGCTAATTGGCTGCGTGGGGGAAAGGAGCATCCCCCAGCTTTCGGCTGTAGTTTCGACCGTTTCACAGAGATGACGTTACATGTAGTGTTCTGCGCTTATTTTTCATTAATGTTAAATACATCGTTTACATAAAAAATTCGGTTAACTATTTATTATATAGTGTTAATTATTGTATATGAACTTAACAAATGACTTATTTCCTAATTAAATCTAATTTTGTTGTACAAATTTGCGCACTCTTGATATTTTAATACTTCCAAAATACACGGTTTAAAATCTAATTAACTATCGAGTAGAAAATACATATTATTCGTACATTTGTAAGCTTAAAACTAACTTAAAAATTAATAATAGTGTCAAAAATATAACGAAGTGACAATTTTTATTCATTCCTTTATATAGGAACAGATTTTATAAGTTAAACTAAATTATTCTGGCGAGATGCTTGTATAAGAATTGTTATTTATAACTAAATTTTTATGTACCGTTGCAATATATTATTGTTGCAATATATCATTGTTAATGATTACACTTTACGAGTTACAGAACCTATTATTTATTATTGTTGTCAGTTATCCTCGTTGTACAGTAAAAGAAAGTAAAGAACCTGCTTCATTTTTGCAATACTCTATGTGTTTATATATATGTAAGAGATGCAGTTAATACATATGTATCAGAATAAATTCGCGAATACATCTTGCATTACAATATATATACACATATGCCTATACTTTAGTAATCTTTTATAAATAGTATATGTAAAAGAGTGTGTAACGTCGTTTTACAAAGATTTTAATTAAAGTACACAAATAACATTATATTCTTATTTTTCATTTTATTTATGAGTTTGTTTATTATTTATTACTAAAATGAAGTTGTTGTGAGGTGTTTTATTTAATTATCTTTACTTCTACCAGGCCTATTTCCGTAAAATTTAGATCAGCGTAATCAGAAAAATTTAAATTAACATAAATTAATAACTACAAGTTAAAATGTAAAAATAAAATTAGCTATATGTAAAGTCGAAGGAAGTTGTAACGGTCAAAATTTTATGGCTTTTCGGTGACGCGTAGGCGCGCATGTGCACAGCTGGGGTGGTCTGCCTTTCGGGGTAAGGTCGTAAAATCTTTCCCTTTCCCTCCTATATATATATATATATATATATATATATATATATATATATATATATATATATATATATATATATATATATATATATATATATATATATATATATATAGATAGATGTATATATATATATATATATATATATATATATATATATATATATATATATATATATATATATATATATATATATATATATATATATACTTATCGGGGTTTATGGAGCCCATCCCTGTATATTAGTACCTACAGCCGAGAGTTCCATATGGCAAGTGACTAAAAAAATAATGGACCCTGGGGTTATAGACTCTAGGTCGGGCCGCATAAACCCCTATATTTAGAAATATTATGAAGGCTGGGCTGCATAATCAAAATTGGGCTCGATAAACTCCTATATATAAAAAAACGGGCTTTATAAACCCCTTTCGAGAAATGTATGTATGTATGTGTGTGTGTGTGTGTGTGTGTGTGTGTGTGTGTGTGTGTGTGTGTGTGTGTGTGTGTGTGTGTGTGTGTGTGTGTGTGTGTGTGTGTGTGTGTGTGTGTATATTACTATACTATATAGTTGTAAGCTGAATTGAGTCGTTAACCCTCCGTGTCCCTCCGCGTCCCTCCGCAAAGTGCCCTCCACAAAATAACGTAAAATTCACTGTTTTTTTGCGTTATTTGGGGTCTGCATTGTCCCTCCGCATGTCCCTCCGCGTCCCTCCGCGTCCCTCCGCGTCCCTCCGCATTGTCCCTCTAATGATAACTCTCTGTGATGCAGAAGACACTTCTGTCGACAACTTTTGACGACGAGACCACTTAATTACGGAGCAACTTTTTGAAAGGAAACTTCTTAATTATTCAAATCAAGGATAACGCCAAACTCACTCGACCGCAGCGCGGCGTATGCGCATTCATTTGACAGTTCAATTACAAGTCGAACGCTGTCCGTATTTTTTCTTTCCAAAGAAAAGTGCAGCAACTGCAAACAGAGCATGAGAAAACGGCGAGAGACGGATTGAGTGCCTTCGTTAGTTCTTTCTCTCCTCCTCTCTCTATCTCTCTCTATCTCTCTCTTCTTCTCTCTCTTTCTCTTATATACATATAGTGTAGGAGAGGCGTTGCCGAGCTCGTCCTCGAACATCTCGCGTCATCATCCTTTTCTACGTTAAAAGTAAATAAACAGAAATGTAGTAAAAATAAAAATTTAGAGTATGAATCATATTTTGGTAATATGAGTTATGTTTGTAAATTTTGTTCGGCAGTATATTGGAAAGAAGAAAACCATAAATCAATTTGTTGTAGTAAGGGTAAAATAATTTTGTCTCCGCTAAGTATATATAATAAAACACTAAAGAATCTATTATTATATGATAATAATTTTCGAACTTTAATCAGATGTTATAATAACTCATTTTGCTTTGCTACATTTAGTGCAAACGTAAAATACGAAAAGAAAAAAGCTATTTATAATTTAAAAATTCAAAGACAAGTTTGTCATATAACGCCAAATACTTTATTGCCAAAGAAAAATGCAGAACCTTCGTGTGGTCAATTATATATATATATATATATATGTGTGCGTGTGGTGTGTGTGTGTGTGTGTGTGTGTGTGTGTGTGTGTGTGTGTGTGTGTGTGTGTGTGTGTGTGTGTGTGTGTGTGTGTGTGTGTGTGTGTGTGTGTGTGTGTGTGTGTGTGTGTGTGTGTGTGTGTGTGTGTATATATATATATGTGTGTGTGTATATATATATATATATAAGATGACAATACTGCAATTGAAATGAAAATAAAGAGTCATAAAGATTTAACTCAAGAACATTTAAAATTATTGACTGAAGTTTTAAATAGTAATCCTTATCCTAACAGTATAAATATTTACACGAAATAACTAATACAGAGAAACTTTCAAATTATAAATTATATTTTGTTCGTAAGAATAATAATCAAAAACATAATTATACTAAACCATTAACGTCGGAATGTGCAGCTATAATTATTTCCAAATCAGGAATCCCTCATAATTATGATCTATGCGTTTATCCAAAAAATAGTTCTAATGAAAAAGAATACACATATTTAAGTAAATTGTCACATCATGCTGACCCAATGGTATTTCCATTATTTTTCCCTTCAGGAGATTTAGGCTGGAGTTTTGGTTATACTAAAAAATCATATGATTCAAAAGAAAACCTTCTAACAATATTACAGCACTATTCTTATAGATTAGCTTACAGACCAAATTCAGAAAATTTCAATCCACTTTTATTTGGAGAGAGACTAACCCAACAATTCTTTTTACATGCCTATATTATAATAGAAAACAATAGAATGAATTATTTTAGGCAGAAACAAAAAAAATTACGTACTGAATGTTATCAAGGTTTGTGGGATCATGTTATAAATAGTGTATTAAATATATCAGAAAGTTTTGAAAAAAAAGAAAGACTAGGAAATATTTTTGTACTACCAGCAACTTATATAGGTAGTCCTAGATATATGCAGCAACATTATCAAGATGCAATGGCAATAGTAAGAAATATTGTTCGACCTGATTTATTTATAACTATGTCGTATAATCCTAAGTGGAAAGAATTAAAAAATGTATTAATGGCATTTCCTATCGGAACTACGCCCAATGATATACCAAATATTACAGTTAGATTATTTTATACAAAATTTAAGTGTTTACTTAACGATATAGAAAACCATAAAATTTTTGGAAATGCTTTAGCTTATGTGTATACTATTGAATTTCAGAAAAGAGGATTACCGCATGCACATCTTCTAGTAACATTAGATCATAAAAATAAATTAATGACACCAGAAGCTATTAATAAACACATTTCTGCTAAGATACTTTCTAATAATGATAAAAAATTACAAAAATTAGTTATAAAACATATGTTACATGGACCACATAGTGAATATTCTCCGTGTTACGATAAATGTAAAGACGTTGGTAAAAAAAATTTTCCTAAACCTTTTCAATCGTCAACAACATTTAAAAAAAATGATTATCCTCAATATAAACGAACAAATAATTCTTCTGATAATTAGACATCTCGAGTTAAAAGAAGTAAAAAAATTATTCCAGTAGATAATTCAATGGTAGTTCCTTACAATAAATTTTTATTAGAAAAATATAAATGTCATATTAATGTTGAATATTGTGCTTCAATTCAAAGCATCAAATATATTTTTGATTATATACATAAAGGTAGTGATAGAGCTTTTTGTACATTAAAAAAAAATGATGACAAAAGAATTGGAATATATGATGAAATTACTGAATATATTGATGGCCGGTACTTGAGCCCAATGGAAGCAGCATGGCGGTTACAAAAATTTCCCTTATGTGGAAGGAGTCATACTGTTATCCGTTTAGCAGTTCATACAGAAAATCAACAAAAAATTGTTTTTGAAGAAAATTATGAAATAGATGCTCTTGATAATTGAAAAACAACTTTAACAGCGTGGTTCGCTTGAATAAAAATGATAAATTTGCAAATAATATAAAATACGTTAATATACGGCATTATTATATATTTAACGCAAAAAAAGTTTGGGTAAAATGTGAACGTGAACAAAAACATTATGCTATTGGACGTTTAAATATAGTATCTCCAAAAGATTCTGAAAGATTCGCTTTAAAATTAATATTAAGTCATATAAAAGGCGCTACATCCTTTAAAGATTTACGTACATATAAAAATGTAACGTATAATACTCATAAAGAAGGTGCGACTGCAATAGATTTAATAGAAAACGATTTATAAATTTAAAAAATTTTTGAAGAAGCATGTCGTATCATGTTACCTTTTCAATTACGTAAATTTTTTACTTCGTTTCTACTAACAGAAAATATTCAAGCCAATATTATTTGGGAAAATTTTAAAAAATACTTTAGTGATTATTTTCATGAAAATAAAGATAACTTAGCTTTAGATCATATAAATAAATTATTATTGTTGGAAGATTTATCTTGTACAGATTTTGGATTACCTGAACCTGATCCCATCATAAATGATATAAAATACGATAGTAAAATAATTTCAATTAATAAGGAAATATTCGAAGATATGTTTGGCCGAATCCATCTCAAATCAGACAGCCCGCGTATGCCTATTTCACCTATCATGTTGAAATAAAAATATTTATGTTCTACTCGAAAAAATATTTTACACGTGTTTTTTTATTTTTTTGTTTCATCAAAATTTCATGCGTTCAGCGATGCCGAAAAATTCCGAGAAAATTCTTTCATTGAGAAAAAAAATTTTCAATGTGATTTTCAAACTGCTATTGTTTCAGCAGTTTTTCGAGCTTTTAAACGTGTAACACACAATTTCACTCAGTTTTGAGCCCTCTTTAACGGCCTTAATGTCATTTTCAAAAAAATAAAAAATCCACGAGCTATGCACTTTTTACTGAAAAATTCATTTTTTAGGGAAGTGCCTTTTTCTCGAAAACCCCATTTTTTTTGCACAATTTTTGTTGTCGTGATAGAGGACGGTAATGCCTAGCTAGACGTATTTGTGAGATTCGGTACTTTTTCCCTGGGATAGCGATCACTAATGAGATAACACACAAACAAATTTTTCACGCCTAATGCTTATATATAGTCAATGATATTAGAGTCAATGTAAAGGTATTTGTCTTTGTGTGTATGTAATATACAGGTACACATAACTATGTATTTATTTGTTATTTGCGTCTTTTTGATTTTTTTATTTTTATACCTTTTTTTCATTTGTATACCTATTTTACTACCTTTGTTTTCTGCTTCATTGTTCTTAATTCAGTAAGCGGACGATCAGCGGTCTTTGCTGTCAAACAATGTATTTTATCGTCACATGTTTTTTAACCCATATACGAGTTTTTGAATTCCAGGATACTTTGGAGTTGTAAGCCAATCAATATTTTTTTCTTTTCTGAATTGTTCTATTTCAGCATCTTGTAAATGTATTATTTTAATAGCATCAGTATATTTTTGAACATGTATTGCAAAATCATTTGCGTTTTGAATAGCTTCTTCAAGGGGCTCTCGAAGATTATGCGAAGTAGCATAATGCTTTATAAGTCCACCCACACCATCTACAGCTCCTTTGCCGTGCCCAGTAGCAGAGAACAACCATTTTATATCACACGGTGCTCGTTTTAGTTCATCTAATTGAAAGCGATTTTTAAAGTGACTCGCAGCGCCGTCTGATACGATGGTAATTTTTTAATTGAATCACAACAATTTTCTTTCAAGAATTTTATAATTTTTTGTACTGCTAGCAAAGCATACGCTGAATCATGTTTTCGGTCATCACTTATAACTGCGAAACTTTGTGTCGAATCCCCTTGATAAGAGACTGCTGTGAAAATAGAAATTTGATCATTAACCCAATGATTTCCTTGAACAGCTTTATTATGAATCACAGCCCAGTTTTCAGCGAAGTCTATTTGAAGAACTAAATGATGTGAGTCTTTTTTAGCACTTTCTCTTTCTGTTTTTATAGCTTTGCGTTGTATATTTTTTACATACATGTGAGTACTAACCCTCATGGTCCAAACCGAAGTTCATCTTTAAAAGCAGAAATTGATAGTGTCTTTTTAATCAGGTTTCCATTATCCCACAAAGCATATGTAATTTCTTCTGTGCCTTCTACATCTTGCAGTTTTAAAACATGAAACGTAATTCCCTTAATCCCTGGACATAGTTTACATTCTTGTAAATAACATAAATCAGATGGCTCAGAACACATTGTTGCATTTATTATTTGTGACCGACTTTCATCCAACTCTGTGACGTTACTCCCTCTAAAATTAATTAAGCTCGTAAGAAATAAATCATAATTTGCGCAATAGATACAGAGACAAACTTCTTTGATGGGGCTAAGTAAGACATACTTTGGTCGCAAACTATAAAATTTCGATTTTCCAATTCTCAATTCTGGATAATCATTTTTAAATACTTTATACGTCTCTTTTAAACTTCGAGTAAGAAAACGCTTAACTTATTTCTCTTTTTTATTGTTAACTTTAATTGTAACAACGTCACATTTATTAGGACTTTGTCTTGAACAATTAAAATCATCATTTAAATAATATTCCATAACAATTTTTTCCATGTTTTCATCAATCGGATGGCCTGAATATGCATCTGGTTCTGAATAAATTCCTTTTTCTTTAACAAGATTTCTCGATTTGTTGATCATATACATTGTTATTTCTGGAAATAAAGATAAAATTTCATGTTTTGTAAAGGATGAAGGTAGCAAAGTCAGAATTTTTATTTTTTCTGATACCGTAGAACACTTTTGCAAGGCTAGACCAAGATTTTGTATCCATTCTGTACAATGGCATACAGTTGATTCATTTGCTGTTATAGAAACGTCATAAACATTGTTCAACTTCACGTCAAGGGTATTAGACAATGTTGAAAGTATTTTTTTTTTCTTCTTTGTTACGTAATTTTCAATTGATTTTTTATGTATAAGATTTTTTCTTTTAAGAGGCGATACAGAACCTAAGAAAGATGTACTTATTTCATTATTAAATTCTTCAATGCGTTCTGGAGTACTTGGTAAAAAATCTTCATCTCTATCAACTACGTTATCGGTAACTTCATTATCCGTTATAAATTCATTGTCAGTACTACTCACCAATTCTAAAGCACGATTGTAACAATGTTGACACAGATATGTAGAAGGTGTCAAAGGTAAATGAGGATAGAGGTGCTTCAATGGATGAGCAAGATTCTCAAGTTGTTTTAAACGTACGGAACTAGATTTGTAAATAATTTGTTTGTGTTTGTCTAAAAAGTCTGCACATTTGATTCTCTCTGTTGAGTAATATTGAGACATCGTAGTTGAGTTGATAAGGTGTAAATATGTAATAATTTTCCAAAAGATGATGGTTTTAAATAAGACGAGATGTGTGATATATAGCAGAAACCGAACTTTTCTTTGTAAATGTTAAGTCAAACCATATCCATCTAGCGGACAAATGTACTAGTACATATACTCCTATAAGTAGGCGCACGTACATGTATATTACATACGCACAAAGATAAATACCTTTACATTGACTCTAATATCATTGACTATATATAAGCGTTAAGCGTGAAAAATTTGTTTGTGTGTTATCTCATTAGTGATCGCTATCCCAGGAAAAAAGTACCGAATCTCACAAATACGTCTAGCTAGGCATTACCGTCCTCTATCACGACAACAAAAATTGTGCAAAAAAAACATGGGGTTTTCGAGAAAAAGGCACTTCTCTAAAAAATGAATTTTTCAGTAAAAAGTGCATAGCTCGTGGATTTTTTATTTTTTTTTGAAAATGACATTAAGGCCGTTAAAGAGGGCTCAAAACTGAGTGAAATTATGTGTTACACGTTTAAAAGCTTGAAAAACTGCTGAAACAATAGCAGTCTGAAAATCACATTGAAAATTTTTTTTCTCAATGAAAGAATTTTCTCGGAATTTTTCGGTATCGCTGAACGCATGAAATTTTGATGAAACAAAAAAATAAAAAAACACGTGTAAAATATTTTTTCGAGTAGAACATAAATATTTTTATTTCAACATGATAGGTGAAATAGGCATACGCGGGCTGTCTGATTTGAGATGGATTCGGCCGTTTACAAAATTAAATGAAGATCAAAAATTTATTTTCGAACAACTTATAAAAAATATAAATAAAATAAATTTTATAGACGGTCCTGGAGGTTCTAGTAAAACATTTTTATATAAAACTTTAATTTATTATTTTCTATCAAAACGAAAAAATATTATATCAATGGCTTGGACTGGTATAGCGTCTATTCTATTACCCAAAGGAATGTCTACTCATAGAATGATGATTTAGATTACCATTAGATTTAAATAGTATTGAAAATCCTTTTTTAAAATTAGAATCAGATAAAAAGAAATTAAAAGAAACAGAAGTCATAATCTGGGATGAAGCATCTATGATACCCAAAAAAGCTTTAGAAATTATTGACAGAACTTTAAGAGATTTATGTACAAACGATTTACCTTTTGGGGGAAAATTAATAATTTTAGGAGGTGATTTTCGACAAATACTCCCAGTAATGAAAAACGGATTTAGAAGTGCTATAATTGAAGACACTATTAAATATTCTGAACTTTGGCATTTATTTAAAATTTTCAAATTAAAACACCATATTCGTTCTCAGAATAATGAATTCTCAAAATTATTATTACAAATTGGAGACGGTAATATAAATCCTTTTATAATACCTAATAATTGGAGAACTGACGATGTTTTCTTACAAATTTATAAAAATATTAATAAAATAAATGATTATGATTGTGTTATTTTAGCACCTCATAATGAAGTCACTAAATTTTTGAATACAAAAATATTAATGTTATTAAATGGTGATCAGAAGACTTATTATAGTACCGATTATGCGACTCATAAAGGTGTTGATCAAAGTGATGACAACATTCGTTTACTTTTTCCAATAGAAATATTAAACAATATTTATGAAGGTTTGCCACCTCATAAATTAGATTTAAAATTTAATGCTATTGTTATGTTAATTAGAAATTTGAGTATACACGAAGGTTTGTGTAACGGTACTAGAGTTAAAATAACCAAATTATTTAGATACAATATTGAAGCAGAAATTACATTAAATATAGGAGAATCTTCTTCATTACCGTTTATTCTTTATAGAAAACAGTTTCCATTAAAATTAGCATTTTGCATGACCATTAATAAATCTCAGGAACAAAGTTTTGATTATGTAGGGTTATACATCAAAAGGCAACTATTCTCACACGGTTAATTATATGTTGCTTTATCTCGATGTAGAAATCTAGATAACATATATATGGGACGTTTCACGTCAAATCGATCAAGGCTGTCGCCAAAATTTGGGGACACTTACAAAACTGATTTTTTTCTGAAAAAATTTGTCTTTCTAAGTACTTTAAGGTGTTATATGGCAGAATTCATACATCCAATATGGCGGCCCAATATGGCGCCAATAAACTACCGCCAGTGAACATATTATTGATGAATTCCCTCCAAATGACCTTAATAGGGCTTTCGTGATCGCTGTTCATAAATCTTGTTATTTTTAGACGATTCAAGATTTTTATATAACTGCTTAGTAAACCATAAATCACAAAATTTGTATGCAAACAAAGATCAGTTCGACAGTATCGTATCACTTTGTGATACGATATAATTCCTGATTTCTCAATATCTTTTGAGGTTAGGATCACAAAGTGATACGATACTGTCGAACTGACTTAAATTTATGATTAATTGACTTTAAAAACATACGAAATGACTACCCTAACTTGTTTTGTCTGTAAAATCGACCATTGATCTTTGTTTGCATACAAATTTTGTGATTTATGGTTTATTAAGCAGTTATATAAAAATCTTGAATCGTCTGAAAATAACAAGATTTATGAACAGCGATCTCGAAAGCCCTATTAAGGTCATTTGGAGGGGGATTCATCAATAATATGTTCACTGGCGGTAGTTTATTGGATGAATCTTGATTTTTTTTACACTTCCAGGCGCCATATTGGGCCGCCATATTCGATTTATGCATTCTGTCATATAGTATCTTAAAGTACTTGGAAAGACAAATTTTTTCAGCAAAATATCAGTTTTTTTAAGTGTCCCCAAATTTTGGCGAGAGCCTTGATCGATTTGACGTGAAACGTCGCATATATACAAAATAATTTAGAAAATTCATTAGAAATTGGAAATATTGTTTGGGAAGAAATTCTTGATAATTAAAAAAAAACAATTAGTTATATAAGTAAATATGTATATATATTTATTGCATATATTTATTAAAAAATATGTTCATATATATTCAAAAACCAAATTTTTCAATATAAAATATACGCAATATAAGTATAAAATAAAGGAGAAATTATTTGAATGATAAGAGATTTTAATAATTAGCTAAATGAAAATTGTATATAAAATTTAATTAAGTTTCGATTTGATCCATATAAAAATACAAATAAAATCAAAGAAAAGATTTTTAAATCAAACTTTTTAAAGTGATTATGCTCTTATATTTTCAAAAAGCAAATTTCACAATATAAAATATACGCAATAATAGTATAAAATAAATGAGAAATTGTTTAAACGATATTGTAAGAGTTCTAAATCAATAGCTAAATGAAATCGGTATACGAAATTTATTTAAGTTTCAGTTTATACATAAAATAATAAAAATAAAATACAGCAAAAGATTTTTAAATCAAAATTGATAGCGTAAATGTACTCTTATATATTCAAAAAAATCACTACCTTGAAAATAAATAGGTTCAAAGTCTTCAAGGTCTTATTTTTCAAAGTTGGGGGGTTGACGAGCGAAGCGAGTAGGGGGCGCAGCCCCCCTAGTGTGTATATATATATTTCTGTTCACCACTATTTCAGGACATTTGCATCTTTCCAGGACTGCCCTGAATGAGTAACATGTTCACGCCCACTTTCCAGGACATTTTTGTATTATTCAGGATCTTTAGGACCGTTACTTTCACAACGTTTTTTTCCGTAAAATTTTTCCGAAATCAACGTAAAATACTGCGGAACTGAAAGGGGGCGCCGCAGGCGTCGTGGTGCTAGTCAACACCCTGAGGGATTTGATGATTTCAGACAATGTCGGCGCGCAGCGCCGCCCTTACCTACTTCTATTGTAGGAAACCTACAGGTGACCTGAATAGTAGCTCTAAACAACTTTATATATCTCCCTATATTATATAGGCATTACTGCTATATCTGAACGCAGTCCCTCCACCGTCCTCTCCACCGCCCTTCACCTTCCCCTCCACCACCCTTTACCGTCCCCTCCACTTACCCATTTGCTGCCCCTCCATCGTCCCCTCCACTTTTTAACGTTAAATTTGTTAAAAAATCACGTTATTTTTTTAATCTCAGTCAGACCACCGTCTCCTCTGCCGCCCTCCACCGTTCCCTCCACCACCCTCCACCGCCCTACACCTACCGTCCCGTCCACCATCCCCTCCACCGTTCCCTCCACCTCTGGACTACTATCGAACTATTGTTTTTTATGATAATCGAAAAACCATCAAAGAGAAAACTGTCACTAAATCTTTGAATTCGAACATTTAAAAAAACTCAAAAATATACTAATTATCATTAGAACCAACATAGACAATTATGTTTTCAACTATTACCACCTTTCGCACATTTGAAACAGCTTTCCACACCACAACTGAGGTACTGTTATAGGCGCGTTGAATTTTTGATTTTATTGAGCTTAGGTTTTATATATAAAAAATAGTAATAATTATATATATGATTTTGGGACATGCCGAAATCATATAGAATTACGCAATAATTTTTTATATAATGAGCCTAAACACAACCACGGAATTCATCATCAGTAGCCCTAAAAACCATGGGAGTCATCCCTCCGTAATCCTCCTTGACTCCAACCTAGTCCTTCCTTCCTCCACCATGTAAGATGTGAATTAATTTTCATTACTTATTATTGTAATTTCTCTAAAATAAAAATTGTGCAAAATTAAAAATATAATGAAAATTAATTCACATCTTTATTACATTTAATAAACAACTATTTCACATTAATATATTAAATAATTATGAAATATTTATTTATTAAATGTACAACAATATTCAGATTATAGGCAACCACTGTTCCCATACCCGCATAGGCTTGATATTAAAATGGAGCTCCATCGGTGTAAACCCCGTGGTCTCATGATGCGTTACGTTAATAATGTTTTGTATAATCTCAACGTATCTAGCCCAGCTGGTATGTCGGTCCCTTACAAATGTTTGGAAAAAACGCCCGAGTTCTCGGTGTACCCGTTCGACCGGGTTACTTTGTGGTTTGTGGGTGTCTGATGGATGAGAATACCGGTTGTATTCCTTCATCCATGAGTTTTTTTCCCCATTTACTTGAAGTAAACTGCGTCCCGTGGTCAGAAAGTATTGCTTTCGGCTTACCGTACCACAACTGAGGTACTGTTATAGGCGCGTTGAATTTTTGATTTTATTGAGCTTAGGTTTTATATATAAAAAATAGTAATAGTTATATATATGATTTTGGGACATGCCGAAATCATATAGAATTACACAATAATTTTTTATATAATGAGCCGAAATACAACCACGGAATTCATCACCAGTAGCCCTAAAAACCATGGGAGTCATCCCTCCGTAATCCTCCTTGACTTCAACCTAGTCCTTCCTTCCTCCACCATGTAAGATGTGAATTAATTTTCATTACTTATTATTGTAATTTCTCTAAAATAAAAATTGTGCAAAATTTAAAATATAATGAAAATTAATTCACATCTTTATTACATTTAATAAACAAATATTTCACATTAATATATTAAATAATTATGAAATATTTATTTATTAAATGTACAACAATATTCAGATTATTTATGATATTAAACTTATGAGAAGATACAACATGTCTTATATTTTCATAAAGGGTAATATTTTAATTAAAATGATTATTGTTATAAATTCCTTGAGCTTAGGAGAAATTGAGATCATATACAAATACGACATAAATTTTCACTCATCAAATCTTATAGTGTAAATTATAGATTAAATTTCAAAAATTTCTTTCCATACAATGTTATCTATTATTAAAGAATTTTCTGAACAATTTTCAATAAATATATTGTTAGGATTTTTACATCGGGATAAAGCAACATATAACTGACCATGTGAAAATAGTGGTCGTCTAATAAAAATTCCAATAGAATCGAAACTCTGTCCTTGAGATTTATTTATTGTCATGGCAAAAGTTAATACAATTGGAAATTGTTTACGGTAAAGATTAAAAGGAAATGAAGATGAATCTGCAGTATTTAATGTTATTCGTGGAATAAAAACCTCTTCACCAATTCTTTCGCCTGTAATTATTTCTGCCTTAACATTATGAGCATATAATCCAGTTATTCTTAGACGTGTACCATTACACATCCCTTGTACAATACTTATATTTCTAATTAAGATAACAATAGCATTTACTTTCAATTTTAATTCATGAGGTGGAAGACCTTCTCTAATATTGTTAAGCATTTCAATTGAATAATTTAAATGAATATTTTCGTCTGTTTGATCAACTCCTTTATGAGTTGCATAATCTAAACTATAATACGTATGTACTTTTTTATTCAATAATTCTAAAACTTTATTATTAATAATTTTAGTATCTTTATTATGAGCGGTTAAGATTACACGATCTATTGAAGTTTTAATATTAATGTTACTATAAATTTCTTTACAAATATTATTCGTTTTCCATTTTTTTGTTATAATAGATGGATTAATTTTTCCTTCAACCAATTCTAACAAAGGAGGGGGCACCTTCAGTTACCTAAGCGCAATTCTTATCGGTATTCTGAATAGGCGAGAGCTCGGACACAAGTGCGAGCCGATACCGAGAATCGGAGCCCTTTATATACCAGTCGATCGTCTGGTCGCATGACAATATTTGTGTTTACACGGTGACGACAGAGGCACTGTGTGAATGAATGAGTAAAATTTTCTCTAGCGCACGCAATCGTATGTTTGTATACAGTGATGCATCGTGTTTGTTGATTTTTCGCACTCGTGTTTACAAATGGGAAACTATGAATTGGTGTGTATATTACGAGCTGGTCGTGTACATCACATCGCCCCCCCAAATTAAATGGTTCTGTTCGCAAAATTGAATACAATGAAACATTTAATTTTTACCAAGTTCTTATTCCGGCTATTTACAAAGGTTTAAAAAGTAATAGCAGCTTGGTATGCCTCCTCGCTTTTTGCCGGTGATGGCTCTGATAATGGTGTGGTTGGCGGTGCGGGTGGCGACAAATCTGGCGACATCGGGCTCACCGGGCGCGGCACATACCGCATGCGTCGTACAATTTGCCGCAGCCTCAGATACTCGTCGATTGGTGGACGGCGTCGGCACATGCTCCTTTATTGCGTGCCGAAAGGTAGATGGAGTTGGTGGTGGTGGTTTTGCCTCGCTCTCCCTGGTGGTTTGGGTGGACCGGTTGACCATGTATGGCCTCGCCTGTACCGCTCGTCCGCCCCGGTATGCGCCGCGTGTTGTCATTCAAGGTTTCCCTGATGCGCTTCTCCGCGATGAACACTTAATGTGCCACGGTGGCCATACCACTTTACCACTCTGAACAGCGGCATCGCGTTTAAAAAAGTTTTCCCGGTCAGTGCCTTTCTCGGGCATGTTTGAGAAACGACTGACATCCTATGGCTCGATTTTAATTCTCTTAAAATTACTATTTACATTTATACTGCTAAGAGTTTCGGTGTATGTTTACCTTCACCGAGACCCTTAGTAAACAATAAATACTTAAAAATAAGTCTTTAAATTTTGTACATGGAACTTTCCGCGTTCCCTATTCGCTTCTACATCTAACAATACATACGTATCGGGCCCGATTTTTTGCGTAATCGTGTATGGTCCCTCGTATACGTGAAAAAACTTCGCGATCTTTCTTTCAGCCGCATCTGATACGTTTAGTGATGTTACTAAAACTCTATCGCCTACCTTAAATTCGAAGTGTCGCGTTCGGACGTTTTTTCGGAACGCTCGCCTTTTTAAGAATGAATGCGCTCGTTCGCGAGCGAGAAATACTTTTCGTTCATGCGTGATTTTATCTGAATCTACTATAGGCAACCACTTTTCCCATACCCGCGTAGGCTTGATATTAAAATGGAGCTCAATCGGTGTAAACCCCGTGGTCTCATGATGCGTTACGTTAATAATGTTTTGTATAATCTCAACGTATCTAGCCCAGCTGGTATGTCGGTCCCTTACAAATGTTTGGAAAAAACGCCCGAGTTCTCGGTGTACCCGTTCGACCGGGTTACTTTGTGGTTTGTGGGTGTCTGATGGATGAGAATACCGGTTGTATTCCTTCATCCATGAGTTTTTTTCCCCATTTACTTGAAGTAAACTGCGTCCCGTGGTCAGAAAGTATTGCTTTCGGCTTACTGTAGTTGCTAGTGTAATCACCGGAGATTTTTCTAATCACGGTCGCGGTGTTTGCTTTTTTTATAGGATACATGACCACGTACTTACTGAATACGTCTACTGTTGTTAATAGGTATTTAACGCCCCCCGTTGACGTCGGTAAAGGCCCAAAAAAATCTATTTACAGTGTGTCATTTGGTTCTTCTGTTAATATTGGTTGGACGTGTTCATTAAGTTTACATGTTAAATATTTCATTCGTTGACAAGTATCGCATGTACGAAGTATTGTATAAATTTGTTGTCTTAGTTTCGGCGCAAAGAAATGTTCGTTTATCATTTTATAAATCTTTGATGAACCAATGTGGCCATGTATCTCATGGGTTTCCCGTATCAAACTATCCAGAAAGCTTTCGGGTAACATGAGTCTATTATGATTTAATGCAATTTTTTGCATTAAACCATTTTTGAGCATAAAGCGCTTTTGCATTTCTTCGTCATTTTGAATCTCCGCAATCAATTTATTAATATACGGGTCATTTTCCTGTAATGTCTTCATATTCTTTAAGTTATTTATCAATTCGCGACTCGGTTTTTGCGCGAGTATCGAAACGATTATGATTTCATTTTCCCGACCCGATTCCTCTGGATAGTCGTGTATCGGCTTAGGTAATCGGCGACGGCGTTCTTGCGTCCCGGCAAGTATACCGGTTCTAAGCAGAAGTCTTGGATCGCGAGACTCCACCTCCGTAGTCTAGCATTATTAAATTTACAATGTTTAAGAAAAGTGAGAGCTTCGTGATCGGTTCGTACGACTATTTTCGGTGCCCCCCGCAAGTACGTATCTAAACGTGTTAACGCCCACACTATAGCTAACATCTCTTTCTCAGTCGTAAAGTAAGAACATTCACTCTCCTTCAGCGTACGGCTAACGAGCGTGATAATTTGTTCTTCGTTTTGATCGTTTACCTGCGATAGCACCGCAGCTATCGCGTAGTCGCTCGCGTCGGTAGTGAGTATGAATGGACGTTGTGGGTCCGCGTATTTTAATATGATATGCTCATCGAATGTATTTTTAATATCATTGAAAGCTTTTTCGTGCTCGTCTGTCCATTCATACTTCTTACCTTGTTTTAACAAGTTTAGAAGCGGAACGGTATGCGCCGAGTAATTTCTCGCGAATTTCGTATAGAAATTAACAAACCCGAGAAATCCCTGCAGTTCCCTGACATTTCTAGGTTTCTTAATGTTTTTAAGTGTTCTAATTTTCTCTGGGTCCGGTTTTACTCCTTTAGGCGTTAAAATATGACCCAGGAATTTTATTTCTTCCTGTACTAGCTTTGATTTTTTAAAGCTAATCCTTAGGCTGTTTTTTAATAAATTCTCAAATAATAATTTTATATTTTGTAAATGACTATCGAAATCTTCTGAAATACATAGTAAGTCGTCTACAAAAGTTATAAGAAAATCTTCGAGACCTGCGACGGCTAGGTCTAGACCTCTTATTAGCGCCGCGCTACTCGTTTTTATACCGAATGGTACTACATTAAATTCATATACTTTATTGTCGCAAATGAAGAGAGTTTATTTAAAGAAAAAAATCATAAATCAAAATCTAAAAATTATAGGTATGTTTATTAATATACTAAAAAAAATGAATTATATTACATAAGTTTTACGAGCGCAAAGGAGGGGCCAGCTTCAGTTACCTAAGCGCAATGCTTATCGGTATTCTGAATAGGCGAGAGCTCGGACACAAGTGCGTGCCGATACCGAGAATCGGAGCCCTTTATATACCAGTCGATCGTCTGGTCGCATGACAATATTTGTGTTTACACGGTGACGTCAGAGGCACTGTGTGAATGAATGAGTAAAATTTTCGCTAGCGCATGCAATCGTATGTTTGTATACAGTGATGCATCGTGTTTGTTGATTTTTCGCTCTCGTGTTTACGAATGGGAAATTATGAATCGATGTGTATATTACGAGCTGGTTGTGTACGTGACGGACTTGTCAAGCCAACATTTTTACATTTATCAATTTCTATAGCATTAATTTCATATTGAATTTCTTCGAGAAGATGACAGAGGGTGTTGTTTACAAGCTTAGTGTTGACAGCAGCTGTACCATCTACCTTAGTTAATCGACCATGAATATGCAATGAACTGCGTAAAGGTAGTAGGCAGAGATTTTGATGTTGTATGGTGATTTGAATTTCATCACTGTTATTGGAAGCGGATAAAGTGTAAGACTTATGTGCATGCATTTCATAATGAGCGATAGATTCGTCGAATTCCACGGGTGATTGTACGTTCAATATCTAGGCTTCTTAGGAATCGAATGTTCTATGGCGTTAGCTCTTTCACTGCTCAATGATGATTGATCTTCTGATGGCATGGTTTGTTCTTAATATAGCTTTTGCGGTTATATACGATTCCCATAATTATGATGCTGCTTTGATGTGTAGTTTGATTTTTACAATTTCTCCACGAAAATTCACAAAGTTTCCGTCTTGATTGACAATGCGCAACTGTATATTATCGATAGTATGAACTGTGATTCGTAAATAAATAAGTTGTGTTGGAATTTCAATGGTCTTATAGCCTGGAGGAACAGCTGGGAAAAATTCATGTATCGTATGCACTTTCTGTCCGCCTATATAAGCTCCAGCTGTAATGTTGCATTCGACTAGCAGAGCGTTAACCTTGAGAATAGCTACAAGTAAATCTGATTCGTGAGTGATATTTGCTGAAAGTGCACGTCCTGTAAAGCCTAACAATCTTCCAACAGAATCTTGTGGTTGGAAATTTATTATGTGACTGCACTTGATAGTACTACGGAGAGTGTTATTATTAGGTTTCAGACTGAGTGTGAGTACTATGCCTTTAGGTGTAAGAATTTCCTGTAGATGATGCTCAATGTCTTCAATCTCCCAGATACCTGTCGGCAATCTCACTATCTCTTCTCCCACATAAAACTTGTTATTGCCGATATCAATATTGGGTATTGAATTGAAGGTTAGAAGTTCAATCAATCCTAGAACGTATCTTTTATTTGCCAAGAGTTCGATCGGTGGAAGGTATCGAGCTTTTAGGATAGATGATGCTCCAGATAAACTTGGCATCAATGATTCACCCATGACTGAATAATTAATACTGACTATGTATAATATTTACATCCTTTTATGTAGCCTTACTCCGAAACTTTAAACAGAGATGCCCACAATTGTATGAGTTGAAATCTTGATATCTATCATGAACGGTGTAACAGTCCAGCTCGCGCACATGACACGTGAGAGGTATACCACGAGAGCGTGCGCGGAACGATCGTTTAGTATAGAGCATAGCAGCACCGAGAGAGAGGATGAGGCAGAGCGACTGACGTTCCCACTACTCCGCAGTAGTGCGCGAGGAGGGGGGCGGCGCGCGGCTTCCCTGCGCGGTCCGCACGCATAGCCTATTCAGCTAGCGCTCCCCTCTCCTCGACTCTCTTCTCCTTCGCGAGCGAGTGACCGATTGTACAGTGCGAGCTTGACGAGGGCACTCTCATTCTGGCTGTCCCCCGAGCCACACTTCTTAACCCGCCAGTGCGCAACGCAAGGCGTGCGCCGAACGGTGGAAACATTTCCTTTTCTATTCCTTACTACCGAATTTGAGGCCGATAGGGAGTTGATGAGCCCCGCCGTTACACAACGTAAGACGTGTCGCGAACGGGCATATCACTCCAAATGACATAATATTCCTCCCACTTCCAACCCACGAGGCTGAGTCCGCTGCGTATCCGAGCAAGGCGCACGCACGCACAACGATGAAGCTCGTGGGATTATCCTTCCCACAAGCGAATCTAACCCCAGGTTCGCAAATTACCCGACTTATCACCTACTATATAACTGACAGGTTACAATCATGATTATACTTTACGACGTTAACGTTCAGGTAATTCAGAAGTTCTAAAGGTGGCTGAAGGTCCCCTAAACTATCAAAGTACACAACGTTATTGCCTCGTTTCTGATAGGCTACCCAATGTGTACCAGATCCCCTTTCATCATTGAGATTAACGATCGCTGACTTGTGGTAATGGGGATTCTTTGGTAATGTATTTCGCATGAATACACCTCGAAAGTATGGAATTCGCATAATATGAGCGTACTTTATCAAGTCAGCGTCAGTCAGTGCTCTGTGAGCTAATTTTACATCGAAGCTTTTTTACCACTATGGGGTGTTAGGTAGATGCCATAACCTGTTTTATGCGGTTTAAGGTATAGACCTTTACCCAGAGCAATAGCTTCCATCGCACTGCTGTTTCTTTGACTTTCTTCAAGTTGCCGTTTAGCAGCTTTTGCATCATTTACTGCTTTAGCTATACCAGCAGCGCCACCTGCCAGTGCACCAATTGCACTTAGACCAGCAAATAATGGAATCAGAAAAGGTAGGAATCCACCGATTTTCCGTGGAACTGGTAGTACATGAGGAATGTGTACTTTGGCTTTACCATCAGCCTTCTTTACAGCATCTCGAGCACTTTTCAATGCAGCTTGGATAACCTTGCGCGAATCGTTGCAAAAGATGACTGGTTTTGAGGCTGCTTCGACTACTTTAGCCTGTGTAGTGGTTGGCTTCTTTTTCAACCCCATGCCGAATTTTGATTTTAACTTCATAGCGTTTGTTACAGTATAAGCTGCTGCCTTCTCACCAATACTTGCGTCTTTAGCAAAAACATGTTTCCAAACTTTATCTGCCAATACTCTATCAGTGGCATTTCTAGCCCCAACGCTCTCTCGATTCCGTGAGTAGGCAATGTCGTGTTCTTTACGAGCTTGGTCTAAAGGATTAATTCCAGGGTCACCTCGAGCAAGACGCTTTGCAAGATTAGTCCCTGGACTACAATATTGATAGCCAGGCAGATGCAATTCAAATGGAAGCTTATTGATGAGTGTATTGACTAAACCTCGACCTATACGCGTACTGCGTTTACGCTGCTTATGTTCAATCATGATGTTAACGCCTCGGAGGATAAATACATATTAACTTGAAATGTGTATAAGTATGCTGTATATATGCACTCAATGTCCGTTTTCTTTGAGACGTCAAAGCATGGAGTTCGAGGAGCAACACGTTAAACTCCCTGTTGTGAATTTTGATAAATTAATGACGCAACAAAAATCAAAAAGACGTTATGGTGAACTGCTTCCAAATAATATTAGAGCTATATTTTGTGGTCCATCAAACTGTGTTGAAACAAACGCTCTACTCTCACTCATTACTCACTCATTACTCACTCATTACTAGTGGATTAAAATTTGAAACTATATATGTTTACTCAAAATCACTGGAACAGCCCAAATACAAATTTCTCAAGTTTCTCTTGAAGTCTATAAATGAAATTAAGAATTTCCCATTGAAGGATCATGATGAACTAATATCAATAGAAGATGTACTTCCAAATTTAATTATCATATTTGATGATCTAGCGTGTGGAAAACAAGAAAACATTAAAAATTTCTTTTGTATGGGACGTCATAAGAATGTGGACTGCTTCTATCTATGTCAATCTTATGCTCACATTCCAAAGCATCTAATACGAGATAATGTTAATTTATTAGTATTATTTCGACAAGATGATATGAATTTAAAGCATGTAAATAATGATCATGTAGACACAGATATGTCATATGCTCAATTTAGGGATGTGTGTTCAAGCTGCTGGAATAAAGATAAGTATGGATTCCTTGTTATCGACAAAGAGAGGGCACTTGATAGTGGTCGATATAGAAAGGGGTTCAATCAATTTCTTATAAATATAGCTGCCCAAAGCAAAACCGTGTAGTATGTTTTCAACTGTTCATCAGACAATATGGCACACCTGAAGCAAGAAGAAAACGTTCTCAATCAAATTGTAAAATCGAGAGAAGCAATTAAGCGAAAGTACGAGCAGTTGAGGCAAGATAAAACAGATGTAGAAAACGTGTTGTTGTAAACATTTCAGCCTATTATAAGTCCGCTTGAAAGACTCATTGATGCTGCACAAACAAAGAAGGAAAAAGTAATTAAAATAAAACCAAAAGAAAAACCTGCTGTTGAAGAACAAAATTCAAGTGAGGAAGAGGAACAAAGTGATCTTGTCGAAACTGTAAAGATTAGAGCAGTAGATACATCCTTTGAAACGGCTGAAAGTGATGTGGATGATGATGAGGAATCGCAAACAGTTACACAAGATGAAGCAGAATCATTTAGGCAAGCTTATTTACAGACTTTTCAAAAACGTGCCAAGTCGCTTAACAATACATATGGAGTACGAATAGAGGATGACAGGTTAAAAATTGGCAATTCACCGATACATTTTACAAAAGATTATGTAAATGTACAAAATGTGAATTATCCAAAAACAGCTGGTTTACTTGAGTTGCTCTTCCAGAAGCAACCAGATTCGATGCATATAAGTTCGAATGATATACAAAATTATCGAAAAATCGTGGAAGTGACGAATGCTTTTAGGAAGAATTATAGTGAAACAGAACCTCTACCTAAGTCTACCAGTAAAAAAGATAAAGATTATATAACTCTCTACTTCAATAAATCACCAACGAGGAAAACTATTGAAGGCTCAGGCCTCTTACCTAAATATAAGATTGCAAGAAAAGATATGCGTATGGATTATGTATACTGGGATGATCCTAATGAATTAGTTGATCGTCTTCGCTTACTCTTGGCTGAACTGGAAGCCGGCAATTAGAGCCACACAAATGAGATTCATTCAATCATTGAAGAACTCAAAGAAGCAGGTTACATACATTAAGATGTCTTCGAAGAGAGTTCACTTTGATGCTAAACCAGTTATTCATGTGATGCATGTGTGGTCCTATGCCAGTCGAGCCGCACGTCATGGAGAATCGGAATAGATAGCGCGTGATCGAGAGCGTTTTCGAATGTGAATTCAGAGACTATCTGAAATTATTGAGCCTGTGCTCATACATAAATATAATACATATTTAAGTATCAATTGATTGAACTCGATGGTATTGTAGTCAGTTGCAACATGAGTGTCGATGTATTCGGACTTAATGTCGAGCGCGCTGACGGTAGTGATGGTCCTTCGGGTGTTGGCTTCAAAGTAACTTTTGAAGGACAATACGACATTGACAACAAAAGGTTATGTAACGTTGCTGAGCCTACCCAATCAGGTAATGCTGTTAATTTGGATACTGTACAGCGCATAGTTAAAATGGAAATCAGAAGCTTGTATTGAGGCTCACAGAGATAAAATGGATGCAAAATTTTCAAAAATATAGTCTGTAATTCAGAGCTTAGAAGATGTAGCAAGTAGTTGAAGAGTTTCATTGCACAAGATCTTATAAATAGATCTCCAATTATAAATTTATCACAGTATCGTTCAACCACTCGTCGAGAATGGATAAATCAAACAGTACTGCGAACAGCAATATTCCATATACAAAACTTTCTGACAATAGTCAAAAAGATAAAAAAAAGAATGAATCACAGTGGAATAATTTTATGAATAAATTTTCTTCTAATATTTTTTCCTTACCTGAATGACAAAATTACGAGAGATTTCAATAATTCAGAATGAAGGTCATGCAGCAGCAAGTCGTTAAGGAGCTTCATACACCTGCACGTCGAAATTACCAACGACGCAAGGTTATTGTATGTGGCTTGGATGAAACATGGCAAGCTGATCTAGTGGAGATGCAATGCTCTTATGCTCGAGAAAACAATGGCTATAGATATATGCTCACTGTTATCGATGTATTCTCCAAGTATGCATGGGCTGTTCCTGTAAAGCAAAAGACTGGTAGTGATGTCACAGCAGTAATGGAGTCTATCTTGCAACAGAGAGGCAAACCAACAAATTTACAGACCGATCGAGGCAAAGAATTTTACAATGCTACATTTCAAAATCTAATACAACGATATGGAATTTATCTCTATTCGACATACAGTAATCTCAAAGCATCTATTTGTGAGCGTTTCGATCACACCCTCAAGCAGAAGATGTGGATGCAATTCAGCTGGAAAGTATAAGTGGCTTGTACTGGAAAGTATAAGTGGCTTAATATCTTATCCAATTTGCTAAAAGAGTATAATAACATCAAACATCACACCACTGGAATGAAACCGAAAGATATAACATTTGCCAATGAGGTCGAAGTACTTGCGAAATTTGCTCCACAAACAGAAATAATTATGAAGCCAAAGTTTAAAATTGGAGAAAAAGTAAGAGTAAGCAAGATAAAGCAAGTATTTGAGAAGGGTTATACACCTAATTGGTCAACAGAAATTTTTACAATAAGCCAAGTCATGGCTACTAATCCAGTTACCTAAAAGTTAAAAGATTATCTATATCAACCCATCGCTGGTGGTTTCTCCGAACAAGAGCTGTTCAAAGCTAAATATCCAGATATCTATCTTGTGGGAAAGGTGCTTAAGAAGCGTGCAAATAAAATTTATGTTAAATGGTTAGGGTTTGATAACTCACACAACAGTTGGATAAGCAAATCAGATATGTAATGGTTAAATAAATAAACATGTGATGTGTATATAAGATAAATTCTTTTATTTATAAACCGACATTTACAATCAATCTTCATTAATTTCAATAGTTTTATAATGCCCCCAAGGTAAAGTATCTGTTTCCTCAGGTATTAAGTATCGTTTATCATCGTAGGGACTTAAAGCTAACTTTGTTGTCTTACAGTTTGTACTACGTGTGCTTTAGATTGTATTACACGCTGATCTCTGTGTTGTGTTGACATATTTAATAAACAATCAACATAGTCATCAAAAGTAATGGTTCTATTAACAACTCCAGTTTTAACACCTTTAACTTTTTTAACATGATCTTGTCCATTTACACGAATGCTGTACATTTTATTACGCAATCCAACAAATTCAGTCATAATTTGACCATTACATTCATCTTTCATTAGGCCTAAAACTTTCTTATTGACTTCAGAAATTCCAAAAATGTTATCAACTGGGTAGTCGGAAGTATCAAAATTTGAAATGTTACGTTTTATCACTTTATATATATCTTCATCATTTATTTCATATATTAAACTATCAGTATCGGTGTACAACAGTTTGCAGCGATCATCGAATTGCTTCTTCATGTAGTGAAAATCATATACTAAAGTCTTTGATAAATCCACTACACAAAGACCTACATAAATTGGCTTATTCATGTATACTTCTGTCTTCTCTAATTCTATGAGAACAAGGTTTTCATCAGTAATTGTATTTTCCATAGTCTTTCCGAAAACAGCATTGTTCATTAATTTGTAGAGATTTTTCTCGAAGTTATTTTTAGCTCCTTGTCTCATTTTACTATTTAGATCGATATATTCTTTTAGCCAGGTTCTTTGATTAAATTTCATTACTTTGTGAATTTTTGTTAGTTTTAATCCATTTGCAAGAGTTTGCTTTAAGTTACGATAATTAAGTACATATCGCAATTTTGTTTCAAAAGTTGTAAGCAATTTAGCTTGTGAGGAACCTGGTGGTTTCATATGCTCTGCACAGAATGGTAAATCTTTGTGTACATCATGTAAATTTTCTGGATATTCCAAATCAACTTCAAGTATATAGCCTATTGGAGCATCATCTGGAATATTGAAATTTATATGCTCTATATCTTCAATCCATTGAAAGCCGCCATATGGTAAAGACTGAGGTGCTTCGAGTCTTTATCTGCATCATACTCACTACCCATGTGTTTGTTATTAGCTCGGGCATAACGATTGGAACACTGACTTATTCCACCTCGTATTCCACGCTCAATAAACATAAGTTTATCAATATCAGTGAGCAACTCAAGCTGTATATTTGTACACTTCAACATGGCATCCCAAATTAGGCCTGGAGTTGTATAATAGTGTGCTGGATCTAAGCCATAGGCTTTAAGACAGCTGTTGCGAAAATTTTCAAACACCTCTGCCAAGAGTAGTACATCGGTTTTTAAGTACAAGTCTGAATATTTACCTAAATTTGATATATTAAATGCAATACAAACATTTCTGGCATGTTCATAATCTGCTATTTAATTTGTTATAAAATTCATTTTTCTTTGGCAGTCTTGAAACTTCAAGTTTTTCTTTAGAGTCTAGATAATCATAAGGAAAGACACCCTTTCTTCCAACAGTTGAAATTTTTCTTCAGTTAATACTTCATCTTTAGAGAACTGTTGCTGTAGAATTTTAAGTTCTGGGAGGTATGGTGAGAGCTTATCCAGTGATGATGCCATAAATCGGTAGGAATCAATAAATCTAAAGTTTATGTCACTGCCTTCGATGTGCTTGGTAAATGAGATGAAACGTTCTTTATTTAATGGTAAAAGATCAGCCCCATCAGGAAAACCTTGTGCAATGTCCTTGATGAGAAAATGGGAGTCATAGCCAGTTAAATTGTAGAAAATTACTGGAATGCTGCGTGAATCTTGGTAATTAAGGTTACATTTTTCATGCGCTGCTCCTCGATATCTGAAACATATAATAATATGAAATCAAAGTAATACATTTAAGTAATAAGGTTTGCATATTTAATCTTACTTTCCAGTCAGATGACAGTGATCTCGAACACGCTCTTCGCCCAAGGGTTTCTCACAAATATGACAAGTTTGTGTGCATTGGAATACTTGTTCTTGTTCCAATGTTAATATTTCCATAGGTATTGCACAGTCTAATGCAGTCTCTATGTTCTCAGCTAAAACTTGCTATTCCCTTGCAAACCATTCGGCAGGGCTCGGTCCTCTATAGCTACGGTAATATGATAGAGAGTTATCATAGCTATATTTTAAGTAGTACCCCACACTGAATGCCTCATGCTTTTGATAAGCGTTCCCAACTTGTACAGTTTTCAAGAGATACTCAAAATCTGCATAAATGACAAATGGTACTTTCTCTTTATTATTATAATTTTTAAAGTGTAAAATTTGATCTCTTGGTGTTGGTAGATTTACTCTACATTTGTCAATTTGTTTACAATCTTGTTCATGATATTCTAATTTAGAGCTATCTCTATAGTAATATGAGATATAACTGTAGTATCTTCCTCCAGCTCTTCCTCCTCCTCATCTACATAATTATTTTGTATCAGAAGAAGGTTTACATGTGTTTCCTTCTTAAATGTTATTAAATTTCCCATCACACTTTTTTAAAATATAACGATTGACCGTGAGATTATTTTGTTTTTCAAACTTTAGAATTTGTTTTGGTCTGATAGGAAATTCAATTCCCCTAAAATTTAATTCGTTCTCATAGATCTTATACGTCGACACCCTGTCAGGATGTGCTTGGTGGTGCACATGATGCAAAGCTGATAGTATAGCCCACGTGAAACATTCATCATCGAAAATTGTGTACATTAACACATGCATGTTTTGCTTGTATTTGTGGAGGTAGACTAACGTATGAGCTACCTTGCATCGGATTATACTTGTTGATATTCACAGATAAATTAAGAACTTCTTGAAGTGTCCAGCCAGAGTCTCTCTCTTGAAACTCCTCTATGTCTCTGTGAATGGGCTGTTGTACATTCTGGTGAACCACTGTTACAAATCTGTTGGTAAAATTGATTCAGCCTTGGTATTGAAATACTTCATTTCTTCTGTCTCTTCTTCAGCTTTTTTATGACACGTTTAGGTTTTAACACAGTATACACTTTAACCCTTAGAGGGCCGGGATGACGCCTTGAGGCTTCATGGTCTGACTCACCAACATCCGACCTTGGTTTGGTTCTAACTTGGGGACCTCAGATCACTTTTCAGTACAAATTATGAGCTTTAAAATTTTTGAAATCCCGGCCCTCTAAGGGTTAAAGAGTGGTGCGGGTTTGCGTGAAAGACGTAGTGATAGAGTAAGATGGCAAGATGTGGAGTGTGCCTTTAATGAACGGCTTCGATCTGGAGTCATTACAAACTTAAAAAACGTGGATATTACTGCATTCATGAAAGATGCTACAGCATTGTTTAAATCTAGAATAAATAACGCTTTAAAAAGGGAAAAGGCTCTTAACCCTTAGAGGGCCGGGATTTCAAAAATTTTAAAAGCTCATAATTTGTACTGAAAATTGATTTGAGGTCCCCAAGTTAGAACCAAACCAGGGTCGGATGTTGGCGAGTCAGACCATGACGCCTCAAGGCGTCATCCCGGCCCTCTAAGGGTTAATAAACACTTTAGTCTGCCTTGTGCACCTTTGAGTAGACCAATAGTGGATATAAATTTTTGTTTTTCAGAGACACTTGTTGCATTTTTACGCAACAGCAACCTCAAGAGTCTTAAATTCTTATTTCCAAGTTTAATCCACTCGACAACTTCCTCAGGATTAACTTTTTTATATGCTAGAAGCCTATAGGCTTCCAACATTATATTCATAACGTTCTTACAGTTGTTTGCAGACATAGTGATCATTTAGAGACTCTGCTTTATACTGAAGGACTCGCAGCAGCAACGTCGTATTTATAGGGTGTGTATGACGCAAAAATTGATTGAAATCTCTGATAATCTCGTTCTAGAACCTTCACATAAACTGTTTACAAGATCCCCTTTTAATTTGATATCCTTTGCATGTATTCAAATTCTAAGAAGTGTTGATGAAGACGGCTTTATATCCTATACAGCAAACACATACAAATTCTTACAGCGGAGTTGTTGACAGGAAGCAGCTGTAATTTGATACCTCTTCAATATGACACACTTGTTCACCATAAAGATTTCTTCGCAAGACTTCTTTTAACTTGATACCATGAAATCATTAGAACGTTTACCCTTTGATATGCCGCAAAAATTCTTTTCAAGAACTTATTGACAAGAAAAGGCTGTAATTGATACCCTTTCGGTATATTGTTACTGTTATAAAATTCTAGAAACTATTAATAAAATTAATATAAATTTAGTAATATATTAAGAAGTTTGTACAAAAAAATATATAATTTCAAAGAATTAACTTTATTATGTATTAAATTTCTCAGAATTCATTTTTTCATAACATTGTGTATACGTTAATCAAATAGCTTTATAACGGATGCTGGGGATCAAGGCAACCGCTATTGGGAAAAACTACTCGTCGGTAGTTTTCCGCCAAGTGACCAAATACACCAAATCTCACTAAGAAAGTAATACTATAAAACCACTCGATCACTCACACAAGCAAAAGCATCAAAAATTAACTCTAGCAAGGATAGTATAATATACTTTATTTAACCTATCAACTCACTTCTAACTTTACATTCAATGGGCGCCAGGTACGCGTGCTTCCGTACCAATTTACGTTAAGCCTACTAGCGCGAAATGGAGAGCATGATTTCCTCCGCAACGGGACAGTTCGAATTTGTAGCTTCAACTACACGCAATTTACAGGGGGAAGGTTTGCCTCCGATTCTTCGCGGACACGAGCGCACACACACGCGAAGATCGGCTGAAGAGAGGAAACAAAAAGGGACTTACTGTTCCTGCGGCCAGGAGAGCTGAAGTCGCGGCTTCCACCCTCTCTAGCTCCTCTCTCGTTTTCGGCTCAGTCCTCGGCACGGTCCTCGAGACTCCCGTCACGGACGGCGGCAGGGAGATGCAGGACTTCCTCGGCAGGACACAGGAGCTCGCACGCACTGTTCACACACCAATCAACACAGCACGGAGGCACTCTTAAAGCGTACGGCACTTCGATGCTGCTCTAGCGCGCGAGGCGAGGCAAGTGCCGGACCGACAGCCGGCCGGCGAGCGTGTAGCGCCTTCGGGCTAGTTCGCTCGGGCTCCCTCGGCCTCCCCTCACCCGTTCTCTCATCCTCTGCTGCTAACGGTCATGTCTCGCGATGGCTATTTCCTGCAGCGGCGTTGGCAATCTCGCGCAGGCTTTTGGTAGCGGCGTTGGCAACCTCGCGCAGGCTTTTGGTAGCGGCGGTGGCAACAGTGGCCGGTGCGACGGCTGGGCTCGCCGCGATGGCTGTCGCTGGCCGCGGTTTACCGGGACTAAGGGCAGCGGGGCAGAGGGGCGTAACTCTTGGGAGCGGGCGGACACGTGTGTGCGTGACTCTCGCGCGATTTCCTCGGGACGTGGACGACACCACGTCACAGCTTATAAGAAAGTGCGCCTACAAGATATCAGATTTCATTCATATGTCTCAAAATTTATAGTAAATTAATTTTTCTTAATCTTTAATTTTATAAGACGAAAGAGAGTGGATAAGGAGAGCGCAATTTAAATACTCTCGAGTTCCAAGAATCGCGTGATGCGAATATCGGAACAAAGAGGAGGTGCGATAGATAGATAACGCATATACGAGGACATCAATATACGTTCTTTAGAAGTTAGTGTGTATCAAGGTGATGATACATTCTTTTACACATACACACATATGGTGAAATATTTTGCAATATTTAATAAGGTGGCGTAATATTTAATGTCGTCATCGCAAATCGGGGATGGGGGTTGGGGGTGGGGAGTAGATAACGCATTGCATATACATGGGCATCAATATACGTTCGCTAGAAGTTAGTGTGTATCAAGATGATGATACATTCTTTTACACACACACGCACATGCGTACATACAGATACACACACATAGATACACGCACACACACACGCACGCACGTACGCACACACACACAGCATGCTGCATGGTGTTGTATGACATAATATTTTGCAATATTTAATAGGGTGGCGTAATATTTAATGATGTCATCGCAAATCAGGGGTTCTAGACGTTCCAGTGGGTTATCCGCGTTCACGTAATCTGCATCATCGATGCAGGTGTTAGGGATGGGAGATGGGAGTGCTGCACATACGGTGTCAAATTACAAATAATTTGAGCAGATTTGATATCCTAACCTTGAACTGTTATTTCTTGGATTCTGTAATTTGACATCCATCGTCGCATATTTGCACAATATGACATCGTACACAAATGTTTCAAAACGTTTTGGATGCTATTACGTAAGAGCATGCAATCTTCGAGAAGTTTCGATGACGTCACTGTCTCACCTGTAATTAATTCGCACCTGTCCGTCTCAACCAATCAGAGCGCTTCTCTGAGTCAGTGGGCGAGTGGCGGGGGGGTGGGGGGCGTAGAACCAGCCTAGCTTATCTACTTATACATATATATTAATTAGATTTTTCTTAAATGTTTTTGGTAATGCACTCTTTCAACTTATTTTTTCTATAATATGTATCATTCAATATTTTTAGATTATTTGGTAGATTATTGTATATAGTGATAGCTTTCAAATAGCTATCTTTACTACTTATTGTTTTATGTCTTAAAGGTATTTGAATATTCTTATTTCTTGTTATACTTGTTGTGTTTAAGTATTTATTTCTTAGTGTACTATAGTGATACGTTAACGTTTCATATGCAAAAAATTGTTCAATATATATTCACAAGGTTCTTACAGTCCTTTGCAGACATAGTGATCATTTACAGATTCTGCTTTATACTGAAGGAATCGCAACAGCAACGTCGTATTTATAGGGTGTGTATGACGCAAAAATTGATTGGAATCTCTGATAATCTCGTTCTAGAACCTTCACATAAACTGTTTACAAGATCCCCTTTTAATTTGATGTCCTTTGCATGCATTCAAATTCTAAGAAGTGTTGATGAAGACGGCTTTATACCCTATACAGAAAACACATAAAAATTCTTATAGTGGAGTTGTTGAGAGGAAGCAGTTGTAATTTGATACCTCTTCAATATGATACAGTTGTTCATCATATAGATTTCTTCGCATGATTTCTTTTAACTTGATACCATGAAATCATTAGAAAGTTTACGCTTTGATATGCCGCAAAAATTCTTTCCAAGAACTTGTTGACAAGAAAAGGCTGTAATTGATACCCTCTCGGTATATTGTTACTGTTATAAAATTCTAGGAACTATTAATAAAATTAATATAAATTTAGTAATATAATAAGAAGTTTGCAAAAAAATATATAATTTCAAAGAATTAACTTTATTATGTATTAAATTTCTCAGAATTCATTTTTTCATGACATTGTGCATACGTAAATTAAATAGCTTTATCACGGATGCTGGGGATCAAGGGAACCGCTATTGGGAAAACCTACTCGTTGGTAGTTTTCCGCCAAGTGACCAAACACACAAAATCTCACTACGAAAGTAATACTATAAAACCACTCGATCACCCACACAAGCAAAAGCATAAAAAATTAACTCTAGCAAGGATAGTATAATTACTTTATTTAACCTATCAACTCACTACTAACTTTACATTCAATGGACGCCAGGTACGCGCGCTTCCGTACCAATTTACGTTAAGCCTACTAGCGCGAAATGGAGAGCATGATTTGCTCCGCAACGGGACAGTTCGAATTTGTAGCTTCAGCTATACGCAATTTGTAGGGTGAAGGTTCGCTATCGATTCTTCGCGGACGCGGGCGTACACACACGCGGAAATCAGCTGAAGGAAGGAAACAAAAAGGGACTTACTGTTCCCGCGGCCAGGAGAGCTGGAGTCGCGGCGTCCACCCTCTCTAGCTCCTCTCTCGTTCTCGGCTCCGTCCTCGGCACGGTCCTCGGGACTCCCGTCACGGCGACTGCGGCAGGGAGATGCGGGACTTCCTCGGCAAGACACAGGAGCTCGCACACACCGCTCACACACCAAACAACACAGCACGGAGGCACTCTTAAAGCATACGGCACTTCGATGCTGCTCTAGCGCGCGAGGCGAGGCAAGTGCCGAACCGGCAGCCGGCCGGCGAGTGCGGGGCGCCTTCGGGCTGGTTCGCCCGTGCTCGGGCTCCCTCGGCCTCTCCTAGCTCGTTCTCTCATCCTCTGCTGCTGCTGGTCATGTCTTGCGCGGCTATTTGCTGCAGCGGCGTTGGCAACCTCGCGCAGGCTTTTGGTAGCGGCGGTGGCAACAGCGACCGGCGCGAGAGCTGGGCTCGCCGCGATAGCTGTCGCTGGCCGCTGTTTACCGCGACTAAGGGCAGCGGGGCAAAAGGGAGTAACTCTTGCGAGCGAGCGGATACGTGTGTGCGTGACTCTCGCGCAATTTCCTCGGGACGTGGACGGCACCACGTCACAGCTTGTAAGAAAGTCCGCCTGCAAGATATCAAATTTCATTCATATATCTCAAAATTTATAGTAAATTAATTTTTCTTGATCTTTAATTTTATAAGACGAAAGACAGTGGATAAGGAGAGTGTAATTGAAATTCTCTCGAGTTCCAAGAATCGCGCGATGCGAATATCGGAACAAAGAGGAGGTGCGATAGATAACGCATAAACGAGGACATCAATATACGTTCTTTAGAAGTTAGTGTGTATCAAGGTGATGATACATTCTTTTACACACGCACATATGGTGTAATATTTTGCAATATTTAATAAGGTGGCGTAATATTTAATGACGTCATCGCAAATCCGGGATGGGGGGTGGGGAGTAGATAACGCATTGCACATACGTGGACATCAATATACGCTCGCTAGAAGTTAGTGTGTATCAAGATGATGATACATTCTTTTACACACACACGCGCACATGCGCACACACAGATACACACACAGATACACAAACACACATACATACACAGCCTGCTGCATGGTGTTATATGACATAATATTTTGCAATATTTAATAGGGTGGCGTAATATTTAATGACGTCATCGCAAATCGGGGGTTTTAGACGTTCCAGTGGGTTATCCGCGTTCACGTATTCTGCATCATCGATGCAGGTGTTAGGGATGGGGGATGAAAGCGCCGCACATAAGGTGTCAAATTATAAATAATTAGAGCAGATTTGATATCCTAACCTTGGGCTGCTGTTTCTTGGATTCTGTAATTTGACACCCATCGTCGCATATTTGCACAATGTGACGTCGTACGCAAATGTTTCAAAACGTTTTAGATGCTATTATGTAAGAGCATGCAATCTTCGAGAAGGTTCGATGACGTGACTGTCTCACCTGTAATTAATTCGCACCTGTCCGTCTCGACCAATCAGAGCGCTTCTCTGAGTCAGTGGGCGAGTGGATGGGGTGGGGGGGGGGGCGCAGAACCTGCCTAGCTTGTCTACTTATACATATATAATAATTAGATTTTTCTTAAATGTTTTTGGTAATGCACTCTTTTAACTTATTTTTTCTATAATATGTATCATTCAATATTTTTAGATCATTTGGTATATTATTGTATATAGTGATGGCTTTTAAATAACTATCTTTACTACTTATTGTTTTATGTCTTAAAAATATTTGAATATTCTTATTTCTTAGTGTACTATGGTGATATATTAAGGCTTCATATGCAAAAAGTTATTCAATATTTAAAGGGTTATTATGTGTTTATGTTTTTGTTTATTATTTTCAATAGTCTGATTTGCAATCTTTTGATTGAGTTTAATGCTTTTGCATATGCACCTCCCCAGGCTATAATTCCATAGCATATTACACTATGGAAGAAAGTATAATGTATCATTTTTAGAGTTTCAGTTGTCATAAACTTCGATATTTTTTTGAATATGAAAATCAGATATTTTGTTTTATTTGCTATGTACGAGGGTCATTTGATAAGTACCTAGCCTGCAAATGAAAACACCAAAATTTTACAAAAAATAAAATTTATTTTTCAATGTAGTCTCCTTTTAGTTGAATACACTTGGTCCAGCGGTGTTTCAATTTTTTTAACCCCGTTGAAAAAAATGTTTTCTCTTGGTTTGCAAAATAGGCCTCCGTGGCGGCGATTATTTCGTTATTGGAGTGGAATCTCTTCCCGGCGAGCGAATTTTTTAGGTTCGGAAAATAAAAAAAGTCGCACGGAGCCAAATCTGGAGAATACGGTGGATGGGGCAGCAGTTCGTAGCGTAATTCGACCAATTTAGCCGTGGCGAGTGCAGAACTGTGAGCCGGTGCATTATCGTGGTGGAAAAGCACTTTCTTTTTAGACAAATGGGGCCGTTTTTCTTCTAACATGGCGTCAAATCGGCTCAATAGTTCGGCGTAGTACTGTCCTGTGACCGTTTTGCCCTTCTCCAGATAGTCAATAAAAATCACACCTTGAGAATCCCAGAAAACAGTGGCCATCACCTTTCCGGCCGACGGGACCGTCTTCGCCTTCTTCGGAGCAGGTTCACCGGGTAAGGTCCACTGTTTTGACTGCTCCTTGGTCTCTGGAGTGTAGTAGTGAATCCATGTTTCGTCGACGGTCACGTAACGACGCAAAAACTCTTTTGGATTGCGATTAAACAGCTCCAAACACTGCTCTGAACTGGTCACACGGATGCGCTTGTTGTCTGCAGTCAGCAAACGCGGCACCCACCTTGCTGACAGCTTCCTCATGCCTAGAATCTCATGTAGGATATGCCACACGCGTTCTTCTGAGATGCCTACTATCGCAGCTATCTCGTGCACCTTTAATCGGCGGTCTGACAAAACGATATCGTGTATTTTTGTCACGTTCTCCTCCGTAGTGGCTGTTTTCGGAGCACCTGGGCGTGGATCATCAAAAACCGACGTACGACCACGTTGAAACTCGTTATACCAAAATTTAACGGTCGCCATCGAAAGAGAAGCATCCCCATACACTGCATCCAAGCGTTCTTTAATTTCACTGCGCGATTTCCCTTCCAAAAACAAGAATCGAATCACCGACCGATATTGTTCTTTCTCCATTTTTTCAAAAATCAACGGACACATTTGCTTTCACACGCTCTCAAAAATAAACTACAACTCCGATCCGGCTGAAATTTCGTCTGTAACCGTTTACAGGAAGATACTGCACTGTAGTGTATTTCTGGTGGGATAGTGGCACCTTCTGGCGGTGAGGCTAGGTACTTGTCAAATGACCCTCGTAGTCTATGTATTTGTCCCACATTAGATTTTGGTCAATTATGACACCCAAGTATTTACAGTGTTGAAGTCTGTCTAAATTTTTCCCATAAATTTGTAGGTTTAGATTATTAGGGATATTGTTACTGTAACTTCTGTAGTCATGTAAACTATTTTGTCTATATTCAAGGAGATTTTGTATTGACCGGGCCATGTAGAGATTTTATCTAAATTATTATTTAGGTTTTATTGGACATTGCCCTAACTCTTCTCTGTTGCTATAACAGCTGTGTCATCCGCATATGACATTATGTTGTTGTCAGGCATGTTTTGTAGGAGAGCATTCACGTATAGTATAAATAATAATGGTCACAAAATAGTTCCCTGCGGGACACCAGTGGTAAAAGAGTTAAATTCACTTGTATAATCGTTAATTTTAACTCTATGCTGTCTATTATTTAAGTAGCTTGTCATAAGTTTATGAGCATAGCCTCTTATCCCATAATTATAAAGTTTGTTGAGGAGTGTATTATGATCAACAGTATCAAAAGCTTTCGCAAGATCTAAGAAGGCGATTGTATCTTGTATATCATATTAGTTAAATAATTCAAAGCATCTTTTGTACTTTAATTGTTGACAAATCCGAATTGGTTATCAGAGATAATCTTGCATTCATTGATAAAATTAAGGATTCGATTGTATATTATTTTTTCAAATATCTTGGCTATATTAGATATAAGTGATATTGGTCTATAGTTAGATGCATGATTGTTACTATTCGTCTTGAGAATAGGTATTATTTCTGCTTTTTTAAGTGCCTCTGGCCAGAGCACTTTTTCAATGCAAAGGCTAATTATATGCACTAGTGGTATTGCGATATAGTATGATACCATTTCAAGCATTTTAGCATTTATATCATCAACACCACCATTTTCCAGCTTCATGTTGTTAATGATTTTAGTAATTTCGTGATGGTTTGTTGGTGTTAAGAAAATAGTTCTAGAATTTATTTTTGAATTATCCATGACGGTATTGAGAAGTTGTTGTATTTTTCCACTTAATTCTTTACCAATATTACAATAGTAGTCGTTCATTGTATTTGCTATTTCATTAGGGTTAGTGACTTTTTGCATATTTTTATCATATATTTGGTTTATTTTACCACCTTTTTGTATATTCTTGCCTAACTTAGCATTTACTATTTTCCATAAATTTCTCAAATTATTGCAGTTTCGTCGTGTTTGTTCGTGTTTAGACATTAATTTGGCATTATTTATAACCTTATTTAGTATTTTAACATAGTTTTTGTATTCTGTCTTAGTAGTTTCATTATTAATGAAAAGGCCATTGCCCGACCAGATAATGTAGTTAGAGTATTTCATAAAAAAGTTAATGAATTGAAAAATGAAATTGTAAATAAATGCATTTTTGGAAAATGTATAGCCTTCGCTTACGTAATTAAATTTCAAAATACACATGCTAATTTTTTTAGATGCAGAAGATAAACTACATAACGCTGATGAAGTAGATAAATATATATGTTCAGAAATTCCAGATAATGTGAATAATCCACGTTTATATAAAATAGTAAAAGAATTTATGATACATGGTCCATGTGGTAAACAAAACATCAATTTTTGTTGCAAGGATGAAAAAAATAAAAATGTACAAAAAATTTTCCAAAATCGTTTAATGACTCTACAATGTATAACACCTTAGGATATCCATTATCCCGCCGAAGAAACGATGGCAATGTAATACCTAAGATGAATAGAGAGATTGCCAGCGCCCCGGAAAAAAGTGAGGCAGACTTCTGCGCCCGACGGGCTGCTGCCTCTCGCGGCCGCGACATGGTACTGTACACACGCCACCTGATTGGCTGTTGAAACGTGTGTACAGCACGGAGTGGAGGAAGCGGGAGAAGACGGCTCGGCGGCTCGGTGCATGTGCACTGAACTTGTATATGCTGGAGCGGCCCGGCGCGCCACGCGCTTGTCGTCTCTGTTTACTTCTCCCGCAACAATCCGAGAACGGCCGAGCGGCCTGACAATCGCCGCTCGATCGAACATTTTTATTATGCACGCAAATTAACAGAATTTTTAACTCAAAACTACCAAACTCAAATTCTAAATCATGACCCAAGCCCGTTGGGGGGAAGATAAACATAAACCATTTTTGTGTTATGTATTGATATCATAGCGGTAGCCATGGCGTCTAAGGCGCGGAGCTACTTTTACGCTAATCTTTTGGATCTCAGTTCGATTCCCGTTCGCACTTTTTTTGTTTGTTTTTTTTTCTATAACATATGTAAAATTTCTTTCATTATATTTTTGGTTTCTAATTTTTGGTTTCTAAAAGATTGAAATTTTACTTGAAAATGAGATATTTTTGTCACACACAACATTGCAAGTAAAATTTTAGTTTTTTAATTTTATTATATTTATATATATATATATATATATATATATATCTTCCTATATTATATAGTTGTAAGGGCAAAAATGGGTACCTACCCCCTCCACCCCCCTCCACTCCCCTCCACCCCCGCCTCACCCCTTCACACCCCCTTCACCTACCCCTCCACATACCCCTCCACATACCCCTCCACCTACCCCACTACAACTAATCTGTTATAGATATGTTGCTGAGAATTGTATATAGGGGGTATCGAGATTCGCTGATTAGGAATCTGAACTCAGATTTTGAAAATTGAAAATAGCGGAACGAAAATGTCTGCCGCATATTGAAATATTACTCAATTTTGCTGAAAATTGTATATACGGGATCTCAGATTTTAAAGATTCAAAATGGCGGCAAAATATTTAAATTATACTGGCTTTTGCTAAAAATTGTATATAGGAGGTTTATATATTCGCTGATTACAAATCTGAACTCAGATTTTCAGAATTCAAAATGGCGGATCGAAGATGGAGGAAAAATATTGAAATATTATTGGATTTTGCTGAAATTTGTATATACGGAATTTTTGGTTTCGCTGATTACGAATCTGAACATATATTGTGAAAATTCAGACTGGTGGACCCACGATCGCTAACAAAAATTTAAATTTTACTTGATTTTGCTAAAAATTGTATAGAGTGGGTTTCCGGTTTCGCCAATTAGGAATCGTAACTCAGATTTTGAAAATTGAAAATAGAGGACACAAGATGGCTTCCAAAAATTGAAATATTACTAGATTTTGCTGAAAATTGTATATACGGGATTTCTGAATTCGATTATGACGGATCTGAACTAAGATTTTAAAAATTGAAAATGGCGGCAAAATGTTTAAATTATACTGGCTTTTGCTAAATATTGTATACAGGAGGTTTCTATATTCGCTGATTATGAATCTGAACTCAGATTTTGAAAATTCAAAATAGAAGACCCAAGATGACGGCCAAAAATTGAAATTTTACCGGAATTTCCTAAAAATTGTATATTATGGGTTTCCGGATTCGCTGATTAGGAATCTGAAATCAGATTTTGTAAATACAAAATGGCTGCCAAAAATTGAAATATTACTGGATTTTGCTGGAAATTGTATGTTGGGTATTTTGATTCACTGATTATGAATTCGAACTCAGATTATCAGAATTCAAAATGGCGCATCGAAGATGGAGGCCAAATATTCAAATATCACTGGATTTCGCTGAAATTTGTATATAGGGAACCCATCTGGATTTGCTGATTACGAATCTGAACTCATATTTTCCCAATTCAAAATGGGTGCCAAATATTGAAATATTGCTGAATTTTACAATTGCATATGGGAAATTTCTGGATTCGCATGATGATGAATCAGAATTCAGATTATGAAACTTCAAAATGGCATACCCAAGATGGCGGCCAAAAATGGAACTTTTCTGATTTGCTAAAAATTGAATATACTGAATTTCTGGATTCGCTGATTACGAATATGAACTCAGATTTTAAAAATTCAAAATGGCAGTAAAATATTGAAATAATATTGGATTTTGCAAAAAAAATTGTATGTATGGGTTTTCCGAATTAGCTGATTACGAATCTGAACTCAGATATTGAAAATTCAAAATGGCGGAACGAAAATGTCTGCCACGTATTGAAATATTACTGAATTTTGCTGAAAATTGTATATACACGGAAAGAAGCATTCAGAGCTATAGGCCGTGAGTTATAACAGAGTAAGCGGGTACCTTCTCTGCCACCATGTGACGGCGCGACATTCAGGCATGTCAACGATGGTCTCTAGGTAACGCTATACGGGGTGACTGCCGCAGTCGTTAGACGTGCCACTCACGCTTGCCGCCGTGCGCGTTAAAACTTGAACGCAGTGATAGTCACGGCCTACAGCCGTGTCACGCGAGCACCGTTCATCGAAATGACCACAGTCACAGTCATAGACGCATATGTCATGACATCCGGCGATGCTATATGGCACGCTATTTTTTTCTCGCGTGTCACGAACTACAGCTGTGAGTTCTTCTTTCCGTATACGGGATTTCTGGATTCGATTATGACGGATCTGATCTCAGATTTTAAAGATTCAAAATGGCGGCAAAATATTTAAATTATACTGGCTTTTGCTAAAAATTGTATATAGGAGGTTTATATATTCGCTGATTACGAATCTGAACTCAGATTTTCAGTATTCAAAATGGCGGATCGAAGATGGAGGACAAATATTCAAACATTGATGGATTTTGCTGAAAATTGTATGTACGGGATTTCTAGATTGGATGATTGCGAATCTGAACTCAGATTTTCAGAATTCCAAATTGCCAAACGATAATGGCTGTTACATATTGAAATATTACTGGATTTTGCTGAAAATTGTATATACGGGATTTCTGGATTCGATTATTACGAATCTGAACTCAGATTTTAAAAATTGAAAATGGCTGCAAAATATTTAAATAATACTGGATTTTGCTAATAATTTTATGTAGGGGATTTCTATATTACGAATCTCAACTCAGATTTTCAGAATTCAAAATGGCGGATCTAAGATGTCGGACACAGATTGAAATGCTATTGGATTTTGTTGAAAATTTTAATTCAAACTGATGGACCTAAGATGACTAACAAAAATTGAAATTTTACTCGAGTTTGTTAAAAATTGTACATAGTGAGTTTCCGGATTCGCTGATTAGGAATCTGAACTCAGATTTTGTAAATATAAAATGGCGGCCAAAAATTGAAATATTGATTTTATAATCAATAAGTTACAAATAAAATCAGAGCTGACGTAATGAACTACATATGGATCGTTCCTGTACTTTTTTTAAAAAGTGTGCGCGGGGGGGTCGTCGATTTTGTCGACGATTTTTTTTATGAAAGTACATATAAAAAACTAGCTTGTGCAAAATTTCAGCCCCTTATCTCATTCCTAATTCCTGCTGGAATTTTTTTAAACCCTGATTTTGACCTGTTTTTAGCCAGTTTTCAAAAAATTCTAAAAGGCTGAAATTTTAACACAATGAGGTCGGTGAGGTATCATTTTTTTTGTCTTTTTAAGAAAAAAAATACACTGATATGAAATGATGATTTAGGTTTTATTGGCGATCTGTGATATGGCTATTGCATTTCATCATTTTTAGATCATCTTTAAACCTCTATATCTCGTAACTGGTTCCACATTTTTGAGCTCACTAGGTCTCATTTTTTTGTCTGAACGAGACCTTTAATTTCTTTTTTTGAAGACCTAAATTGATTGAATAGACTTCAAGATACAGCCTTTTGAAGTTGACGTTTTTATCAAAAATCGCGAAAATCAACCGTGTTCATGGTCACAGTGTCAACCGAATTTTAATTAAAAATCATTAACAAAAGTATTTTTCATTAGAATATGATGTTATCTAACTATACTCTTTTCCTATCATGGGAAAAAGTAACAAAATAATTTTTTTCGAGCATTATAATATCTAATTTTTCGATACCTAAAATAATCAAAAATGGCTCTCTACTGACATGAATTCTACCATCTTATAATTATTTTTGACACGTATACGTAACATAGATACAAAGGTGGTTCCTAGACCTTTAAAATCCGTAGTCGCTGATTTTTCTAGGACCACTAGAGCCAAAGTTATAGCCGTTTTTATAAAAAAATATTTTTCAAGTGGTAAAATTAGAGCTTGTGAAATATAGGAAAAGTTTTATTTACAAGATCAACCATAAGTTTGGCATAATTGTCCTAAAAAAAGTGCTGAGGCTGCATATTTTGAAGATCTTAGGCCGTGTCTCCACATATGCGAGAAGCACGTGCGATCATCCCAAGCGATGCGAGCAAGCAATGCGTATTGGACAAAATATTTAAAATACTTAAAATGATAAATAATATCATTTCACTACGATATTATTGACGATATTATTTATCGCTAAATATAGATCTACTAACTGATCTACTACGATTGTTCGGGATTGAAGTATCCAAAGTGCCCGCTAGATGGCAAGCGTCCGATGCGCTCCCACTATGAAAAACATCACCCAGCGGGCTTAAATAGAGTCCTGCGGCGCCTCGTACGCATAAGCGTTCATACCTTTTTCTGCAATCAACTTTCTTTTTCGAGTAGAGTTGGTTGCATAGACTCTTGAAGTCTAATTTTCCTGTTTATTTCTTCTCGCTGACAAACCCTAATAATATAAACTCACGTTTACGTTCAATCGTATACAAAGATATTATTTTTTCATTTTAAGTATTTCAAATACTTTGTGCAAAACGTATGGCTTGTCGCATGCGCGCACCGGTTGCGCTTCTCGCATATCTAGTATAGACATGGTCTTAAATGCAGGTTTTCTATAGTTTTACGTGCGTTACACGTATAAGCTCATGTTAAATGAAACATACATAGATAGTTTCATTTAACCTGTGTTGACGTAAGTTAATAGATGACAGACATCCATTTTTCTGTGCGAGACACCCGTGAACCTGTCATCCGTTACACGACACACGGCACGGAATGTCCTTAAACAATGAGTACAAGTTACAATAAAAAATAAAATGAATATTTCTAAGTAGAATTGTGAAGGTAGTTGAGCAGAACTATTACCAAGTATATCAGTATTGGTTCGGTTGAGTTTTATAAATTGTACAATTGTGTTTTGTAAGTGTTATCTTCTCAGAAATTGAAAGAAAATGATGTGCTATATTGGTGAATTGCATGAGGATGATAAATGTCATTTGGAGCATTACACAAGAAATAAATCTCTTAATCTAATTAGTAATCTTAGTAATGAATTAAAGCTGTATTTATCATTTAGGATTAAAAATTTTGATATTAATGTAGAAAATAAATTTATTTGCGACCATCATCTTCATAAATATGATACTCGATACACAAGTAGACAAAGGAAGTGTTGCAATTGTTTTAATAATCATTCAAAATCCATTGAGAATAATTTAGTAATGATTAGTGCTGATAAATGTGATAAATTTCGTAACATTTGTAATATAAATTTAGATCCAGGTAATAAGTACTGTAAAAACTGTGAGTTCAAAATTACATCAATAATAACAAAAAATGCAGAAAAAGATGAAAACACTGGGAATGATGGTTTAAACGTAAATAATAATGAGCAGCTTTCTTCAAGTAGTCAAGTTTCTTCAAGTAGCCAAGTGTGTACATCAGAAAGTTCAGAAGATATATTATTGAGCCAAGGATTTCAACGTTTAAATAAAATGCTCGATGGATTTGATGAACCTCCTCTTAAACGAGAGAAACTTAGTGATTATCGCTTGGAAAATAAAACATACAGTGTTTTAGAATCAATGAATACGAAATTTTGTACAACAGTTAATAAAACATTGAATGTTATTTTGCCAACTCAATGCAATCTTAAACAGCTACAAGAGGATAGTATGTCATTTCACGGAATTATTGGAAACATAATTAAGTGTTATAATGAAGAAACTAATTTTGGTAAAAAAATATCGTTATTGACATTACTTCCAAATCATTGGAAATTTGAACAAGCAAAACATTATTTCCAATGTTCACGTTATATGTTTAATAAAGCAAAAGAACTTAAAATTACTGTAGGTAAGTTAAAAAATGGGTTGTAATAAATTCTTAATATCTTGATTATAGACATAGTGTAAACATATAGAATCGATAATCCTTTATACATTAGGTTACATATATTATATTACACTTGAGAATTATTAATAGAAAATTTTAGTTTAATTTATTAAAATCTATGTAATTTTTGTTCAAGCAACTATAATTATAAAGGGTACCCCTATAAAATATTTAATTTAAAATCCTCATAATTATTTATTTATATTACTCATGTATTATTACTTAAGTATTATTATTTATGTATTTACATATTGCTTACGTATTGCTTAAGTATTGTTTACGGATTAAGTAAAATAATACATGAATTGTAATTTAAACATTTAAATGAAATCCGATTTAATTAGAAAGAATCTATATTTGAGAAATCTCAATGTTCTCTCTGTTTACAAGCTGTAATCTCATATTTTTTTTTTAATTTTTTAACATTGAGGAACGGGAGAAAAAAATAATTTCCAAAAAATGCGATTTTTAGGCCTTACTGGTATAAGGAGGGGAGATAGGTCCCCGGAAAAATCGAAGAAAATTCTTTTTTTAGTATACTTCTATGAAATCACTGTCATTTTTCGCTTTCATTAATAGTGGCATTTTGCCTATCTTAACATGGGGTATCCTTCGTTATTCATTATTAGATAAAAAATAATAAAGTAATTATTGGATTTTAAAAGAACTATTAAAATTAATATAAAAAAAAAATAAAAAAATAAATTAATTCTAAACTATTTCTTTTCTTCCAATATAACAAGTCATAGTAATTAAAATAGAATAAACATTGAGCTAAATTTTATCGTCTTGATAATCGTTAAATTAAAAAAAATAATATTGTTATTATGATTTTATTTTGTGATTAAGTATACACTATTTGAAATTAATTTCAAAATATATTTTTCCAGGTGTCTTAGGAACTATTAAGCGTAAAGTATACAGCATTCATTCTAATGAAGTTAGAGAATCTGTAACTCAGTATTATAGAGATAAAAACAATAGTAGAATATGTAGTGGCATTAAAGATTGCATCAGTGTTAAAAATCCTATTACTAATATCACAGAGAAGTTAAAAAAAAGACTGTTGATGTATGATTTGAAGGATCTATACAACAATTGGGTGGAAGAAGAATATGAACAGCATTTTAAAGATCAGCGCAAACCAGGATTCAGTATATTTGCTTCTTTAAGGCCAAAAGAATGTATTAGTGCTGAAGCACCTGGTACACATACAATTTGTGTATGTCCTATACACCAAAATGTCAAATTAAAATTGTCTGCCATCAACATAAATTTAGCCTACCGAGTAATTTTAAATGATTGTGTTTGTTCAACAGATTGGAGCGATTGTATCCTACATCTTTGTGAAAACTGTTCTGGTAAAGCAGAAATTCTGAAAATATTGGAATCAAGCTCATGCGAAGATGTTTCAGAGATTGAATATCATAATTGGGTAAATAATGCTGAATCACAATCTAATAATAGAGTCAGTCTTATTATGGTAAAGGAACCTACAAAAAATTTTATTATAAATTTAGCCAATGACTTATGGGAGTTAACAAAGCATCATTATGTGACTGAAATGCAAAAATATTATTTAAAACATTGCAAAACAATTATTACTCCTGATACATGTATTATACTTCAAGATTTTGCTGAAAATTTCTTATTTGTTTGTCAAGACTCAATCCAAGCATTTTATTTTAATAATACACAAGCAACTATACACCCGTTTGTAGTGTATTATAAAGAAGACAATAACGACAAATTACAAACCTTATCTATATGTGTTATTAGTGATTGTTTAAAAGATGATGCTTGTGCAGTTAACACTTTTCAAGGGCAACTCATTGCACTTCTAAAACGAGATTTTCCGTTTATTGAGAATGTACATTATATGTCAGATGGAGCACCTAGCCAATACAAAAACAAGTAAGAGTACTTTTATTGTAGTATATTAATACGTATTATATGAACAAAATAGACACCTTTAGATTTTTGTTCATTAAATGATCTGAAAAAATTTAATTTTAATTATTAAGAATATGTCAAAGTAATATTCTGAAAGTATATTTAATTTGTGTGAAAAACTATTTTGAGACCCAGAACATCAAAATCCATAAAGATCCTGGACCTGCAGGTTACACCCGAGTTAAAATTTTACATTATGTAGAAAACAGCTTTAAAGATAAAATTACTAAAACAGTTCTTTATTTTTTCTGTATATCAAATTTAAAAAAAGCAACAACTTCTACGATGCAAGTTCAAATAATTTGTATTATTATGTACACAATATTGAACAGATTTATTTTACTTTTTATAATTTTTACCTTCAAGATAGTATTTATTTACTGTCGGAACAATTTCATTAATATCTGCGATCATGAGGAGGATTTTGGCTTAAAAGTTAAGTCGCACAACTTTTTTTCTACTAGCCATGGGAAAAGTCCATGTGATGGATGTGGAGCAGTGGTTAAACGAACAGTACGCAGGGCATCCTTACAAAGAACATCAGAAAAACCAATTTTAAATCCAAAAGACATGTATGATTACGTTAGTGAAAATATTGATGGAATAAGGTAAAAATAATATAATTTAGATTTTTTGACTATATTATTTGATTATGTATTTGGATAATAAATCATTATGTGTTATAAAAATATAGAATATTTGGTTTTTAGATCTATTTTGATGAATAAAGAAACAATTGAGAAAAGGCGTAAAGTACTAAAATGCCGTTTTAAATTGATCCGAACTATACAGAATACAAGAAAATATCACTGCTTTATACCCATTGATGATTCAACATTAAAAGCAAAACTTACTTCGTTTGATAGTGATTATAAAATAATTAAAATAAAATGAATATTACAAAAAAAATTTTACTTAAATTCTTATTTTCAACTTTAATTATCTATAAAGTCTGCATAGGTAATTTAATCAACCTAAAGCCATTACTATCGCTTGATCGCGTCGCATGCGCGCATGGCTTGCTCGCATCGCTTGGGCTGATCGCACGTGCTTCTCGCATAGTGTAGACACGGCCTAAGATCTTCAAAATATGCAGCCTCAGCACTTTTTTTAGGACAATTATGCCAAACTTATGGTTGATCTTGTAAATAAAACTTTTTCTATATTTCACAAGCTCTAATTTTACCACTTGAAAAATATTTTTTTATAAAAACGGCTATAACTTTGGCTCTAGTGGTCCTAGAAAAATCAGCGACTACGGATTTTAAAGGTCTAGGAACCACCTTTGTATCTATGTTACGTATATGTGTCAAAAATAATTATAAGATGGTAGAATTCATGTCAGTAGAGAGCCATTTTTTATTATTTTAGGTATCGAAAAATTAGATATTATAATGCTCGACAAAAAATTATTTTTTGACTTTTTCCTATGATAGGAAAAGAGTATAGTTAGATAACACCAGATTCTAATGAAAAATACTTTTGCTAATGATTTTTAATTAAAATTCGGTTGACACTGTGACCATGAACACGGTTGATTTTCGCGATTTTTGATAAAAACGTCAACTTCAAAAGGCTGTATCTTGAAGTTTATTCAATCAATTTAGGTCCTCAAAAAAAGAAATTAAAGGTCTCGTTGAGACAAAAAAATGAGACCTAGTAAGCTCAAAAATGTGGAACCAGTTACGAGATATAGAGGTTTAAAGATGATCTAAAAATGATGAAATGCAATGGCCATATCACAGCCAATAAAACCTAAATCATCATTTCATATCAGTGTATTTTTTTTCTTAAAATTTGAAGAATGACAAAAAAAAATGAGATCTCACCGACCTCATTTTGTTAAAATTTCAGCCTTTTAGAATTTTTTGAAAACTGGCTAAAAACAGGTCAAAATCAGTGTTTAAAAAAATTCCAGCAGGAATTAGGAATGAGATAAGAGGCTGAAATTTTGGACAAGCTATTTTTTTTATATGTACTTTCATAAAAAAAATCGTCGACAAAATTGACGACCCCCCCGCGCACACTTTTAAAAAAAAGTACAGGAACGACCATATATATTCTGTATTATTTTGTTAAATATAATATACTTAGTATTTTAAAAATTAATAAATGTTAAGAATAATGTTTTTAAAAAACATTACAGAAATTTTAAATGAAAAAATAAGTGTTTCACGATATTATGTAATAGAAGATTATCCTCATTCATTATTATTAATATTTATCTCTAATAATGGGGGTTGGCGTGCGGAGCGAGCAGTGGGCGAAGCACCCCTTATAAAATATGTATATATATATATATATATATATATATATATATATATATATATATATATATATATATATATTTGTTTTAACAGATTTATGGAGCCCTTTTATAGACATGAGCATATTTATGGAGCCCGTTTTCTCTTATGGAGCCCAGGTCCCATAAAATATTTTTCTCGGGCGTTTATGGAGCCCGATCTAGAGTCTATAACCCCAGGGTCCATTATTTCTTTAGTCACTTGCCATAGGGATCTCTGGGCTGTAGGTACTAATATACAGGGATGGGCTCCATAAACGGATGGGGGGATAATTATATATATGAAAATCTGGTGTTTTGAATGCGCAACTTGCTATAGATTCTATATATTCCCATGTTAAAAATGCAATCAACTGACGTTTTGAATGCGGCATTCAAAAAGTCAATATATATAGGGATATTATTTCTTTAGTCACGCGATCGTCTGTCTTCGTCTTACACATGGGATTTTGCTATAGTTTCCTACTAAAATGGCGTCGCGCATTCAAAACGCCGGTTTTATTTTACATATATATAGTAGGGGGGTACCCCCCTACTCGCTCCGCTCGTCAACCCCCAATTTTGACAAGTAAATAATTTATTTATTTTCAACGTGGATATTTTTCATATCTTGTATTAATATGGTATTTTTCATATTTTGTATGGATGATAGTTTATACAAATGTAACACTTAAGAGTAGTTCTTAATTCTTAATTTCTGAAACGAAAGAATAGATTATTGAGATTTTTCATATTTTTTATGGATGATAGTTATTACAAATGTAACACTTAAGAGTCGTTCTTAATTCTTAATTTCTGAAACGAACGAATGGATTATTGAGAAAACTACATTAATTATATATTAAGAAAATATATTGAAGATTATATATTTTATTCTATTTTTTCCACATCACCTTGGAGGTAAATAGAAAGATGCGTTTTATTTTTAAGTGGTATCCCCAGTAGGCCTAATCCACTGTCTTTGTCCCTATAAAATTTCAGAAAACATTAAAATTGTTACAATAAAAGTTGTAACGTGCTAAAAGCTGTCCTCGATGCGCTATATCTCAACGCGGACTTGCCGATGAACGGCGCAGCAATTGACAGGCGCGAGCACTTACTCGTGCCGACCCTCGATGATTAGCGGCCCGTCAGCTCCGTGCTCCGCCAGCCGCCGCACACTGGGGCCATACGGATTTTTTAGTTCAAAACCACCAAGAGGTCGCAATTCTCAACGGAATCTCAAAATTTTTGCTTAGGAACATTCGTTATCAAATATCGAAGAGCCCTACGAAGCCTGATTTTCCAAAAAATTAACCTATAAATCTAAGGAGTCATATAATCCTATCATATCAACCAATCAATTCAATTTTTGACCTGCAAATCCCAAAAATACGATAAACCTTTAATTTGTAAGCCCTTTACTCGTGAACTCTTGACCTTTGATCCAGTAAGCCATTCACTCATAAACTCTAAACCTATACGCCCTAACCTCATAAGTCTTAAGGGGGTCTTACACCTAGTGGCTTCTGAGGCCAAACTCAGCTATAAAAAAGAGAAAAATGTTATTTAAAAAATGTTATTTAAACCACGTACATTGTATATCCTAAAAATATACACTATTTCTGACAGAATGGCCCAAGACTTAATCTGTAGACCAATTTTATGAATCAAGGTTAAGAGAGCATGTGTCAAGGACTTATAAATTGAAGTTTTATAGCATTTTTAGGAATAACAAGTGTAAATTTTGGGGTTATAGGTTATAAATTAGGTTTATAGGTTCATATTTTCAAAATTAGGCTTCGTAGCGGTCTTTGGTATTTTGTCACAAAAGTTCCTGTTTTTAAATTTCGGTTGAGAATAATGACCTCTAGGTGGTTTTGAACCTTTCGGCCCCAGTGTGCGCCGGCTGCTTTCAGCAGCAGCCGCGCCTTTTCGCTCCGTTACAACGCGCGACTTCGTCGTCGCGCTCTCTCTCGAGCGTGCTGCCCCAGCTGCTCAGTTATCACGCGAGTACTATGTACTCGTGACCGCGGAGGCCGGCGGTATTCTTCACCGTGCCACCGAATAGGGAGTTGAAATTAGGCTGCGTGAAATAATACGCGAACAAATAAAAGCAACGAATTATCTTTATTGGAGCCCTGGATGCTGTTCACTATTTACACGCGCGGCGTGTACTCTAGGTACGCGCCGATTCGGGTGGTGCGCCCGCGCACGCCAAGTACGTGGGTGCGCGGTCGCACACACGTACGCGCAAAAGCGGCTCGCGCCGACGTAGGCCGATCGCCGTGCGCGATCGACTCTCGCGCGCGCGTCGGCGGCCTCGCTCGCGCGCGTCTCGCTCCCCGGACGCTCGTCGTCCGCGGGGGGAGCACGCGATCGCCTGGCCAGGACTTACCTCCGTAGCCTAGAGTCAGGGCTGGAGCGGACCCTCTCGGCGGTGTCGGCTGCCGTGCGCAGCGGCGTCTCTCTCTCTCCTCTTCTCTTGGCCGCGGGGCTCTCGCTCTCTCTCTCGCTCCCGCGAGTCGGCTCGACCGTAGCTGGCTTCGGCCGCGATGCTCTCTCTCGCTCTATCTCACTTGCACTCTCGGCCGTGGTTGAGCGTGGCTCTCTCTCCCTCTCTCTCAGCCACGAGGGAACTAGGCTCTCGGCGCCGTGCTGCGACTCTCTCTCCTTCGCTGCACTATTGCACCGCTCGCTGCGGCGTCTCTCTCTCTCCCCCTCGTGCACTGCACTCTGACTCTCCAAGTCTTAGCGCACGGGGGACGAGCCGCCGCCTAAGCTACGGCAGAAGCGATACTGCCGGGCTCTGTCTCTCGCTCTCCTTCCCCCTCGCGCAAGGTTGTCGCCAGTTTTCATTTCGGGGCTCATTGTGTGTCGTAATTGCGTTCCGTACTTTTCGCACAGCTACACGTGCGAGCAACTACACACACACACACGCAAGCCCCCGGAGTAATACGAGGACAAGCCCGACTCTACTTGCGAATCCTCATGCCGCAATTGTCGGCCTTGCCTTCTCCACGGCCGCGGTATGTTTATGTTTTCGGTCAACTACCTGTGTGTATACGGTGCGTCGGAGATCCGCTCGATCCGAGCTCCGTGTTCGCGCACATACACACACACAGACGCGCCTGCCGTTACAAAGTATTATTTTTTATAATATAATATATATTTTGTAAAATTAAATTTAATAATTAAATGATTTGAATTACCTGATAATAAGTTAAATTCTTCGACATTTTTTATTCAATTTTTGAATTGTTTTTTTATTTATTTATTTTTTTTTTATTTAATATTTTCTGATATTCTATTTAAAATTTTCCAACGTTATTTGTATATTCCATTGTCCTAAATGAAAGAAAAAATATTGTGGTTTCAATTAATTAAAAATTAATTCAAAAAATTAATTAATTAATAATTATATAAAAATTTACCTAAAAAACAAAATTCAATTTTTGTAAAGAAAGATTTTTAAATCCTTCTAAAATTTTGTCAACTTTAAGTTTTCCAATTTTGAGTTTTGTATTTTTATTGTTCTGTTGTTTTCTTGTTTTTTTTGACTCATGATTTAGTTTTTTTAATTTATCTTTTTCAATAATTTTATCTGATTCTAAATTAATCATGTATTCCATATAATTTTTTTCATATTCTAAATAGTCTAAAACTAATAATTTATTATGTATTTATTATTATTATTATTGAATAACGAATAAATATATTGTTGTTTTTTATAATTTACTTTCGTTCTGTGTAGTCGACATATTCTAAAAAGAAAAATATTTGAAAATTAATATTCTAAAATTTCTTTCCAAACGATATTTATAATTTCTTCTTTATTTTCTGAATTATTTTCAATAAAAATTTTATCTGGGTTTTTACATCTTGATAATGCTACATATAATTGACCATGAGAAAATAATGTTCTTCTGATATATATTGCAACACTATCAAAACTTTGACCTTGTGATTTATTAATAGTCATAGTAATATTAATAAGTAATATTAAATATTAAAGGAAATTATTTTCTATATAAAATAAATGGTAATGATGAAGAATTGCCAGTGTTTAATGTAATTCGAGGAATAAAAACTATGTTTCCAGAGTTTTCACCTGTTATTATTTCTGCTTCTATGTTGTATTTAAATAATTTAGTAATTTTTAATCGTGTCCATTACATAATCCATCGTTAATACTTAAATTTCTTATTAACATTACAATAGTATATTTATTTTAAGTTTTAATTTATGTGGTGGTAGTCTTTCACGTATATTGTTTAAAGTTTCAATCGGGTAATTAATATGGATGTTATCATCAGATAAATCTACATCTTTATGGGTAGCATAATGTAAACTATAATACGTATTTTCTTCAGTATTTAATAGTTTTAAAATTTTATTATTTAAAATATTTGCATCTTCATTATGTAATGTTAATATAACTCTATTTATTGATATACTACAATTTATATTTTCATATATTTTAAAACAAACATCGTTTGTTTTAAAACTATCAGGTATAACAAATGAATTAAATTTACCTTCTCCAATATCTAATAAAAATGAAGCAAACATGATATCTTTTGAACGGATATTTGTTTTCAAATACATTATATTAAATAATGACCAAGGATTTGAATATTTTATTGTTTCTTGAATTATTGTGCTTCTACAACCATTTTTAACAACAGGGAGAATTTGTCTAAAATCACCTCCTAAAATTAATAATTTTCCTCCGAATGGTAGATTATTATTACAAACATCTTGTAAAGTTTTATCAACAATTTCTAAAGCTTTAAGTGGAATCATTGACGCTTCATCCTAAATAATCGCAAAAACTTCTCGAATTTTTTTTTTATCTGATTCAAATTTTAAAAATGCACTTTCAATATTGTTTAAATCTAAAGGTAATCTAAAAGTTTTATGACTGGTCATACCTTTTGGTAATAGTATAGATGCTATACCAGTCCAAGCCATTGATATAATTTTTTGTTCTATTGACAAAAAATAATAAATTAAAGTTTTATATAAAAACGTTTTACCTGAACCTCCAGGACCATCAATGAAGTTAATTTTATGTTCATTATTTAATATTTGTGTAAAAATTGTTTTTTGATCTGTGTTTAATTGACTATAGTAATTATTAAACATTTGTTTACAGAATAAAATATTTTCTTTATTATTTTCATTATTTGTATCGAAAATTTCATCAGGTTCAGGTAATCCAAAATCTTTACAAGACATTTCTTCAACTTTTAAAATTTCGTTTATATGATGAAGAGCTCGGTTATTTTTATTATTGTCAAAATCTTCTGTAAAATATTTATTAAATTTTGTCCAAATAGTATTATCATTAATGTTATCTGTTATTAAAAACCAAGTAAAAAATTTACGCAATTGAACAGGTAACATTATATTACAAGCTTCTTCAAAAATTTTGTCAATCTGTAAATCATCTTCGATTAGACCCATTTGTATTGCTGTTTCTTTGTAAGTATTATATGTTTTATTTTCAAATGTACGTAATTCTTCAAAAGATGTTGCGCCTTTAACACGATTTAAAATTAATTTTAAATGATATCTTTCAATATCTCTTGGAGGTACTACATTTAAACGTCCTATAGCAACATGTTTTAGTTCTCGTTGACGTTTTATCCAAGTTTTATTCTTAAAAATATAATATTTTGGTATATTAACGTATTTAATATTTTTTGCATTTTTATCTTTTTTATTTAATTCAAACCACGAAGTTAATGTAGTTTTCCAGTTATCTAAAGCTTTTTCCTCTTTATTTTCTTCGAAAATTATATTTTGTTTATTTTCGGTGTGAATTGCTGAACGTATTAGGGTGTGACTTCTACCACATAAAGGAAATTCTTGTAATCTCCATGCTGCTTCCATGGGACTCAAATATCTAACATCTTATTATGTTTGAGATCGTCAACTTCTTCGTAAGCTTCACATATTTGTGGTTGCATTCTTTTTATGACCCCGAAAACCTCTGAGTAACAATTTTCATCGACATTCTTAAAGATTTAAATCTTGGATACAATTCATTATGGATTAGGCCTACTGGGGATACCACTTAAAAATAAAACGCATCTTTCTATTTACCTCCAAGGTGATGTGGGAAAAATAGAATAAAATATATCTTAATATATAATTAATGTAATTTTCTTAATAATTTACTCTTTTATTTCAGAAATTAAGAATTCAAAACTACTCTTAAGCGTTACATCTATAAATATTACCCTATTAATAAAACATATGAAAAATATAAATTATTAATTTTATATAATATATGAAATATACATAAAATATATTTTTATATATAATTAATGTAATTTTCTCAATAATTTACTCTTTTATTTCAGAAATTAAGAATTCAAAATTACTCTTAAACGTTACATCTGTATATACTACCTTATTAATAAAACATATGAAAAATACATGAAAAAAATAAACTTTTAAGTGAACATTTAAATGAGGGGGGTCTGAGAGGGGTCTGAGGGGGGTCACGAGGGGGGTCTGAGAGGGGTGAAGGGGGTGGAGGGGCTCTACCATAGTCAAAATAACGTAGAAAAAATCACAATTTTACGTTATTTTGAGGAGGGGCTGCGGGGCTGAGGGGGTGGAGGCGAGGGGGGGGCGAGGAGGGTCTGCGTGATACAAATAACGCTTACGACTATATAATATTTCTATTCTTTAAAGACATAATAGCAATTACGACTATATAATATTCTATTCTTTAAAGACATAATAAGCATTTGGGGAGACATTGGTGGCCATAACCGATCCGCCATTTCTAATTTCGAAATTATGTTGCAAAATTCGTAATCAGCGCAAACAAAAACAAAGAATCAAGCCCTATAACTGAATATTTGGCCATCACAAAAAATTCTATGAATGTTTCTTTTCCGATTTTCCGAAAGTTTGTTCTTTGGAAGTGTCGTATTGAAGCCACCATCTTAAATTTTCAAAAAAGACAACGTTCCAAAAAAAAACTACGTTGCACCAAATTTTGGGCAGGGGGTGATAGGGTTGGCAAAGAACGCCCTATATATATATCTGTGGCTTCCAGGAAAAACCACTTATCTCCACTTTTCATTATTTCGAGTAAATCGAGTTTTTAGTTTCGCAGGTTTCGTATCGATGTTATAAATCAAGACAAATGAGATTAAATGCAACACTGCGTCTATGAATACTGATGTAAATAACATATTTTTTGACATAGTAACCAGAGAAAATAGCGTTCATGTTTTAGAAATCGAATTTCACTTACGTGGTTATTCCGGGAATAAAAAAAAATTTTAGTAGAGTTACGTGGGGTTTCCGGGAGTTATTCTAAAAAAATGGAGTTACGTTGCTTTTCCGGGAGTTTTTCTAAAAAATAAGTGGAATTACGTGGTTTTTCCGGGAATCATTCGAAAAAAATGGAGATACGTGGTTATTCCGGGAAAATGTTGAAAACAAATGGAAATATGTGGTTTCTCCTTGTGCCGATTCAAGACAACGAGTGCACTTTCGTAATTTCTGGTACGGCTAGATGATAAAGGACTGTTTAAAGATAAGAAAAAAGGCATAAAACCGATTTTGAAAAACTCGTACCTTACGTGGTTTTTCCGGGAAGCCATATATATATATACTAGGAGGGCTACGCCGCTTGCTCGCTCCGCTCGCCAGCCCCCATTTTTAGTGGGAATTGTTAAAAAAAAATATTATAGCAAAAGCTAATACAACTGGAAATCGTTTTCTGAAAAGTGTAAACCGAATTTTATTTGTTGAATTTTTATTTGTTTTTAAACTGTAACGGATAATTAATTCTCCGGCTGCTCGGGATTATCCGGTTACAAATGTAGTGCATGCGGCGGCGAGGCTAGCACGCCTCGTGCAATGCACGCCGCATGCGAATGTAGAATTGAATACAGGTGGGAGAACGGGGTAGTAAATGAATGATCACTCGCGAGAATTAAATAACATATAACAAGGTTTATTGAACGAGTCAAGGAGGGGAAAAGAGGACACAGCGTACAATGTGCGATTCGCGGTCAGCGGGCGCAAGAAGGAGGCCCGAGTTGCCGCGAGTTAGAGAGAGAGAGGAGTCGAGCCGGCACTTACAAATGGTGCGTAGTCGCTGTCGCCGAAGACGCTTCATCGGAGCTCCTGGTGTGCAGGTCGCTTTCGGTCGCCTCGCTGAGGTGGTTCCGGGGCCGTGACCGGCTCGCCGACACACACACAAGCTCACTCACTCTCACACTGGGACGCAGCTCTACTCTCGCGAGAAGACTCTCGTGTCAAAACTGAGCGGGGAGCGCGGGCGCTATCCAAAACGAGACTGCTTGACTCTCTCACGAGTCTAAACGGTTCGCGCGCGCTCCTCGCGCTCTCTCTCTCTCTCTCTCTCTCTCTGTTTCTCTCTCTCGGCCGGGCTCCTTCAGCGTCGTCTGCACCTATAACAACTGTGAGGAATTAGTACATGATTAATGCGGGGAGAGAGGAAAATGACGGAGAATAATTTTCCGTCATATGCCCCTCCCCCAGACGCTGGCTACGGGCGACGTACCAGCTCGAGATAATCTCTCTCTCCGCCATGCAACATGCAATAGGGGCTGGAGCTTCGACGAGCCATGCAATAGGCTTTGGAATTGCAAAGAGGGGAAAAAACGTAAGCAACTCGGGTATCCTTTTCCATTTTTTTCTTTTGGTGGCTCGCAGGCCCGTGGTCTTGCGGAGTCGCGACCCTTTGTGCGTTGCGCGGGCGTTTATCGGCTCATCCCTGGATGATTCGCCATAGCGGGAAAAGAGTTGATCACTATTTTTAGTGGTGAGGCGTGAGGTTAAGGGGTTAGCGACGTGCTCGGCGCGTTGCGGCGCGCGTGCGTCGGGGGAAAGGTGTCGCGATGCGGTTCGTTGGGGCTGCGTTCCGAGAGCCTTTCGGCCGTCCGCAGCTTCGGGGTAGCGTTGCGCTTGCGTTTGTCGCGAGTGGTAGCGGCTTTCACTCGTCAGCGTCTGCCGTTACTCGCGAGCGCTTGCTCGCCTGGGCCCCCATGACACGTGTGGTTCGCGTTACCACCAACCGTGCTTTGCGTGGTCTTCCTCTCTTGCGGGGTGCGGGCTGCTGCTCGCTTGCCAGGTCATTGGGAGATCCGTCGTCGTCAGGATCTTCCCCAGCCTGGTCATCGCGTGCCGAGTTAACGTCAGTTGAGCTCCCTGCCTCAACGGTAAGATCAACCTCTTCATGATAGAATTTAAGGTCTTCTACGTGGACCTTGCCGCAGTCTTTTCCATCAAGGTCTTGCAGCTCGTACACATTCGAGCCTAGCTTGGCGGAAATTACGTACGGACCGGCGTATTTCGGCGCTAGCTTCGCTGCTACGCCTTGTGCTGCGGAGGAGAGATGGCGATTTCGCTTCCAAACTCTGTCTTTCAGTTCGAAGCGAACATCGCGGCGAGACGCATTATAGTAATGCGACTGTCGCTGTTGCGCTGCTGAAGCGTTCTTCGCGGCGGAGTGTTGCACGTCTCGCAACTTCTGTAACCGCGTGCGCCAGCGCCCGAGCTCGGCTGCTTCTGCGAGCTCCTCTGCTGCGCGTTCCTCGCGGCGTTTCAAGAAAACGGGCGGAGTCGGTTGCCGGCCCATGTTCAGAAAAGTTGGGCTCGACCCCGTCGACTCCTGCGTCGCAGTGTTGTACGCGAACATCAGTTCGGGGATGTGCAAATCCCAATCCTTGTGGTTTTCTTCGAGGAACGCGGTGATCATGGTTTTCACCGTGCGATTCACTCTCTCCACAGGATTCGCCTGCGCGTGATACGGCGGAATCGTCGTATGCGTAACTCCGCACTTGTTCAGGAAGGAGCCAAGAGCCTTGTTCTTGAACTCCGTTCCATTGTCGGAGTGAAAAGCTTCGGGTACACCAAAGCGTAGGAAGATTCGCTGTTCCAGTTCCTTTTGGATGGTGCGTGCGTTCGCCTTGCGAATCGGTACGCATTCGATCCATTTTGTAAATAAGTCCAGAAATATCAGCAGGTACTCGAACCCTCGAGCGGACCTGGGAAAAGGTCCCATAATGTCTCCTGCAACGATCTGCCACGGGCGTAACGCGCGGTGGCTGCCCATGAGGCCTGCCGGCGCTGTCTGCTGCACTTTGCACTGCTGACAGATCAAGCAGTTCCGCACAAAGTCAGCGATATCTTTGCGCAGCGAAGGCCAGTAATAATAGAGCGTGACATGTGCATGCGTTTTCGCTCGGCCTACGTGACCCGCAATAGGTTCTGCGTGGCTCTCTTGCATCGCTTTCTCGCTTCTCTACTGGCAAGACTAATTTCCAAGCGTCCTCGTCCTCGAGCAAATCTTCGACCGCCTAGTTTGGACGGTAGCTGTAGAGGCGCTCGTGAACTATCTTCCACCACGGGTAATCTCCGGGATTTTGTCCGACGGCGGCGACCATGCGCTTGTACCAGGCGTCATCTGTCTCTTCGGAGACGTCTACTGCACCGAGGTCTGGCGCTTCCTCGTCCTCAAACATGCGAGAGAGCGCATCCGGCACGTGATTCAGTGAGCCCTTACGATGCTCAACGTCGTAGTCATACGCTTGCATTTCAAGCGCCCACCGCGCTAAGCGTCCGGTGGGATTATGCAAATTGCATAACCATTTCAGACTATTATGGTCGGTTATCACTTTAAAATGATAGCCTTCGACGTAAGCACGAAACTTGCGTATCGCCCACAAAACTACGAGGCATTCGCGTTCCGTGACGGAATAATTCCGTTCCGCCGCAGTCATCGTGCGGCTTGCGAAGCATAAGACTCCCTCTTCGCCGTCGATCGTCTGCGTGAGTACTGCTCCAAGGCCAGTATCACTCGCGTCCGTTTGAATCACGAACTGGTGTTCAAACGACGGCCGGGGTAATACCGGGGCAGACGCAATGAGAGTTTTAATCTGCTTAAATGCGGATTGCTCCGCGTCCTCCACACATACGCAACGCTGTGCTTGGTTAACTGCGTGAGCGGCCCTGCGATCGTCGCAAAGTCGGGCAAGAACTTGCGATACCACGACGCCAAGCCAAGGAACCTTCTCAACTGTTTAAGGTTCTTCGGTGCCGGATATTCCAAAATTGGAGCAATCTTATCCGGGTCAGGCTTAAAGCCGTCTCGGTTAACTAAGACCCCGAGAAACTTGACCTCACTCCGACAGAACTCGCTTTTCATACGATTAATGGTGAGACCTGCGTCTTTAATACGCTGGAGAACATGGCTAAGCCACTTGAGGTGTTCCTCAAACGTCTCCGTGACGATAATAATATCGTCCAAGTAGGAGAACGCATGAAGCTCCATTTCTGGGCCGATAACGCGGTCCGAAAGCTCCTGGAAGGTCACTAGTCCGCCCACTACCCCATAAGGCATTCGAGTAAATTCGAAGAGGACCATTCCAGGGACAGTAAACGCGGTCAGCGCTTGCGCCTCCTTCCGCAACGGAATTTGGTGGTAGGCGCTGCTCAGATCGATCGTCGATATGTATCGAGCGTTTTGGAGCTTGCGTAAAATCGCGTCCATGTGCGGGAGCGGGTATGCGCTCGCCTTCGTTACGGCGTTCAATTTGCGATAGTCGATGCAGAATCGGTACGTGCGATTCGCTTTCCATTGCGGAGTATTGTTCCGCACGCCAATTACCAACAACAGGAGTAGCGGAGCAATAATGAGTGGACAGGACAGAGTTTGGCTTTGGCCTTTTCTTTCCGTACTGAGATCCCGTTCGAACTCAAAAATCTTTGACGAACTTTAATGTGACGTAATTTATTAAAAATGCCCTGAAGAGTGGAGTAACCCGAAACTCCCGAAACGTCGGCAAGTTAATAAACGCCAATATGAATAAATCTTGTTCGTCAGCGCCCGCTTATTTAATATTCCACATTAATACTACGAACGACTATCTCACTCAAATAAAATCAGCTTACTATAAAGGAGTAAGCTGTGAGAGGCTGTCGTTGATAAGTCAGGTTGTTATAGGGCCAACTTAGCTGCTACATAAGTTTTAAATTCAAATTTTTATTTTTGTCAAAAATACCGTCCATAAATTATATTATTTATTTTTTATCTTTATATTAATGTTTAAAATATTATTTTTGGATCTTTTAAAGTATATATAGATATGTAGAGTCAGAATTTTAAATATATTAAGAACAGTGAAATGAAAAAAAATTAGTAGAAATAATATATGTATACATAAATATGTATACAAGAGGAAAAATGTAATTTGAACAAAAAAACAAATGAAAAGCTTTATCAGTGTTTTATGTATATTCTTAAAACAACAATAGATAATGTTTTAAAACTAATTGGGACATATTCTACAAGTGTTTTTTAGTAAAATATGTAATAAAAAGAAAATTGATTTTTCGTCATTTTAAAGGTGTCCGATCCCCTTAAGTTGATAATCCAAGAGAAAGTATATGTAACAAATATATATTAGAAAGAACATAAGACAATTTTTTTCAGACAAATGCAGGCAATAGTCACTATGCTATTGTTACAATTAAAGACAAAAACTTCAATAAGTTTCTCTAATTTTTTTTATTTTTTATCCGACTGAAACATGTCACTTTGTTATGAGTGACAAATCGGGGTTAATTACTGGACCCAAGGCGAAATCCGCGTTCGGAAAGGATAAGCCCACGGGCTTCGTCGTTGTGCGTGCGTGCGCCTTGCATGTGTGCCGCGAACTTGACCACGTGGGTTGGAGTTGGAAAGGATATTATATTTTTTGGAGTGATGAGCCCATTCGCGACACGCCTTGCGTCGTGCAACGGTGGGGCTTATCGACTCCCTCTAGGCCTCGAATTCGGCAATAAGGAAAAGGAAAGAACTATCTCAATCGTTCGGCGTACGCCTTGTGTTGTCCGCCGACGGATCAAGACGTGTTGCTTGGGGGACTGCCAGAATCAGAGTGCCTTCGTCAAGCTCGCACTGTACAATCATAGCTCGAAAAGGGGAAGAGAGAGAGCTATGAGAGAGGAGCGCTAGCTGAATAGTGCGTGTGGAACACGCAGAGAAGCCGCGCGCCGCCCCCTCCTCACGCACTAATGCGGAGTAGTGGGAACGCCAGTCGCTCTGCCTCATCCTCTCTCTCGGTGCTGCTATGCTCCATACTAAGCGATAGCTGTGCGCATGCTCTCGTGGTATACCCATCTTGTTATGTGCGCTAGCTGGACTGTTACATCTTAACGAAATAAAGCTTATTTTGTTCGTTAAGAAATTTCAGGGGGAGTATCGGCGGGAAAATTGATGATACGAGTTATCAGTACGGCGCAACATCAATTTGTTCATCTTAAACACTCTAAAACTTGACTTGCTTTTCTTTAAGAAATTGATATTGCGCTGTACTGGTAACTCGTATTATAAATTTTCCAACCGATACTCGCCCTGAAATTTTTTAACGAGAAAATAAGCTTTATTTCGTTAAGATCGGATAAAAAATTAAAAAATTAGAGAAACTTATTGAAGTTTTTGTCTTTAATTATAACAATAGAATGACTATTGCCTGAATTTGTCTGAAAAAAATTGTCTTATGTTCCTTCTAGTATATATTTGTTACATGTACTTACACTTGGATTATCAACTTAATAAAATATTATTTATAAAATAAAAAAACTAAGACTGCTGTTTCGAACGGGTGAACTACCTTAATACAAGAACAGACGCTTAGGAATAGAATTATATTAAAGAAGATAGTAAGAATATAGTACTACCCAAGAAACAAAAACCAAACCAATATTAGCCTATGGAAGAACAGGCAAATACTATTTACGACACAATATTTTTCAAGATGTACACGGAAAAAAATTCCTTATGAAAAATTAGTGGAATATCCACTAAAAATTACTAGAGTGTTAATTAAAAGTGGGACATACTTGTATTCTATCAAGTTTTATAATATATTATAGTAATTTTGACGAGAGGTTGAAATTCATGAGAAAAAAAGAACTCCGGAGAAGGAGATTCGAACCCTCGACCCTCCGATTACGAAACTGCGCTCTTATCCACTCGGCCACTGCCGCACTTATAAGTAAGGTTTCGACTTGTCTACATATGGTACACCCTGTTTTACTGACAGCCCTCGCGCCAGCAAAATTACTATACTGTCTATTAAATTTTCAGTATAACTTAGACTAAAAATTAAACTAATTCTATTAATTTTTAGTAGATAATATGGTAAAAATTATTTTCTATTCTGTTAAAATTTAGATTTAAAATTTTTACCATATTATCTACTAAAAATTAATTGTAACTATAATAAATTTTAAGACTTTTTCTATTAATTTTTAATAGAACTATGCTAATAATTAGTAGAAGTATACTAAATGACTCAAGAGTGTGAGTATGTCCCATCTTTACCTGAGATTCTAGTAATTTTTCATAAGGTATTTCTTTCCGTGTAGCTATATATCTTCAACATGAAAATTTTTCATGAGATATAATTTTAAAAGAATATTAAAAATTTGTCTTCATAATTAACAGGACGAATAGAGGACTTGGATGTCAATGAAGAAAATGACAGTTTCATTGCTTTCAATGAATAACAAATAAAACAAACAACAACTAAGATGTTTATTTAGACAGTATTGGACTCAAAGTACGAAAGAAGTATTATGTTTTGAAGTAAGTTTTTCAAAATAAGAAAAGAAAATTGTGATTTTCATAGTGCGTCCATCTAGTTGAAAATTATATTGATAATAAAAATGTTGTGATTATTATAAATGACATCTAATCAGTGTTTTGTGTAATAAATAAAATAAAATACCCGTATGATGTGTTGCATAAAGTGCATATATAATCAAATGTTATTGATAACAAATAACATAGTGATTAAAAAATGACATCTAATCAGTGTTTTGTGTAATATAAAAAAAATAAAATACTGGTAAAATGTCTTGCATGAAGTGTTATATCAAATTTTAAAACTTCTACTTAAAATCAGTTTGAAATGTTTTGAGAATAGAACAAGTGTGTATTAATAAATAATTATGTGTTATGAGGTTCATAAACTTGAGTGACACGTGAGGTTATAAATATACAATATAATTTTCAGTGTTTTATCTAATAATAAATAAAATATAGTACTGATATGACGAGTTACGTGAAGTGTTTATAATCAAATTTTAAAACTTCTATTAAAAATCAGTTTCAAATGTTTTGAGAATAAAACAAGTGTGTATTAATAAATAATTACGTGTTATGTGGTTCATAAACTTCATAATAAGCTTTGGCATAGAAGAAAATATTGCTGAGTGACACATAAGGATCTAAATATAGAATATAATTTATGATGCCTATTTGAAATATTGGTCTGAGCCTTGATTTAAAAAGCATCTGCCATCTTTAAAAAACTTAGTTGATATCAGTGCTGTGCTGTTGTACATATTTATTCAAGTGCCAATGAAAAGATTATGTTTAATGAACATGGAAGAACTGAAAAGAGCGAAAATTATGTATTATTACGAAAATTTCAAGGAATGAAAGTGCTCAGTTAATCTATTTTATGATTTTCTCACGGTAGATGTCAAAAGGTTTCAGAGAAGTTTTTAATACATATTTTTCTATACAAGATTCAGATAATAATAAGGTTTAATTCATCAATTGGTTGTGTTTTTAATTTTACAAGATTATGTGTATGATGAAAAAAAAAATATTATGAAAAATAAATATGTGGATACCAAAATAATGAAACGAATTCCAGCTTTAGAATGTGCAATAGAAGGCTAGAGGTAAATTTTAGCACAATTTTAATAATGTAATAATAATTTGTCAAAAAACAAGAGCAAATGGATGCATAAGAATGTTTTGTGAAAAAATTTAGTATCAGGTGCTGTTACGTAAGGGTAGTTGGCAAACTTTGAGCTTCACATTTTGTAAAGGCTAGAGGATTAGGTGATTTCAGAGAAATAGATGCAAAAGAGTAGTTTTTAAAAAACTTTGTACCGCCTGCTGCTATGGAAATGGCAGTTGACATGAGAACTCAACTTCTCAGCCTACTTTGAGCTTCGAGTTTTATACTTTCTTTAACTAAAGGTAAGACACGAATGTTGTAAGATTTTAGAATTTTTGCTATTTTTTCAAATTGGTCGTTAAAAGGTAACGAAATGTGAGAGACAAATGTATTGTGCATAATCTGGTTTTTATGGTTTTCGTTGTATTTAATTTCGGTTAATCTTGTGTGGATATGTCTGTATATAAATTTGTTTGGATAATTATTCTTTTTAAGCATGTTGGCCACAATATTTAAATTTTTAGTGTGAAATTCTGGATTTGATAATGTAATTGCCCTATCAACGAGATTATACACAATATTTATTTTCTGTTGTAGTGGATGATACGAATTGTAATTAATTAATCGGTCCGATGAAATTGGTTTATTATACCAATCTGTCATGATCATGTTACCTTTCCGTATTAATAAAATGTCTAAAAAATTAATTTTGCTATATAGTTCTCGTTCATAGGTGAATTGTAATTTTTCGTTATAAGAATTAAACGTATTAATCACAGTATCTATATGTTTCTTATTAATACACATAATCGTATCATCCTACATAGCAGAAATAAAATAATGGTTAAACATCGTGATCTTCTTTTAAAATTTGTAAACAGTAGGTCTCTAAGTCAGCCATCACAATGTCTGCAAATAATGGGGAAATAGGACAACCCATAGGTGCACCATATATTTGTTTATAGAATTTTTTGTCAAAAGAGAAAAAGGTATTAGAAAATAAAAATTTTGTGCATGTAATAATTTCATTGAGTGGAATTTTGCATCGATTATGTATAGAATTAAATCTCTTGTCTAAACTCTCTAATACTAACTATAGTGATATGTTTGTAAACAAAGAAATGACATCTAAAGAAAGTAAGATATAATCGTCAGGGATAATAGCTGTTTTTAACTTTTGTTTTAACTCAAAGCTGTTATTAATATGAGAAGTTTTATATAAATATATGAGAAGTTACTTATCAGTATGAGAAGTTAATTATAAATAGTTTTGGCTAAAAAGTGAGTCAGACTATTAACTAAAGTGATTATTGGACGCAATGGTATATCTTTTTTGTGAATTTTCGGTAAGCCGTAACATTTTGCTAACATAGTACTAGAACATGAGAGTGCGTTGTTATGAAATTTAGTTCGCCAATGATCGTTGTCATTAAGATGCTTAAGAATGGCGAAGGTATCGGCTTGTAAACTTTTTAATGGATTCCTCTTTATACATTGATAAGTAGTTGTGTCAGATAATAAATTATGCATTTTTTCTTTATATTCAGTTTTTCGTAAGCAAACCGTCACATTTCCTTTGTCTGAAGTTGTGAAAATTAAGTCTGGATTATTTTTGAGAAATCATTTTGTCTTAGTTAATTTAACTTGGTCACAATATTTAAATTTTTAGTTTGAAATTCTGGGTTTGATAATGTAGTTGATTCTATATATTTTCTTGTAAATCGTGTTCGGCGTCATATGTAGGCCAAACGAAACACTCCCTTAAGACTAGGATTGCCGAACACCGTAATAACAAAAATCCAGATGCAGTTGTTTCAAGACCCAAAACCAATTTTCGGCATGATTTTGACTGGGAGAATACGAAAGTTTTAGATCGGGAGCCTAATTATAAAAAGCGTTTATTGTCAGAAATGTTTCATATTAAATGTAATAATAACAACATCAACAAAAAAGAAGACATTCAATTTTTAAATGCCTCGTATTTTCCCTTATTGAGGTTTTTAAACTGATCGTCTGTACCTTTATTTTTGCTGTATATGTATATATGTGTCTTGTTTACAAACTCATGCACCAACACTCTGGTAATTTTAGACTATAAATACTGCGTGATATCGTTTTATTCGCTTACTTTGACGATTAGTGTACTATCGAAGAGGTAGAAATTGTTATTGTTAAAGCGAGCGAGAGTTTTGATTATTTATTGTTATAACAATTTTGTAATTTTGTTTTTTAATAAATTTAGCCTGAAGAGGTTGGCAGACCGAGCCAACGAAAAGTTGCTTCAAGTAACAAGGAAATCTTATGTTTTTTATTTCCCTTTCACGCCTCCGTCAGATCGATCAACTATTATACAACACATAAAACTGGAAGTGCGCTTTGATATTCATTTCAACATATCAAGAGTCTTAGATCAGGATGGACTCAAATACATACGTTCAAAGAAAAACCTTTTTTAACCACATTGAAAGTTATTATGGTCTGCACGTCAAACAACATCTAAAACGATAGATTAACACAAACTACCAACTCGATGAAACAATACCAAAACGAAGATTTCTTTTGAGATCAATTTAAGTAAGCGTTTGCGAACTGTGTCTTTTCACAGTCGTACTTGTAAACTGAGACTAGTTAACATTGAGAAACACTTTTTACGAAAGCTTTTAAATCTGGAAATTCGCGACATTAATTATCATATTAATTTCTTAAACAAATAATTATCCGCACTTAAAGATAAAATTTCACAACTTAACATGGATACCGCAACTATGAACAATTTTTTCACCTTTGCTAATCCGAAAATCAAAATTATTTTAGATAAACATAACGGTAATTTACAACAAAAATTTAAATCTTTGTTCAACAGACAAAATCAATCAAAAGACAAAAATGCATCTAATTAACAGTTTTTCAAAAACTTAACGGATGTTCACATACCGGATGATATAATAGACGTTGTGTCTTTAGGCCCAAAATTTTGCATTAGTGAACGCATCGATAAAAAAGACCTTATCGACATATTAAAAAATGTTGAGCTCTGTTTACAAAAATCTGAATTTCCTTCGTCTAAACATTCTTAAATAAGAGAAAAAAATGCTCTTAATCTAAAAGTAAGCTTTGGCAAACAAAGGCGTGTTAATAGTCAGGAAAAAGATCTTAAAATTAAATTAACTAAGACAAAAAGATTTCTCATAAATAATCCAGACTTAATTTCCATAATTTCAGACAAAGGAAATGTGATGGTTTGTTTGCGAAAAACTGAATATAAAAAAAAATGCATAATTTATTATCTGACACAACTACTTATAAAGAAGAACCCATTAAAAAGTTTACAAGCCGATACCTCCGACATTCTTAAACATCTTAATGATAAAGATCATTTGCGAACTAAATTTCATAACAACGCACTCTCATGTTCCAGTACTATGTTAGCAAAATGTTACGGTTTACCGAAAATTCACAAAAAAGATGTACCATTGCGTCCAATAATCTCTTTAGTTAATAGTCCGACTCACTTTTTAGTAAAAACTATTTATAATGAAATTAAATCTTCTGTCAATATTTCAACTTTTCATATTAATAACAGCTTTGAGTTAAAACAAAAGTTAAAAACAGTTATTATCACTGACGATTATATCTTACTTTCTTTAGATGTCATTTCTTTGTTTACAAACGTATCACTACAGTTAGTATTAGAGAGTTTAAAAAGGAGATTTAGTTCTATACATAATCGATGCAAAATTCCATTCAATGAAATTATTACATGCACAAAATTTTTATTTTCTAATACCTTTTTTCTTTTGACTTCAAATTCTATAAACAAATATATGGTACACCTATGGGTTGTCCTATTTCCCCATTATTTGCAGACATTGTGATGGATGACTTAGAGACCTACTGTTTACAAATTTTAAAAGAAAATCACGATGTTCAACCAGTATTTTATTTCCGCTATGTAGATGCTACGATTATGAGTATTAATAAAAAACATATACATACTGTGATTAATACGTTTAATTCTTATAACGAAAAATTACAATTCACCTATGAACGAGAACTATATAGCAAAATTAATTTTTTAGACATTTTATTAATACGGAAAGGTAACACGATCGTGACAGATTGGTATAATAAACCAATTTCATCGGACCGATTAATTAATTACAATTCGTATCATCCACCAGAACAAAAAATAAATATTGTGTATAATCTCGTTGATAGGGCAATTACACTATGAAACCCAGAATTTCACACTAAAAATTTTAATATTGTGGCCAACTTGCTTAAAAAGAATAATTTACCAAACAAGTTTATTAACAGACATATCCACACAAGATTAACCAAAATTAAATACAACGAAAACCATAAAGACCAGATTATTATGCACAATACATTTGTCTCTCACATTTCGTTACCTTTTAACGACCAATTTGAAAAATCGCAATAATTCTAAAATCTGACAACATTCGTGTCTTACTTTTAGTTAAAAAAAGTTTTAATTCTGTGATTAAGTTAGGCAAAGACGTTACTAAAAAGTGGGATCGTACTAAAATAGTTTATATGTTTTCTTGTAAATCGTCTTCGGCGTTATATGAAGGCGAAACGAAACGCTCCCTTAAAACTAGGATTGCCGAACACCGTAATAACAAAAATCCAAATGCAGTTGTCCCAAGACACAAAAACAATTTTCGGCATGATTTTGACTGGGAGAATGCAAAAGTTTTAGACCGGGAGCCTAATTATAAAAAGCGTTTATTGTCAGAAATGTTTCATATTAAATGTAATAATAATAACATTAACAAAAAAGAAGACGTTAAATTTTTAAACGCCTCGTATTTTCCCTTATTGAGGTTTTTAAACTGATCATATGTATCATTAAAAATATTACTTATGTCGACTGCAACTTACTATCAACTGATGAGAATTTTTCTATAGGTCTTACAGTCTTATAAATTAAATTAAAATAATTAATATTATGGCAGTCAGATTGCCCTTGTTTATAATCACCCCCGCAGAATCTGAAATAAAAACTTAATTAAAACCTGGAAAAAAAAACTTTATTAGCAAAGGACTATCTGACTGCCCCCCACCACCAAATTGCCCAATTGCCCAACGTTTCGAGCCCGCTCCGGCTCCTCCTCAGGGACTGAAATGAAACCCGCGATATACCTCCTTATATACCCATACCCACTTATTTCCTCTTACCCCCACCACCATCCACCTTCCCCTCTCCAACTTCCCATTCTCACTTAAATTAATAAAGAATAATAAATGTTATCAAGGAGCGCGGGAGCGCTCCGAAGGCAAGTATAGAAGAAGCCTAAAGGATAGAAGAAGCCTAAAGGAGCGACCCGTGCTACATATACATTCAAATGTGTGTACGAAAAATTCAATGAGCATTTACGTATGTTGCGTTAGCTTTTAGTGTATAACATATCCCTCTTAATCGAAAGCAATTTCATTGCTCTACTCAAATCAAAAGATTTTATTTTAAAAAATTATCTGGTTCAAAAGATATAGAGAGCTGAATTTTTTTATGTGCTGTTTCCTTTCCGAACTTTTCTTCTCCTTATTCTGCCGTCCGGTTTGCAGCTCTTACGACACTTCCGGTTGTCGTCTATCTTACGCTTATATATCTATATATATTTATAATATATATAGTTATAGCATATCGTATAGTAAATAAACTCACTCGACTCGAAAAGAAAGAGAGAGAGAGTATATATAACAACAACAAAATTTTGTGACTACAATAACCTCGAAATATCGTATGGTATTTTTATTCTCTTGTATAGACTCGAAAAGAAAGAGAGAGAAAGAGAGAGAGAGAAGATATAATAAAACGAACAACTGTAATTCTAAAATAACCTCGAAATATGGTATGGTTTATATATATTTTTATAATTCAAATCAGCTGATGGCATGGCGTCATATACTTTTATATATAGATAAGTATTATTTTTATACGAGAAGATATATCATGTAAAATATAATACAATAAAAAATCGATACTTTGTGTAACCTTTTTCATTTTCAGATTATACAATTCTCAGTCTTTAGTGAATTTTACATATCATGTTATATTATAACTAATGATATTGAAAATAATGAAATAAAAGAAACTGAGCAAAATTGGGTTTAGCAGGGAGAATTACTATATATGGAGACTAAAACTGTATTGATGATAGTCATTCCCAGAAATTTTTTATCACCATCCAAATTTTTATAAATTTTATTGTTGGTGGTATAGCATGCTTTTGGATGTTAGATGCAATTTTGGAATATACTACTACTGGACGAATTCCATCAGTCTTCATGGAGGAAGAGAATAGGATTAAAAACAAAAAAAAAATATTATGGCATTAGGTGCAACAGCCCTTCCCAAACGCATGGAAGATAGTCACCTCAATCGTCATAGCAATAAGTGTTAGAACCACCAGGTTCAGATAAGGTTTATCGAATACTCCCTTTGTGTCCAATTTCAACTTTGGCCACACCAGGACCAGTTAACGAAACTACACCAGTGTATATAATTTAAATAATCAAAGATCTCAGGAAGTCGACTGATTAAAATAATTTTTATCTATGAGCATCAACGGGGCAAATCAATTTTTTTAGATAAGTATATTAAGGACGTTCTCCGAGTCGAAACAGCAATCTTAGTTTTTATATTTTTAAATAATGTTTTATTAATTTGATAATCCAAGTGTAAGTACATGTAACAAATATATACTTGAAAGAACATAAGACAATTTTTTTCAGACAAATTCAGGCAATATTCACTATGCTATTGTTACAATTAAAGACAGAAACTTCAATAAGTTCTTTAAATTTTTTTATTTTTTATCCGATCTTAACAAAGTAAAGCTTATTTTGTTCGTTAAGAAATTTCAGGGGGTGTATCGATGGAAAAATTTATGATACGAGTTACCAGTACGGCGCAATATCAATTTGTTTAAGAAAGTTTTGATGAAAACTTGACTTGCTTTTTTTAAATAAATTGATATTGCGCCTTACTGGTAATTCGTATCATAAATTTTCCCATCGATACTCTCCTTGAAATTTCTTAACGAACAAAATAAGCTCTATTTCGTTAAGATCGGATAAAAAATAAAAAAATTTAAAGAACTTATTGAAGTTTTTGTCTTTAATTGTAACAATACCATAGTGACTATTGCCTGAATTTGTCTAAAAAAAATTGTCTTATGTTCTTTCAAGTATATATTTGTTACATGTACTTACTCTTGGATTATCAAATTAATAAAACATTATATAAAAATATAAAAACTAAAATTGCTGTTTCGACCCGAGAACGTCCTTAAATGGCTAAATGTTAAAGGCTAAAATTATTTTAAGACATAAAAGAATTGATACTTTGTGAGAATTTTTTATTATTTTTTACAGATATATACAAGAAGATTTTTTTGGAATCATTAAAATCTCACAAGTGGATTGGAAAAAGAGCATATATATACATACAGATATATATATACAGATTATTTCATTTTAGATTTTGGAGTTGATTGGAAAAATATAACCTATACAAGCAGCTGTGAATATCAATGGGCAATAGCAATATATTATAATCAGATAAGTAGCAGACTTTTATTATAAAGTTATAAACTATAACAATATTTTTCAAGATGTATTTATTTATATCCTCAACATAAAAATTTTTCATATGAGATATAATTTTAGAAGAATATTAAAAATTTGTCTTCATATTTGACAGGACGAATAGAGTACGTGGATGTCAATGAAGAAAATGAGAGTTTCATTGCTTTCAATGAATCACAAATAAAACAAACAACAACTAAGATGTTTATTTAGACAGTATTGGACTCAAAGTACGAAAGAAATATTATGTTTTGAAGTAAGTTTTTCAAAATAAGAAAAGAAAATTGTGATTTTCATAGATCGTCTATCTAGTTGAAAAAATTATATTGATAATAAAAATGTTGTAATTATTAAAAAATGACATCTAATCAGTGTTTTGTGTAATAAATAAAATAAAATACCGGTATGATATAATGCATGAAGTGCACATATAATTCAAATGTTATAAATAACAAATAACATAGTGATCAAAAAATGACATCTAATCAGTGTTTTGTGTAATATAAAAAAATAAAATACAGGTAAAATGTGTTGCATGATAATTTTAAAACTTCTACTTAAAATCAGTTTGAAATGTTTTGAAAATAGTACAAGGGTGTATTAATAAGTAATTACGTGTTATGAGGTTCATCAACTTCATAATACACTTTTGCATAGAAGAAAATATTGCTGAGTGATACGCGAGGTTATAAATATACAATATAATTTTCAGTGTTTTGTGTAATAATAAATAAAATATAGTACTGGTATGACGTGTTACATGAAGTGTTTATAATCAATTTTAAAACTTCTATTAAAAATCAGTTTCAAATGTTTTGAAAATAGAACAAGCGTGTATTAATAAATAATTACGCATTATGAGGTTCATACACTTCATAATAAGTTTTGGCATAGAAGAAAATATTGTTGAGTGACACGTGAGGATATAAATATACAATATAATTTATGATGCCGATTTGAAATATTGGTCTGAGCCTTGGTTTAAAAAGCATCTGTCATCTTTAAAAAAACTTAGTCGATATCAGTGCTGTACTGTTGTACATATTTATTCCCATGAACATGGGAATACTGAAAAAAGTAAAAATGATGTGTTATTGTGAAAATTTCAACGAATAAAAGTGCTCAATTAATCTAACATATGATTTTCTCACCATGGGAGACGTCAAAATGTTTCAGAGTTCTTAGTAAATATTTTTCTAGACGAGATTCAGATAATAATTTCAAAAAGTTTTATCTATACAAGAATGTCAAGAAAGCATTTATTCTCAGTGATTCTTAGTTCATAAACTGGTTGCATTTTGAATTATTATATCTCTAAACAACTGTTAACGGGGTGGCATAGTCCTACCATTACCGACCGAGCAATTGACACAGTTTCAAGCTTATTAAAAATAAAATACGTAGAATCACAAAAAATCAAGAAAACACCCTTCTGTGGTTTTGAACGTTCTATCACCCAGTAAAAATTTGAAGTCGAAATATCAAACGGTTTTTGCAAAAACTTTGAACGAAACCGAATTTTGTTTTGTTCAAAGTTTTTGCAAAAACCACTTGATATTTTACTTTAAACTTTTACTGGATGATAGAACGTTCAAAACCGCAGAAGGGTGTTCTCTTGATTTTTTGTGATTCTACGTATTTTATTTTTAATAAGCTTGAAACTGTGCCAATTGCTCAGTCGGTAATGATACGGCTATGGCACCCCCTTAAGTCGCTTTTTAAAAAAAATTGAACGCCCCCCCTCTCCCACTCTCTCTCTCCTCTACTCAACAACTGTATAAGGACTCCACAAAAAACTTTAAGAGCCTAAATATTTTTTTGAAACAGCCAACAAGACGTTCCGTACAAGAATAATATACTAACAAACTTTATTTTGAAAGATCTACAGAACTCCTTAAATAAACATTCAAATTTAAAACTTTTGTGAATAACAATACTACCATTTAATAATGATATTAAAAATATACTATAATAAACTCTCATAACGTTATCACACAATGTAATTATTATCATATGACTTTACAATTAATTGTATTGTTAATTAATCATCATACCTAAGAAAATACATAGTTGATTATATTATTTCAAAAAATTATACAATCCCTAGCGGAAATAAAAAATGTTAATAAACTGTAAATAACTGTAAAAAACTGTAAAAAACTGTTAATAACTGTAAATAACTGTTAATAACTGTTTGAATTGAGACAGTAATAACAGTTATTTACAGTTATTTACAGATATTTACAGTTATTTACAGTTTTTATAAAATAATACTGTAGAAATGAAGGTACTGATAAAAGTTATTAACAGTTATTAACAATTTTTTACACATATTTATAGTTATTTACAGTTATTTACAGATATTTACGGTTATTTACAGTTTTGTTGATAAAAATAAAGTTGTTATTATAGCGAAAAAAATTTACTGTGTATAACTGTAAATATCTGTAAATAACTGTAAATAACTGTAAATATCTGTAAAAAATTGTTAATAACAGTTAATAGCTTTTATCAGTACCTTCATTTCTACAGAATTATTTTTAGAAAACTGTAAATAACTGTAAAAAACTGGAAATAACTGTAAATAACTGTAAATATCTGTAAATAACTGTAAATAACTGTTATTAATGTCTCAATTAAAACATTTATTTACACTTATTTACAGTTTTTTACAGTTTTTTACAGAAACGATTTCCGCTAGGGATGTAATGATTTTATCGAGTTCCTTGAAGAAACATTCAAATTTAAAACTTTTGTGAATAACAATACTATCATTTAATAATAATATTAAAAATATACTATAATAAACTCTCATAACGTTATCACACTCCGTAATTATTATTTTCTCTTAAAAAGTTGTGAAATCCGTCTAAAAAAACATTTTACAAAAGTTTAAACTAAGGCAAGTATTAGTCTCTCTCTCTCCCTCTCTCTCTCTCCCGCCCACCCTCTCTTTCTCACGCTGTCTCTTTCGCCCTCGCTCTCCCTTTCTCTCTGTTCCTCCCTTCTCTCTCCCTCTCTCTCCACATCCGTCAAACGGAGTACCAAAAACTTTAATGGGAGCTTAAATATTTTTTTAAATAATCAACATGTTTATTAAAAGCTAATTTTTAGCACGTACTAACAACACAATTTGTCTAGTCCTTTTAATTCTTCTAGTCTCATCTATTCAATAAGCACTCTCTACAAATGGTAATAATTTTTTTCATGACTGTACAAATAATAATATTGTTAATGTAAAACTTTCTACGAAAGTATAAAATAAGGCAAGTATAGAAATTTTTTCTTTATAATCTACTTTCCCTGCCTCTCTTCCCCCGCTCACTCTCTCCTTCTGTTTCTCCCCCTTCTCTCTCTTCCTCTCTCCCTCTCTCAATATCCGTCGAACTCTGTACCAAAAACTTTAATGAGAGCTTAAATATTTTTTTAATACATTCAACACGTTTTAAAAAAAAAATAATTTAAGTACGTTTTAACAACACAATTTTTGTCTAGACCTTTTATTTATTCGAATCTCATCTATTCAATAAGCACTCTGCAAATGGTAATAATTTTTTTCATGACTGTACCAATAATAATATTGTTAATATAAAACTTTCTACGAAAGTATAAAATAAGGCAAGTATAGACTTTTTTCTGTATAATCTATAAAATAATAATATTTGTGATTTTTTTAAAGAAATCAAATAAATACCAGTGAAAAAGTCTTTTACTTCTTTGAGTCATTGTATGCTGAACAAATTATATGTAAGTAAATACATTCAAATTGTTCATTGCAAATCAAACAAATGAAAGTTGTGAAATCAATTATCGATAGTCAAGTAATGCAAACAACTCTCGGAACCAACTGTATGACTATTCTCAGAAATGTATTAAAATTTGTTCATCCTTCTATACAAATTAAACACAAGAAAGTACTGAAATCAATTTATTGTAGTCAAGTACCCATAAGTTAACTTGACTGAATAATACAACTTTTCGTAACTACTTAAAAATATTCAGTCAGCGGGCATAAAGTACTACTTAACGCCTAACAGGCGTAATAGCTCCCATACTCCTACCAAACTTTATAGAACGTACGCACTTTACACCCGTGTGGGCGAAAATTATTTTAATTATACAACTATTATGCCTTCTTTTTATTTCCAAAATTCATAAGTATTTTATCAGATATTTACGAAAAGTCAAAGCCTGTATAAAAAAATTACATAGTTACCACCACATCTCCATTTTTCTTTGATCTTTCTCAATTTTGAAATTTCTATAATATTACGCATCTTGGGAGGACAATAGAAGTCTATAGAGCTGCTCTAGCAGGGGTGGTCCTCCAATCTCCCATACATACTTGGCGGGCCCGACGGTTTGCAGTTTAAGATGTGAACATGGTCATTTTCATATAAATATTCATATGTTTAAAGATCAGATAAAATGTATAAATGGGTTGCTTCTACATATTAAATAGGGCTCAGTATTGAATTTATTACTCTGTTTTTAAATAGAAAGTGCAAACCCGCATGAAAATATCATATGAAATCTCATATGAGAATATTGGACATCAGATCTCATTTGGGAATATCGGACATCAGATCTCATATGAGATCCCATAATATGTAAAATTGCAGATGACATCACACATATGATATCTCATATGAGATCTCATATGATATTTACACGACGAAAAAGAATAAAAAATAGGTGGCTTACAAAATGGTTAATAAAACCTAAAGCACTTTTGAGTAGACAATAAATTTATATGCGTTTTTTATCTCATTCCCGCTTGAAAAGGCCGGACACAAGAAAAATATTTTCGGTAATGAAAGTAAATCATGAGATTCTGCGCACGTACACTGAAAAAAATTTGGCACTCCAGCTGACCCGATAAGTACATACGCTATGCCGAAAGTAGGGTCGAATGTTGTACCGCGGTTCGGCACATCTCCTGCCCCGTACTGGCACAGCTCCTGTCCCGTAAAAGCATCGCGCGTCCCGTACTGGCACAGCTCCTCTCCCGTTAGGGACAAACGCTGTGCCCAAAGTGGGTGGTCTGACACACGCAGCGAAGGGGGCGCTGACGAACTGTGATGGAAACAGACGCCGTGCCAAATTTTTTTCAGTGTAGGGATATTATATTTAAACGGTATCAATTAAAAATTAGAGCCAATGTAATTATTTATAATGGGCTTATAGGTATAAACATTGTTAATGAATTTATGTAAAAATTTAGTATTTTACATTTACAAAGCCCACCGGTAAACTGGAAACCGTCAGGCCCGCCAAGTATGTATGGGAGATTGGAGGACCACCCCTGCTAGAGCAGCTCTATAGACTTCTATTGTCCTCCCAAGATGCGTAATATTATAGAAATTTCAAAATTGAGAAAGATCAATGAAAAATGGAGATGTGGTGGTAACTATGTAATTTTTTTATATAGGCTTTGACTTTTCGTAAATAGCTGATAAAATTCTTATGAATTTTAGAAATAACAAGAAGGCATAATAGTTGTATAATTAAAATAATTTTCGCCCACACAGGCGTAAAGTGCGTAGGTTCTATAAAGTTTCGTAGGAGTAAGGGAGCTATTATGCCTGTTAGGCGTTAAGTAGTACTTTATGCCCGCTGACTGAATATTTTTAAGTAGTTACGAAAAGTTGTATTATTCAGTCAAGTTAACTTATGGGTACTTGACTACAATAAATTGATTTCAGTACTTTCTTGTGTTTAATTTGTATAGAAGGATAAACAAGTTTTAATACATTTCTGAGAATAGTCATACAGTTGGTTCCGAGAGTTGTTTGCATTACTTAACTATCGATAATTGATTTCACAACTTTCATTTGTTTGATTTGCAATGAACAATTTGAATGTATTTACTTACATATAATATGTTCAGCATACAATGACTCAAAGAAGTAAAAGACTTTTTCACTGGTATTTATTTGATTTCTTTAAAAAAATCATAAATATTATTATTTTATAGATTATACAGAAAAAAGTCTATACTTGCCTTATTTTATACTTTCGTAGAAAGTTTTATATTAACAATATTATTATTGGTACAGTTATGGAAAAAATTATTACCATTTGCAGAGTGCTTATTGAATAGATGAGATTCGAATAAATAAAAGGTCTAGACAAAAATTGTGTTGTTAAAACGTACTTAAATTATTTTTTTTAAAAACGTGTTGATTGTATTAAAAAAATATTTAAGCTCTCATTAAAGTTTTTGGTACAGAGTTTGACGGACATTGAGAGAGAGATGGAGAGAGGAAGAGAGAGAAGGGGGAAAAACAGAGGGAGAGAGTGAGCGAGGGAAGAGAGGGAGGGAAAGTAGATTATAAAGAAAAAATTTCTATACTTGCCTTATTTTATACTTTCGTAGAAAGTTTTACATTAACAATATTATTATTTGTACAGTCATGAAAAAAATTATTACCATTTGTAGAGAGTGCTTATTGAATAGATGAGACTAGAAGAATTAAAAGGACTAGACAAATTTTGTTGTTAGAACGTACTAAAAATTAGCTTTTAATAAACATGTTGATTATTTAAAAAAATATTTTAGCTCCTATTATTTACTTGACTCTACCATTAAATTTACATTATTCTGATTCCTTAGAATGTGAATACTTTCAAGGTTTTCCCTCTTATATTTATTCTGAATCCCTTGTTCCAAAATATCCACACTCCCAAAATCGGAAGAATGTAAACTATTTAAACAATGTTCTTTCAAACCCGATGTAAAATTTGTACTACGTAAACTATATTGATGTTCATATACTCTCTTCTTCAAATATCTACCCGTTTGACCAATATAACATCCATTACAATCCCTAGAATTAATTTTATAAACTACTCCCAATTTTAAACCTTTATCATCCTTGTCTTTACAATTACTAAATAACCTTTCTAAATTATTATCGTTTCTAAAGAAAACTTAAATATTATGTTTACTAAAAATCCTTCTAATCCTTTCCGACATACCTCTAACATACGGTAAACTAAAATATGCGTTCTTTCCATTTCTATTCTTTGTTTGATTATCTGCCCGCTTCTTCAATCCACCATTATAAATTTCCCACCCTCTCTTATCAATCATTTTATCAATAAATTTTACCGGATATCTATTCTTAATAAACGTTTCTCTAACTCAATTAAAATTTTTTTTCCTGAAATTTTATGTGACAATTTAATCGCATATTTTAGTTTACCATATGTTAGAGGTATCTCGGAAAGGATTAGAAGGGTTTTTAGTAAACATAATATTCAAGTTTTCTTTAGAACATAATAATTTAGAAAGGTTATTTAGTAATTGTAAAGACAAGGATTATAAACGTTAAAAATCGGGAGTAGTTTATAAAATTAATTGTAGGGATTGTAATGGATGTTATATTGGTCAAACGGTTAGAGATTTGAAGAAGAGAATATATGAACGTCAATATAGTTTACGTAGTACAAATTTTACATCGGGTTTGAAAGAACATTGTTTAAATAGTTTGCATTCTTTCGATTTTGGGAGTGTGGATATTTTGGAACAAGTGATTAAGAATAAATATAAGAGGGAAAGCCTTGAAATTATTCACATTCTAAGGAATCGGAATAATGTAAATTTAATGGTAGAGTCAAGTAAATTAGATAACATTAACATTCTTTATTAATTTAAGTGAGAATGGAAAGTTGGAGAGGGGGAGGTGGATGGTGGTGGGAGTAAGAGGAAACAAGTGGGTATGGGTATATAAGGAGGTGTATCGCGGGTTTCATTTCAGTCCCTGAGGAGGAGCCGGAGCGGGCTCGAAACGTTGGGCAATTGGGCAATTTGGTGGTGGGGTAAGTCCTTTGCTAATAAAGTTTTTTTTTCCAGCTTTTAATTAAGTTTTTATTCCAGATTCTGCGGGGGTGATTATAAACAAGGGCAATCTGACTGCCATAAATATTAATTATTTTAATTTAATTTATAAGACTGTAAGACCGATGGAAAAATTCTCATCAGTTGATCATATGTATCTTTATTTTTGCTGTATATGTATATATCTGTCTTGTTTACAAACTCATGCACCAACACTCTGGTAATTTTCGACTATAAATACTGCGTGATATCGTTTTATTCGCTTACTTTGACGATTAGTGTACTATCGAAGAGGTAGAAATTGTTATTGTTAAAGCGAGCGAGAGTTTTGATTATTTATTGTTATAACAATTTTGTAATTTTGTTTTTTAATAAAGGACCCCGCACCCAATATATGGGAAAAAATCATCCGGTTAAATTGAACGAAACTTTGGAAAAAGATAGATCTTGAAATCTTGAAGAAATATATCTTTTTCCAAAGTTTCGTTCTATTTGACCGAATGATTTTTTCTCATACATTGTGTGCGGGGTCCTTTAGCCGGAAGAGGTTGGCAGACCGAGCCAACGAAACGTTGCTTCAAGTAATAAGAAAATCTTAAGTTTTTGATTTCCCCTTCATAGCCTCCGTCAGATCGATCAACTATTATACAACAAAACTACACTTTAATTGATTTCACAACTTTTTTGGGTTTGACTTTCAGTATCCGTGTGAAAGAAATTTATTTCGGCTTTAGGACGCAAAAATTTATTATTTATTCGTAGAATTCCTTTTCATAAAATAATACGTAAATAATTTTTTAGGATATTCTATAGGTTTCGAAAAATAATTCTTATGGTTTTCGAAAAAATTCTTATCGTTTGTAAAAGTTTTTGTAAAGTGATTGTAGAGATTTTGGAAAAGAATTTCTCGTTGCTTGCAAAAGTTTGTAAAGGATTGTAGAAGTTTTGTAAAATAATTTATTAATGGATTTTTTAAAAGATCTAGTGATGGGCCATTTTTGGAGATATTTCGTAGAGAAAATATAATTATGAATAATTTACAAAAATGATTCTGTTATTGAAAGTACGACTTTAATTTAATGCGTAATACTACAGATAAGAATAGTATATTACGATACGTGGGCCGGAAATTGGATTTCCGGGGCGTGCGTGGTATGACGCCCGAGACGAAGCCGAGGGCGTCATGACGAACGCCCAGGGCATCCAATTTCTAGTCCAAGTATTGTATACTATTTTTCTTACTCCCCGGCCGAAAGTACGTTCTGTAATTGTTAAATAATTAATAAAATTGCATTGTCATCTGCTAGCTGTGTTTGAGTGTTAGTTTTTCTTTCGCCCCGCTCGATAGTAGTGCCTCTGTCGGCCGCTTTGGGTAGCTCGGTCGATATTACCGACTGTTTTTTCTTTCGACCCGGCGTGTGGAGAGCTGATTTTTTGCTGTTGCAGAGATGGTTTGATGCCCGCCCGACATTTGTAAGACCGTGGCGAAGCCGAGGTTTTGCTGGTCGGGGCTGGCATCAGAAACACATTCATTAAAAAAAGAAAGAAATAGGGTGATGAAATAAGTACAATAAAGTTTGATCAACTAACTCTTTTTTTCTCGTCACCCGTGCACTTTCCTCTGTCTATTTCGTACACCCAATGGACATTGATTCGTTTCGAACGTGCCCGTTAGTGACCGTCACGCATAACCTTTTGAACGTTAACATACATAAGAAATGATAAAACGATTGAAAAGGTTATGCATGACGGTCACTAACGACACGAATCAATGTCCATTGGGTGTACGTGTCTAACCTTCACACCGCACAAACATCTTTTCCTCAGACGCTCCCGTCTGCACGTTTACTTAATTGTTTCTACACGACTCATAAGTACGTGTAGAAAACAAGAGAAAAAAACAATGACCACGATCAAACAACACCACTTTTTATTTCAACTAACTCTTTTTTCTCGTCACCCGTGCGCATGAGACAGAGTGGCTCATGCGCGCGGGCGCTCAAGCGCAGCGGGTCGAAAAATTTCGGCAGCCAATCAGAGCGCGCGGTTGGTCTAAAATAGGGTGTGAAAGTTAACTTTCCGCTCGGAGATGTGGGCCGAAAGTACGTACTTTCGGGTGGGGGAGTAAGAAAAAATGATTTTTGTAAGAAAAAGAAAACATTTTCGTAGCAAATACACACAAACAAATATTGTAAAGAGATAAATTGATAATTTAGAAATGAGAATAATTACTGCTAATAGCAAAAATCAGTTTTGTGAGAAATAGAAAATGTTTTTATAGGATTGTCGTTACATCAAATATACACATATATATATATTCACATCTGGGACGCATTTTGAGGATTATATAGGTCATATATACCGAATTTTGAGGATTTTGTAGGCATTTTGAGGAGTCTCTTCAAAAGTCCAAAGCACTCGAGAGGCATTTTGAGGATTTTTCAGCGGTTTCCACAATAGTGTGTTAATACATCGATTTCGGAAATTCCGTGATATTTTTCCGTAAAAGCGGGCGCCGCAGGCGTCGTGGTGTTAGTCAATAACCTTAGGGTCATTATTTCTTTAGTCACGCGCTTGTTTATTGGTTGTTTATAACAATGTTTATATTTGTGTCACCACTATTGTACAAATTCTTTATGAAATCCTCAAAATACCGTCCAATGATATTTATATATATATATATATATATATATTTATATATATATATATGACTAAATAACATCCTACAAAGACGCATAATAATGTCTGTATGTATTAGGTCTGGTCGTATAGCTTACATACTAACTTACTTATATACAAAAAAATTGACTAAGTACTATAATTTTGAGGTTCAATATATACAATATAGTGTATTGACAATATAAGTTTAGTTTTGGTATGGCACATTAATTAACAATTCACAAAAGGGTTCTTTATAACACGTGATAAAATATTTATATAAACTTAATAACCGATATGTATATGAGCAAAAAAAATCTTTTTAAAAAACTAGCGCACAGGGGTCGCCGATTTTTGCGGGCTTGAGATATTTTTTAGAACTTACCAAAAAAATAATGTTTACCAATTTTTAGGGCCCAATATCTAAAATTGACGTCAGGAGTTCATCATAAAGGTGCAAAAAAGGGCATATTTTAAGCGTTTTTTCATGTTTTTCAAACTTTTATTAAAAAAGTTCGTTCACACCAATTTGCAATTTATCAGTGGGTTTTTTCTACGTCTTGACTAGAACTTTACAGATAGCTTTTATTCGAAAATCGAAATTTATGTATACATTTTCTAATTATAACATTCTGAAAGTCACCTTTTTACCATTTTAATGATACCTGAAGTGATTTATCGGGTATTATTTACAATTGCACCCTAATCTACCCAAGTGCGATCGAAAGAGGGTGAAAAAATCTTTCTATTTAACTGGGCTTGCGCTAAAAAAATATTAAAAAATCTAGCGCGTGTGTTAGTTTGAATTTAGCAGATTTTGAAAAAATAGACATTTTCACGAAATTAAAACCGGTGGGAAATTTTTCTACCAACTCCGATTTGGCTGAAAACTATTAGAAAATCTTCTTTAGACATACCCTAAGGAAGTTGAATTGGATCGGGCATGGATATCGAACGATTTCCTATTGATTAGAGGTGATGAATTACGATATTTTTTCGATTTCAATGATATACATTACTAAGGACGTTCTGCATTTGTATATATCATTTCCTTAAAGCTTTTGGAATAATTAAAAACCTTTTTTCAATGGTTGATCAAAATATACTTCTGAAGTCTTTAATAAAGCTTTATGAGATATAAAGAAAACAATGCATTTTCGAGAGTATTAAAAAGAACCGCTGCCTATTCATTGGCAAGATGCTTCCTTAAACTAATTTATCGATTCCATTTTTAAAATTTAAAAAACAAAAGTAAATTTTTCACAACAAAACTTTATTAATAAATAAAACTGTTTTCTTTGTGGTTCTTTGTTGTTTGTTAAACAATTTGACTGAAAATAAAAATATCTTTTTTGTTTTTTCATTTATGTATCCTATACAAACAATTAATTATTGTTATAAAAAATTTTAAAGGAATACATTAGTTTGAGAAAGAAAGTATGTATTGGCAATAATCTAATAAATATTTGTTTTGAAACAGGTATTTAACTACTATCCTGCTCGACTTAGTGGTTTAAAGTTAATCCATCATTGTAACAATGATACAAATATAATAACTAAGTTATACTTCTTAACAAAAGACAATGAATCGTTTTGAAATTTAACAGAGGCGTAGTTTTTTTCATATTTAAGAATCGAAATTTTTATGAAATATTTTTATGAAATTTTTACGAAATTCATATTTTGAAAGTCAATTATTATCGTTGCCCTAGTACACGCTGCCGCGGGACTCAATCTGAAATTACTTTCTCGGGAATATGCCCTAGTACAAAGTAATTATTTTATTTATATATTATATTCAAATTAAATAAAACTATTACATATTTTGCCCTAATACTTTATATTTGTGTTTCGGGGCTAATTTGGAATGAGTAAAAAAATTTTGACCAACATAACCTCTTGAAATTTTAACACAATGTTGTACTCGATAAGTGTAATAAGTGGTAAAAATTTTGAGTCAATCAATCGAATATTCTTTTAAAAAATGCAAATACCAGAAATTTATAAAAAAATTTTAACCTCAAATATCTTTGGTCACAATGGTCAGATTTTTTTCGGCAAAGAACTGAAACCTTAGATATAAAAAAGCTAATTCTTTGCCAAATTTCAAAACGATTCATTGACTTTTACTCCTGTTATCGTAAAGGAAAGAAAACGCACTTGTTTCCAAAAATAATTTTTTTCTCGAAAACAAATCAACGTAACCTCTTGAAATTTTAAGAGAATGTTGTACTCGATAAGTGCAATAAGTGGTAAAAATTTTGAGTGGGAAAATGAAAAAGTTTTTGAGATATTAATTAAAGAAATATAAACCATATTTTCATTAATAACAAATGACAGACTAGAGATAATTTAAATTTAAAAGAAAGAAATTGTAGGTAATTTAAAGACTTTTAAAAAAAAATTTAATTTATTGAGTAATACTGGCTGAAACAAATTAAAAAATCAAAAGAACGAACAATTCAAAATCGTTTTTTGGTTATAAAAAAAAATCGGTAAAATCAAAAAGTAGGTTATGCTCTCTCTATTCTCCTCCGAAACGAAGAGAATAAGCCTTTTCGGATGTAAATCGGTCGATCGGTTCAAAAGTTACCGCCTGTACACACACACACACACACACACACACACACACACACACACACACACACACACACACACACACACACACACACACACACACACACACACACACACACACACACACACACACACACACACACACACACACACACACACACACACACACACACACACACGCACGCACACGCGAACACGAGCACACGCGCCGCACGCACGCACACCCACACACACACACACACACACACACACACACGCGCGCGCGCGCGCACATACATCCATACAGACATTTTCTAAAATCATGTGACACAAACTTCTAACACCTTTATTCATGTTTCTAGAGCAATTTAAAGAAAATTAAAATTTTACTATTACAAAGCTTCCTCTATGAGGAAGCAAAAAAGGGAGAGAAAAGTAAAGGAAACAGTATTATTCATATTTCTACAATCCCGCGTAAAAATTATTTATATTGCACATATAAGGCCGATATAGTGCATATATGTAGGTGCAATATAGTAGAGATGTATCGCACAAACTTTTTACACACTATATTTTTTATAATAACAATTTTCTGTTAAATTTGATATGAAAGTATTGGTTATTGTCTTTATAATAATGAATAATGAATAATAATAATAATAATAATAATAATAATAATAATAATAATAATAATAATATTAATGATAATAATAATAATACTTTATTCAAATTCTAAAGAATTTACAGGTTCGCATACAAAACACTTGACATTTTCAAATTTCATATGTATACAAACATTTTTTAAATTATCGATGTCTTTAATTATTGAATTTAATAGTTCGGTATATTGATGAATAAAATTTAAAGTACCACCTGCTATATTTAAAAAGAAAGGATTCGTTGTTGCAAATTGTTGTACACATGCGTAATATCTTCCAGTGCATTCACAAAACTTTTTGCACTTACAATTTGTTACACGTATATAATTTAGAACACAACCTATTCTGACACTAGAATTATGTGTATATGTTACAAAATACGACTCAGTTACTTGATCTTTTTGCGCAGCTTTAGATGTGAATAATAATTTATGTTTATAAATTTTTTTGAAAGAAAATATATTAGTTACTTCTTGTAAGTTATATTTTAATATGATTTGTTCTACCTCGGGAGCTTGCATTTTTGATATCATGCCTACTATGTAAATAGAAGGGCCAATATGAGTCAGTTTTAGTCTTTTTTTAGGCGATAATAGTACATTTCGACACGGGTGCGTAAGTCGATTATTTAGGTGGTGTGCCTTCCCCACCCGTGTCGAAATGTACTATTATAGCTCGTGTGACATAAATCCGCTATATTCTTATTTTATTTATTTGTGCTTATTTATAATGATAGTTGGAACTTGGAAGTGGGGTGGGTGAAGTGTGAGGCGGAGTGGGCGGGGGGGGGGGGGGGGGGGGCAGACCCCCCTCCCTGAAAAAAATTAATAAATAAAATTAATAAAACGTTATGAATACCTGATATAGAATACGGTTATTATTGAATCTAGAATATTGAATATATACATAAAAAATAATAAAACTAGATTCTTGGCAATTTGATTTGTATCTTTAACAATAAGTTGAAGTTTATGAAAGTGAAAGATTTGTATACGTTATATCATTAAGGAGAAAGACTTTTAAAACTAAAATCCATACAGTTTAATATTGAATATTTAAAAAGCGCGCGGTCTGCTATCCCATAGCAGATGAAACTAACCTATAATATAGACAAGCCTTATTATCATCATTTTTATTTATTCTTTGTGGTTTGTCAACTATTAACGAAGTTTTACTTCTTTTCCTGTTCATTCTTATATGTAAAATCGTATTTTTGAATAGTTTTGGTAGATAATTGGCGTTAATTACGTGCCTGTGACTTAAGTAAATTCATTATTTCACAGTGTAATAATGGGCTACTTAAGTCACAGCTAGCCGTGACTTAAGTGCGGATTTAGGTCACACAGTGCTATAAAAGTCTTTCGCAGAATAAATAAGCAGCAGTATTTTCTTTGAGCCAATCGTATTTTAACGTGTGTACTTTAATATATATATCTAGGTTGGATGTAATTTGTAATTCCGGATTTTTGCTACTGTGCACTAAATTTTTCATCTGTCCATTAACATCTTCGGGAGGAAAACAGGAACTCGTCCACAAAGGACCTAAACGTCGTACAATGGTTGGCAAATGCTGGAGACTATGAATATTGCAAGTCGTGTGTTTACGCCCATATAGGTATTCAAATTGTCTTACGAATTCAATAATCAATTTTTCAGAGAAATCTATTATTTCATGTTAGTTCCTGTTGACATAGTGAATAAATAGCCAAGACAAGATACTTGTAATGATCTATATACTCTAGAGGTAATACATCTTGCAAAACGGGTACAGAAAAATAAAAAAACAAATTTTTCAGTTCCGATGCTTTCCAGTATTTAAAATGGGTATTGATCGATCTTGGGCGCCGTACTATGAAAGAAGGTGGTTTTATAGATAAAAGCATATTATCTACAACATCAATCAAGTGTGCAATATTAAAGCTTTTCTTCGAAAATTCAGTATTAAACCATAATTCTCCTAATTTCTTTGCAACCCCTTGAAAGACGCAATGCATTATATCAACAGCTGCAGATGTTACGACATTGTGACATATTTTCGATAAAATAGTTGGCCCTTTTACACCACAAACTGGTTTATTAATACTAAGAGCTGCTATGGAACACTCAATCACGCTTTCTTCTGTACGCAAACATTGATTTTCTTTATAGGGATAAATACGAATTCTTTCAACAGTCGTGCCTTCTTGCAAACAAACTTGACAACCAAATCTGCCGTTGTACTGATTCATTGCTAGAAATAAAGCTTTCGCTGGCAGATCAGCTGTGCCGCACGTAATTACCCCTCGAACTTTAATAATCTTGTTTAAATCTTTTACATATAATTGAACACCTTTATAAACTCCTTAGTAAAACTTTGATCGGTTCTAAAAATAGGTTTGGTACCGGTTTTTTATCTCTGAACCAGATAGACACTAATAAAAGATTTTCAAGTTTATATCGACAGTCATAAGGAAGCTGCAATATCATTAAAAATAAACCCCAGATATTATACTTAGATGATTTGAAAATGCGAACGCCATCCGTGTACCACATTAAGGAAATGTTGTTTTTGTCGGATAAAATATTATTTGGTTTTGATAATTCTTTGTGTATCGAACCATCATATATGTCTCTTAAAGTTTGTCCATCACCACACGAAGAAGCACCTGTATGCTTTAATCGATTATAAAATCCTGTGCGCCGATATAAAGATTCCAGTTGTTGTATTAAGGGAATCTCAATAAAATAATTCAATTTTTCCTCGCATTCACATGCAGTTATGTTTTGTGAAACTTCTTCGCATTCCATGGACTCATCATTATTTACATCGTGATCTACGTTTTGCATAGGCGTGATACAAGTAGAGCAAAAGAAGTGCTTTTTCACAATATTATCATTGGAAAGTTTGAAGTACTTTTTAATTTTATAAAGACTTGAGGGGCAATTATTGGGCTGCGGCAATACTGTTGACAACAAATCTAAATAACTACACACGTGAGAGTCAGGTTGTTTCAAAGTAGTTTTTAGAACACCAATACACAAAACGAATTCTCGCACAGTCATTGAAGCTCCTTCATACAGCTTTTCGTCTAACAGCCCTCTGCTCATGAATTCATCGTCATCGTACTCGTTATCACTGCAGCCGCCACACGAATCGTCCGAGCTTCCAGCCTCGCTATCGTTATCATCAATATCTACAAAATTTTAATTTAGTTTTATATCTATGTAAAAATTATATGAGAATTTTTAATCTTATATCTACTTAATCATCATAACAGTAAGATATGTCAAAACAAAATTAATTACCACATTGAATTCCAATTGCTCTTGAACGTTCTTTTTGCTTGTTCTCTGCCAGTATGGGTCCAGTATGAGAGGATATATCACGGTGTTCTAATTTTATTATTATCAAATTTATATGAGCTCATTCAGCATTTTCACCAAAGTCCTCGGCCTCTCCTTTCTCCGGACACGCGCACACATGCGAGTGCCGACGTCGTGCGCCTGTGCGTACGTGCATTCGTGGTCCACCCTTGTGTTCCGCATCGGTCGAGCAGCTTCCCGAGAGCAAAAGTTCACCGAAGGAAGGGCTTTCTCCCTGCATAAGAAGAGGCACTTCAATCTAAAAGACGGCGATCGACTGAGCGTGGGGAAGGCGGGAGTAATCAGCTTTAGTGAGATCGTCCGCGCGTCGCAAGAGTGACACACAGAGAGAGAGAGAGAGAGAGAGAGAGAGAGAGACGAGCTTTTTATTGAACAAAGCATGTGGCACGTTTACGGGCATCACTCCCGGTCTTCTCCCGCCGTCTCATTCGTAAAAACTCCTGCAGGAAAAATCTTAGTAGGCGCGCTTACCCCGCATTATACACTCTCATACTGCGCGCGATGTTACCTCTATTATGCTTGCTTGGTCCCCAGAAGAACCATCGACACACACTTTTTAGTGTTTAAGAAGTAAGGGAAAGAGTTACGAGAGAGAGAGAGAGAGAGAGAGAGAGAGAGAGAGAGAGAGAGAGAGAGAGAGAGAGAGATTGCGAGAGCGCGCGCACGTTTGCGACGATTTAAAGCAAATCTGAGATCATGCTTCACGTGAGAGTGTAGCGCACCTGTCGATAAACGTGAATTAATCGATTTCACACGGATGAAGCTTTCGTGTAAAATCGTTTAGCCGAAAAATTACGCACGTTACGCGCCTTATCACACTACAACTTACTTTGTATCTATCTACGTCAGGTTCTAGCGTTCCTTCTCCTTGTACCGAAGTTGCTTTTATATCAAAAAGTCCCTTCGAGCGCTTTTTTAAGTACAAGCTATAATTTTTATATTGAATCGGTCGTTTGGACATCTTGGCGTTCAAAAATTTCAAACAATGTTCTTAACCTTTTAATTAAACTATTGTTCATGCATGACGTCAGTAATGTTAGCGATGTTTTGTTTTTATTTTTCTTAACCTTTGAAAAAACTTCAGTTTTGTGTGAAACTACGTACAAAGATTATCACCAGCATCATTATGTACGTGTTAATATTTTGGGTGGATTATCACACAAAAAGTATTGTTGAGGAAGGCGCTTTATGCCCAAATGTCGAAGAAGGAGAAATAACACTCGTAAAATATAAAGACAAGAAGAAATACAAGGCAAAAGTTATTAAAAAGAGTCGTAAGTTTGCATAGTTGTATTAGCTTATAGACGTATGAGAAATCGTGTAAAACACATATTTATAATGCAAAAGTAGTTTTCATGAGTAAATTTCGCTCTTTTATTCCATTAGTTTGTGAGTTACTAATTTATAAGTATAAGTATATTTATAAGTATTTATAATGTGCAAAGACGTAGAACCCTGAATGCAAACAATAGGAATAAAAGGAATGCGATTTATTCCAGCGAAATAATAAATATTGAAATTGTATGTATATTTTCATATGATAAAGAATTTTTAAACCGTATACAAGTGAGTTCTACAGGAGAAATATTGGAAATGAAAGAAAAAGTCTATCAATATCAATAAAACAGTACTATCAAAAACGATAAAATTAAAACAAAAATCTAAAATGAATTATGAAAATCAAGCTGGCTCCTCTTCTTCAATGAGTTTGAAACTTTTTAATTCCAAATCAATTTTTAGTGATTCAGATACAGAAGATATTATAAAAACAAATAAAATAAATTTTGAAGAAAAACAAGATTCAGATGGAAACATAGAAAATCAGTTAGCAAAAAGTCCGAAAAAGAAAGAATTAGGTTGTAAAAATAAAAAAGGAAAGAAGGGGAATAAGCAAATACAAAAATTCCAATTGCAAAGTGATGAAAACGAATTCGATCAGGGATGCAAATCACACAGCGATCAAGAAATAAGCGCGGAAGAAGGATTACAAAGTGAAATGTTAGAAAGAGAGCGAGAGGAGGAAAGAGGGGAAATGATGAAAAGAAAGAAAGAGAGACAAAGAGAAGAAGAAAGGGAACGAGGGGAAGAGAGAGGAAGAGAGAGGAAGAGAGCGAAAGAGAGAAAGACAGCGAAAGAGGGAAAGAGCGCAAGAGAGAGAAAGAGAGCGAAAAAAGGAAAGCGAGGAAGAGAGAGAAAGAGAGCGGGAGAGGGAAAGAGAGGAAGAGAGAGAAAAAAAGCAAGAGAAGGAAAGGGAGGAAGAGAGAGAAAGAGAGCGAGAGGGAAAGAGAGGAAGAGCGGGCAAGAGAGGAAGAGAGGGAAAGAGAGGAAGTGCGGGCAAGAGAGGAAGAGAGGGCAACAGAGGAAGAGAGAGAAAGAGAGGAAGAGTGAGAAAGAGAGGAAGAGTGGCAAAGAGAGGAAATAGATTATCAAATGCGAGACTATGACGAAGGGAGAGAAAGAAGGCAGAATATGAGAGATCGAGAAAGGAGGCGACAAAGAAAGCGACGAAATTTCGATCGTCCCAGAACACCTATGGGAAACAATTATCAAAATGATGTAATTTTAATTTTCTTTTTTATAACATAAATGTGATACTTTATTAATACATATAAATAATAAACTACTTACTTTCAGGGGAATGATGATCCACTTATGAAATGTCGTGAAGCTGGCAATGGGAAAGTTCAATTGTGCAAAGCTTATAATGTATGGATCGATCAGGCTGATCTGACATTTTTCCAGCGATGGTTAGATGTACCTAAAGAAATAACTCGGAGACTTATGAAAGCTTTAGTTGGACCAGAAACATGTGCGCTAGAGGCAACTCGCGAAATCATGAAGCCATCCCAAATGATATTGTAAGGGCTGTCGAGGTTAAGAAATGTTTTTAATAATTTACTATATGCAACCTAAATAAATATATACATGCATATTAAATTAAAAATTGTTATTTTATTTTAGTTTACGTCAATAAAAAGTGTTCAAAAAGGCTACAACCGGTCGATTTTACAAACACTATTAATATGATGTGTTGCTCGCTAAGGAACCCAAGACGTTAATATTGTTAATTTCATGTTCGATAAATTATAAAGAATACTTATATTAATTTAATTTCATATTAAAATGAATTATGTTAAAAAATACAAAACATATACTTACGTGTTTACTTGATTGAAAAGTTATTATAAATAAATTCTAAACGTATGCCATTGTGCCAATGTTGTGCGCTTTAATGTGGTGTTTATTGCAACTCTCGTGTTCATCGTTGTCGGGGATAATTTGGTCTGTTACACTTAAATGAAAGTGAAAAGAGATAGCGGTGCATATATTTAAATTATGCAATATAGCGCGAATATATGGTTGATTGGATAAATAATATAATTATGAAAAATATGAGCAATATATGCGAATAATGACGGCAGATGCGTATTTGCCGAGCGTCGGGGAATATATTGCAAAAAGTTTGTGCGATATATCTCTACTATATTGCACCAACATATATGCACTATATTGGCCTTATATGTGCAATATAAATGATTTTTACGCGGGATATGCTATATATATATGTGTGTGCGTGTCTGTGTGTGTGTGTGTGTGTGTGTGTGTGTGTGTGTGTGTGTGTGTGTGTGTGTGTGTGTGTGTGTGTGTGTGCGTGTGTGTGTATACCGTTACCATGATTTTTGCATACGACAATTTTCAATTTTTAGACCGTCTCATAAAACCGGTCGACCTATGCGTAAAGATACATCTGACGTTGTGGACTATATTATCTCTTATTTATGCGAGTTTAGTGATGAGGAGTGTCAATTTTCCATTGCAAGTATTTCAAGCGAATACAAAGAAGAAGAAGAAGAACTTCCTTGCAAACTTGACACAATTCGCAATAAACTAGTAGAATATTTTGGTGACGCAATTTCATATTTATATATTATTATATCCTCCGTAAGACCTCGGTCATTTTTATCCCCGATTTTATTGGATTTGTCAACTATGATGTATAAAAAGCATGGATCGAAAAATCTCATAGATTCATTGGCTTTTCTTGGATTATGTGCTTCCTATTATAAAACGCAGCTTTTTGAATCTTCTATAATTTGTCAGCCCGAAACTTATGACTCCGGTGCAGCTTATTTTCAGTTTGTATACGATAATGCCGACCACAACACGTGCACAATAGATGGTCGGAATACTTTCCATGCGATGGGTGGTATTATCTGTGCAACTCCTGCCTCCGAAATATCAACAAATACTAAAATAGAACGCTTAGCTTGTATTCCTTCGGCTAATAACGTAGGCGCTTTTGGTTTCGTCCCTCTTCAAAACTTTCAAAGAGGAGTGCACGCGGGGCTTAAAAATATTGTGATTGAAGATGTAACTATAAACAATCCAATAACGCAAAATCATGTAGAGCCGACAGATTTATTATGGTTTTATGGGAATTACATACGGCGAGAAAACTTGAGCGGTTGGAACAGTTTTATGGAGCAATGTACGCAGGTAAAACCTTTCAACATATCGAAAATAATTCCGGTCCCGTTCGTAAACGCCCCGCCCAGTAGTTATGACACAATTTTTACAGTTTTAATCGAAGCTAACGAAAAGTGTATAGCCCAAAATCAAAAACATGTTTTTGTAACCTTTGATCAACCGCTTTATCAAAAAGCTCGTGAAATTGTAGAATGCTGTAAGGGAACTCCAAATGAAATAAAAATTAATAAAATCGTTGTGAGGCTTTGAGGATTTCATATGCTCATGTCATATCTTGGCGCAGTCGGATATGTGATGGACGGCAGTGGATTAAAATATGCTTTTTGCCAGTTGTACGCTGAAGTTTCAGCTGAAAAAGCATTAAGTGGCCACGCGTATTCCAGAGCAATCAGAGGACACATTTTAATCGAAAATGCTTTATCACATATCATTTTTTCTACTATGAATCTATCGGAATCAGAAGTATTTGTTCTAAAGAATTTGCTTGAGTATGTAGGAAAATTGGAATTTCACACGTTGCTTGAACAAAATGATATTGAAGAAATAAGAAAAAAATTTGTAGATAAATTAAATTTGATTAAAGAGAACGGACCAACAGCCGAATTGTGGATTCAGTATTTTAAAATGATAGATCTTGCAAAACAATTTATTCAAGCAGAAAGAAGTGGTGACTGGAACATGCACCTCGAGTGTGTACAGAAAATGTTGCCTTATTTCCACGCTAGCGGTCATAATTTGTAGGCCAAAAGTGCCCACTTATATTTACAAGATATGTACAATCTTGAAAATATAATGGACGTAATAGAGTTTGATAAATTCAGTCGTTTAGGCTACTTTACTATTAGGCGAGTGGATAAATATCGATCCAGAACGTGGTCTGATATGATCATTGAACAAATGTTGATGCGGCCAATAAAAGTGAGTGGCGGCTTAACACATGGACGCGGCATAACTGACAGTACATTATGTAAGTGGGTTTTATCAACGATCGTTTTAATCCAAGTTACAGATACTGTGGAGAAATTCTGTAATATTACTTACGCAACGTCTGATCAACATGTCGACGCAAGTAATTCTCGTATTAAGAGAGATTTGAAAGACTTTAACAAGTTAACAGAATTTTTTCAGAACCACAATCCATTTCCTGTAACGCACAATATAATATCGATTAGTAGTGGAATAGTAGGTGGCGATAAAATAAACTGCCACAAAGCATACGAGGTAGGTTTAGAATGTATTAAGAAAATTGTCGGCGGGAACTTTGGATCGATCAAATTGAAAAAAAAAGACAAGGTATTATCTTTCAAGACAGTCACTTCATCGATAAAGATAGACAATGAAGTAGTTGCGATCGATCCTACATTGTTATTTCAAAGAATATCGCTAAATATTGAAAGCAAATCAGACATGCGAAAATTCTTACAATATGAGCTTGCTCCTTATCCGCTCCCACTTTTTGACTTTTTGGTATGCGGAAAGGATGCAAGTCTTCTTTCTACGACAATTTTAGTAAAATAACAGAGCTTCCACGAAATGAGCAGGATTACTATGTAATCGATGGCGGCTTTCTTCTGCATAAAGTTCGTTGGGATACGAATAATTCCATCGAATTTATAGTACAGCACTACGTTAATTACGCTATCAATAATTATAGTAGAAACTGTACTATAGTTTTCGATGGTTATCCCGACGGACTTAGCACAAAAAGTACAAAGGCCGCTGAGAGGTCACGGAGAGAAAATAAAAATTTGGGCCGTGAAATTGAATTTAATAGACAAACTGTTATTTCAATTTCACAGGACAAATTTTTAAGTCAAAATAAAAATAAAAAAAATTTAATAACATTATTGTGCGAACAGTTCAAAAAAGAAAATTGCACCACTTTAGTCGCCGAGGAGGATGCAGATTTTCTTATAGTCACCACGGCGGAAAAATGCAGCCTTACGTGGAGAATGTGGATCGTTGGAGAAGACATAGATTTACTGGTAATATTAAACAAACACAAACCGTATAACACCATCTACTTTTTAAAACCCGGCAAAGGAAATATACAGGACAGTATTTACGACAGCAATAGTTTTAAACATGAAAAATTACAGTATTTGCTCACGTTCCTTCACGCGTTCACAGGATGTGATACTACGTCTTGCTTTTTTAAGCAAGGCAAAAATAAAATTATCAATATTTTATTAAACGACAACGCTCTCCAACAGCAGGTTCAACGCTTTTATGATCCCAATGCGACGCCTGAAGCTTTAGTTGCGAGTGCATATGAAATTGTTAGCCGATTATATGGAACCAAAAAAGATAAAAAAAGTTTACATGAGCAGCGATATCTAAACTTCCAAAAGTCTGCGTTAAAAGGTTCCGCAAAACTTGAAAATTTGCCGCCTACTGAAGGTGCCACAATGCAGCATGCATTTCGCACATATCTTCAAGTGCAGCAGTGGGAAGGTTTCACAAAAAATCCGACGGATTGGGGTTGGAAAGAGCGACTTGATGTTTTACACCCCGTTCCCACACTAGAGCCGCTCATCCCAGACGAAGTACTGCGGAAAATTAGCTGTAGATGTGAAATGGGGTGCAAGAAAAAGACACGCAGCTGCCGAAAGCATGGCTTGCGATGCTCAAATATATGCTCATCATGCCATGGTGAAACCTGCACAAATGTGGAAGAAATGGTTATTGATATGGCAGATATCATGCATGATGATGCAGAATATGATGAGCAATTCGAAACCGAATGCGAAGTCCCGCCAAGTACACAAGAAACAAATGATGAAGAAGATCAAGAAGATGAAGAAGAAGAAGAAGAAGATGAAGATGAAGATGAAGAAGAAGAAATAGAAGAGCATAATCAAGAACTGAATGAGTCAGTATCACGCCCAACAAAGGCAAAAAAACGTAAAATAACCATTTAAGTGTTAAATCTGCAATAAATGATTTTTTCAAAACAAATACATTATTTTTTATTATTTCATTAACTAGTAGTAGACACCCCAGCATTTATCCATAACTAATTCATCTTTATTTATGAAAAAAAAACAGAAAAAAGTTAATAAAAATAATTGTTGTTAATTAAGTATTGTTAAATAAACTTTTTCGGGGAAATGAGTAGGCTGTATGTTAATATTTTGGCGAGCTACCCCAAATTAAAAAAAAAAATGAAGGGTTTACGTCAATTATATACTGAGATATGAAAAAAATTTCGAGCGCGTCGGATTTGAAATTCCTACGCTCAGTTTTTGCGCGTGAGACTTCCAATTTAGACCCTTCTCCAATTTAGACCCGCGCCTTCGTGATTATTTATAACAATGTAATTTTGCAATAAATGTGACAAAATATTTTTTTTCTGTTAGTACAACTATTAATTCGATTTTTCGTCCCTGTCTCGTTTCTTAATATTAATAATTGAAGACACAGCGATTTTTACAAAAAAAAAATATTATCTCGGCTCCCAGAGCACTTAAAGAGTTCGTAAACCCCTTAAAATTTGTGAAAAAATGCCAGCTTTCTAACGAACCTACTGTCGATTATCTACGACCAATAGTCGAGCCGCAATTGCTTTTATTTATAACAAAAAAATGACTTTGTTTTTATTTTGCGATTTTAAACAATTAAAGGACCCCGCACACAATGTATGGGAAAAAATCATTCGGTCAAATTGAACGAAACTTTGGAAAAAAATAGATCTTGAGGTCCTGAAGAAATCTATCTTTTTTCAATTTCGTTCAATTTGACCGAATGATTTTTTCCCATACATTGTGTGCGGGGTCCTTTGAAAAAATCGCTTAGCCATTCATTGTTCGTGAAAGTAGAGATGCTAAACTTTCAAAATCCGTTTACTGTATCCTCGTACGACGTCCCACGGCTTGGGAAAAATCACGCAAAACTGACCAAAATCTAATAAATAAATGGAATTATGCAAAAACTATTAAATATTTTTAGCTAAAATTTTAACTGCTTATTAAGTGCTATAAGAGCTATACTTAAACGAGTTATCAAGCACCTAGCGACATTTTTAACAGAGTAATAAACAATCGTAAAAATGGCCTTTTTAAGCGGTTTTTTGCGATTTGCAGATAAACAAATTAACTAAATTTAAATCTGTAAATTGCGTTTGATAGATCTTTTTACTATCTACAAAGTTTACTTTGAACTTTTTTCTGTAAAGTCAGTAGTTTTTTTGTAGCAGTCGAAAAACTATTTTTCCGAGCATTCAATTGTTAATTAAAAACATTTCCCATGTAAATTTTTATACTCATTCACCGGGTTATTGTTCCTGATGACCTCCCCAATCATAACCCGCTTGATAAGGTCGGCTTACAATTAGGTTTCAAAACAGGCAAAAAAAGACTAATTTGACTGGCCTATTAAGCGACACGAGAGACGGTGACGATCATACCGCCAGGCCACGAAGTCGAGTTGGCACCATGAACAAACAATAGGTCCGCCCTTACATGTCCTCACGTGACGAGTATAGTATATTACGTACCATGGGAGGAAAAAACTTGGACAGCCCACAGCTCGTGTAAATTGCCACCCG